>CM033473.1:142261554-142696821 GCA_019447015.1 Hymenochirus boettgeri
ACTACGGCTGAGTCCTGACCTGAGGAAGGGCCTCTTCGGTGCTGGGCCATACGTGATGCAGTGTGTTTGTCTCCCACCTTTTACAAATCAGCGCATTCTTCACGGCCACTGCCACTGCATATATTGATGTCGCTTTTCTTGTGTTTGGTATTGGGTTCTTTCGGATGTACAATTGCTGCATCAGTGTGTTGTTCGTTTTAAATCAAACAGGGATACGATGTTTTTTGAAAATTCTTCTTAATTCTCGGAGAACCCCTGCACATAGGGATGACCATGTTCTTCATCCTGTCTGATTTTCCCTTCACTGTTTGTATTCGTGTTCTTTTCTTTCCTTTCTACTTCTTTAGCAAGAGGGCAAAGGCTATAAAGAAAGGAACATCTTCAGAGGAGCCTTAAAACTTGTGGATTCCAGGACTGGGCCTGTCAAAAGAAGCTAGAAGGAAAAAGAAAAGAACACGAATACCAAACAGTGAAGGGGGAAAAGCAAGACAGGAGGGAAAGGGAAAGAAAATGGTCATCCCATATGTAGCAGGGGTCTCCGAGAAATTAAGAAGAATTTTCAAAAAACATGTTATCCCTGTCTGCTTTAAAACCGAAAAACACAACTGAGTGGCAGCCAATTGGTACTGAGGTCCGAAAAGACCCCCAATACCAAAACACAAGAAAGCGACATCATAATGCCGTGCAGTGCAGGATTGAAGAATGCTTGATTTTATGTGGGGGTACCCAAACAGAAAAACTGCATCAACGTATGGGCCCAGCACAGAGAAGCCAATTCCTAAGGTCAGACTCAGCCGTGTCTCTGCATCTTACGGATAAAGGACATACCTTGGAAGATTGTAATGTAAATACTGCGAAGGAAGTGACTGGTTCAAGAGAGGTGTGAAGGAGGCCATTATGTGAAAATAAAGAAGAAGAAACCAAGCCTAAAGAGGTGGGGGTTCCGACCACCAACTGTCTTGCAATGAGTACAATGCTGTTTAAAACCTTACTCTGGGCGTTCCTAACACCTCTCGCTTAGCCACTATCTAATCACACCCTTAACACCTCGCTGTGATATGCTAATTGGGATTTTCCAGGGTACATAATTGCCACAGATTCTTGTACAAGTCATTCTGAATTGAGAAAGCCAGTCGGATGACTAGCGAAACGTCTTCAAGAACTACATTTCAAGTCCAGTTGATCTAATTGAATACAACAGATATACCATGACCTGGATGAATGAGAACCTTCACAAGCAATAAGACAAACTGATTTAAGTAAACAAAAAGGTTGTTGACTTTGGTATATTAGGAGCAGTGCATCCAAGTTTTTAATCCCACAATTTATTTTTGAAATATTCTGCAAACAATACCTGTGGATAGCTAGAGAGTTCAGGACAGCAGGCACAGCACTCAATACCTCCGGAAGCCTCCTCCACCAAACACACACAAGGGTCTGCTTGACACATTTCTTTGGTGGCTTCTGAAGAAAGTGGTTCACCCATGAAATGCGTCAAGCGGACCCCTGATGGGGTGTTGTTTCCTGTATATTTGTATAGACTTTTAATAAAGATGTTTTGATACCACTGACTTGCCCCTCTTGACTCACCTTTACCTTGCTTTTGAAATATTCTACATGCAGAATATGACTGCTGGACATTTATAATTCCACGAAAAGAGCAATGAATCACTCTCCTATAAATCATGATAGATTGCTTCTACATTTTTGCTTTAGAAATGTTAACAAAAACATAGCTATTTATGTCTTAATTCAAAGAATTGTAAAATAACAAAAAATTATTATATTGCTCAGAAAAATAATATAGTTATACCTACCGTTGGCTTTCAATATTATTTCAAATAATTTTTACGACAGAATGCATTCTTTTATTTCATATATTGTTATAAGCACAGCAAAAAGTACATTATATACTTAAAGGATAATTGCATTGTAAAATCAAGTTATGTTCATTTGGAAGCAGCAGCTTTAAAAATACTGTTGCCATATTTTTTTTTTACCTATGCCCCTCCAGAGCCTAGCTTTGTGCCTTGAAAGTTGCTTGACATACTTGTTACTGGTTTGCTGAATGTTAAGCTCCCACCCTCTGAGATTTCATCTGCTGTCTCCTGTTGAGGCCTCAAACAGTTATGCCAGTGAGTTCCGTGCACTCTCTGGTTGAGATCGAAGAGTAATGCCGTGAGTTCCATACACGTGCACAGAACTCACAGGTATTATAGTTGAGGCTCAAAGAGGAGAGAAAGCAGGGGAAACCTCAGAGGGGCAGAGCTTAACATTCAGAAACCAGTAAACAAGATGTCAGCAACTTTTCAAGGCCCAAGGTAGGCTCTGGAGGGGCAGGTTAAAAAAAAATATGGCAACAGTATTTTTAAAGCGCAGCTCCAAATGAACATAACTTGATTTAACAGTGTACTTACTCCTTTAAACCATCATATTAAGCAGCATTAAGATGAAAAATCACAGAATTGGTAGCTCTTAGTATAGAAAAAAAAGGGTAGAGAAGTGGAAAAAACAAATATTCTTACTTTATATTGTTATACAAATAGTGCTAGACGACTAACCATCTAACCGTGTAAATAAGTTTTAAAAGGCATTTGACAATACTTGCCTATCCAGAACTGAATTGACGCTATATTTCTCAATAAAACTTGCAAGTCGTGTAATGCACTTTGCTAAAGGGGTTTGACACAAGTGAGAATACTTCCGTTCAAAATTGCAATGCTGGAAAGCTGAAAAACCCTCCTCCATGTAAAGGTGAATTGAGAGGTGAGACAAATTACTGCTTTTTATCAAGGTTGCCCTGCTTCGATTAGTGTTGTTATGAGGGCTTAAGATGCCTTTTAGGTCATCTAAAGCCTCATAACAAAAGATTCAATATCTCCTTCATTGTGCTGGCTGCGCAGGAGGTATCACAAAAGACACCCACACAGCTGGCGCAAGGAATTTAATATCAGGGGTACTATCGATTGGCTTTTTTTTAAAACTGGCGTTAAAGTTACAATATGGGTAAATCCCAGAAGGTTGCAAATCCAATATTGAATTGGGATGGGAGCTTAACCAAGAGATAGCGGCTCGGGATAAATCTCCCTACATGTCTTTAAGAACTGTTACCTGTTACACAGCCTTATAATATTAGATTTCATGTTTTTCGGCTCAATCTGTACAAGCTCACAAAGATTGCTTTTAATCTGTCACCATCTCCTAGATTTGCTTTCCATCTGCCCAGATTGCATTACATCGCAGACCCTTTAATATAACTTCTCAATAGTAACGCTATTAGAAAAAACACTAATACAGAGCGCGAGGAGGAGGATATTCCTTAATCGGTGTTGTTAAATTAAGCTAATAAGATGGCAAAGCCCTTTGAATTGACAGTGATGAAAGCAACAAGTTTGTAGGGGCAAAACAAATACGACAAACTGGCTTAGACATATTCTGTATTTAATTATAAAAGGATTCAACCACATATACAGTAGGAAAGAAATAGATACATTACAGTGTACTTAAACCAGATGTGCAAATATAGCACTTGTGTCATTTAAATCCTTTCATTGACTGATACATTGTATATATCACATAAATGCTCACAAGGGTGAAGCAAAGGTCAGGTGCTTAAGCCCCAGACCTCTCGTAGTAAACAATCTTCCCAGGTACAATGTTTAGCAAATTAGTGAAACACCGCATGAGCTGTTGGTCTGGGTGCAGCTGCCCCAGACCGTCGCTAGAGTCCAAACAAAGCAATCATATAAATATAGAGTAATCAGCCACGTCCCTCAGGAAAAATAAAAACGGACACCTCAGGCTTACGGTAAAACTTTTATTCCATGTCAGCAGAAATTTGAAGGACGTATATGTGAACATATTAATGACATCAGCAATAATAACCCTAATAGTCCGGTTGTGAGACACTATGAAAGGTGAAGAGGGCAACCGATGGTGCAGGGGATTAAAAGGATAAGTGTCCATAAAGGGGTGGGGATCTTTATCCTTCTTTGAGGCAAGAAGCCTATGGATTTTCGAGTTGGGGACTAGGGACCCTAGGGGACTGAATTTAGTGTTCGACATTTCTGGTTTACGGAAGAAATGTAGGATCGATCCAGTCTATTTTTCTGGCTGTGATAGGTTGGCTAGGTAATCTAGCAATTTATTATGAATGAATTACTTAATTCGCTGTTTTTCATATCAATCCAACCTCTTTGGCGAGTTTGGCTAACTCTGATGAGCTTATGATTTTCTGAACCTTTTTGATTGATATTGTGATTAATTTCCCTCCATTGATTTATTTCTGAGTTAAAGTGATGTAACGTAGCATCCTGTGTGTGTGTATGTGTATATATAATATATATATATATAGCAAAGAATGTAGATAGAGACCAACGCTCCACAGGTCTTGTGAACGAGTTTTTTATTAACTTTGAACAAGTGCAAGGTGCAAGAAATAGAACGTTTCGGCCTGGTTCAATGGCCTTTCAAGCTTGAAGGAAACACTGAGTGCACACATGCCATTCTGTTATTATATATATATATATATATATTTTTTTTTTTTTAAGAAAACAATTTAAAATAATATACTGATATGAAATGTTTATAATCAAGTTGAATGCATAAGAAGTGTGCTTAGAATGTATTCCATGATTAAGGCTTAGGATTTAAAGAATATTATGGTTTTACGTGTTTTTAGTGTGCTAATTGCCTGCTGTCTGATTTTCCTTGTGGTATGACACTGTCTCTTAAGTACAGCACGAAACGCATCAGGCTTCTTTTTATCTTTTGACATATAATAAAAGTTTCGTTTTACCGTAAACCTGAGGTGTCCGATGTTAATTTTCTCCGAGGGATGCAGCTGCTACTCTTATTTATACAATACAGTATGGCCTAATGAGCAGATTTGGAAAGAAAGAACATGGGTGCTTTATAGCAGATAAATTTGGAACACAACTTTTCATAGCACATTAGAGTTATCTTCAAGTTCCTGATTTTCAGTTCAATACAGCTGTACCACGAGCATGCATTTAGGCTTAATATTTTATTGGGAGGACATAAACCTCTGAAATTCAAGGCAGATATCTCGAGAAGCAGAAAGCGGCTTGCTCAGCAATAAACAAATGATAGTTTACTGGTAGTATATATGACTAAAGAAGACAAATACATTAAAAACAAATCTGAACTCATATTGGATTCTACTGTCATAAGGACCATGCTGCTTCACAGTATAAAGTGCTGGCAGCAATTAGCACAGCACAAGAAAATTAACTCAGTTACTCCAGCTGTCCCCATTGAACTCAAGCAAGCCCTAAGGACATAGGACTAATTTAGAAAAAAAACTTGAACATATATCAGTTGCAAATACATTTATACAATTTCTATACTATTCGCAAAAATGTGTTGAAATCAATAAATAACTAACCTATGTTTACAGAATAATGCTGATTATTACCCTTGTAATGTGAATTCAATAGCGGTCACATTTATTATGCATATCTTATTTAAAGTTTAAGCAAATAGCATCTGATTGGACTTATCACAGCATAAAGGGAAGAAATGTTCATTGTGCTGGCATACATTTAAGTCCAGCCCTAAAATAAAAACTTAATACAGGTTAATCACCCCCCAAAACCCTAAATTGTTATAGTTTGAAATCTGAAATATATAAGTCTAACCTGAATCCTGCACAATGCCAGCCTCCCTGTTATGCTTCCTGGTTCTTTCAGTTAGCACAATGTCCGTTATGGATTTGACAGTTGACATCACAGCCAATGACTGAATGCTAATCCTCTAGCTGCCTCTTCTGAGCATGCCCAGGCTCAGTACAGGCTCAGTACAGGTTTCTAAATTGTTCAGTTTCCACAAGGCATCCAGAAGCATAACAGGCATACATATTTTAAAGAGGCCATTCTTTCTAAAAGATGTTCTTATGAGGGTGGAGTTGTCCTTTAACGTAATAAAATAAGTTCTACATATGTCCCAATGCTGTCTCATATCCTTTGTAAACCGACAGGAGTACAGAAATCAGATGATACCAAATCAGACATCTAATTTCTTGGCATCACCAATCACCAATTGAGAACTACAGTGAGTATTGGAGGTCAACTCAAAATAAAGCATTCATTAAAGGATAACTATTGCCTCAATGCATTTTTAAAAATTGAATTAAAAAGAGTTAAGGTATGCAGCCGGGCCCTGCCCATACATTTTTTTCTGATTTCGATCCTCTCTCTGCCTTCAATTATCCATGCTGTGAAGGGGGGCGTAACAATTCTGTCTGCCTATAACGTCACTCAAAGCTAGCATGCGACAAAACACTTCTCCCCCCAACCTTTATCAGCTTGATTATGTAGGCTGTATCCTAGCAACAGGACATTTCAAGTTTGTTTAACTGGCAGAGGAGGAGGAGAGAGGTTGTAACAGACATTCCCACCAGCCAATGACAAGTGCTATGTTAATCAAGGCCCTGGGCCCTCTAGGAGGCAGGCTTTTAGCACTTATCTTTGCTGTGTGATATCTAAAGGAGGGCAGCAAGGTTGTAAATGTGAGTCAGTGATTTCAGCTGCTGGACATGTAATGGGAGGATATAGCATCAAAAAGACATTTTTTAGAAACTTTACATTTTTATCAAGATTAACTTTTTAAAGCTACATCTTATTGTCTGGGAAAGCAGTTTCACATCAGCTCCTGGGGCTGTTCTTTCATAGAGCAAAAACAATAAATTGAATATGGTGTCTTATCTCAAAGTGTGAGAGAGGTTACAATACTTGTGGGTGTATGGGCAATGACCACCTACAGATGCTTAGATCCAGAAAACTATCTCTTCAGGATTCAAAACAGAATTCCTGCAACCTACTATACTGAATAATTTTCCTCAACAATGAGAACCAAAACTCAGAGTGAGCAAATTATTTTAGCAATAGTAAAGATTTCAGAGAGCCAATTCAAAGGGTACATATTATCATCTGTTCCTCGTAATAAGAATTCAAACCAGTTCTAGATTTATGACAAAAATACATTTTTTTGCAGCCAGGAAAACCACACAAGCAAATAATGCTTGCAAACAAAAACAGCATTATCATTCAGGAGAAGTTGCGTTCGGATTATCAACTGCCCCTCCATTCAGCTTGGAGAATTTTAGGAATAAATTGCTATACAAACCTAGACAATATTTTAGCAGTTACTGACTCAGTGTGATTCATTCAGGCAGCCCTCTCCAATTATCCACTTTATTTACCTCCCTGCTAAAAGGAGGGGTGAAGAGGTGTTTGGACTGTTATTTTTTGAAATATATTCACATGTTTGTAATATCTTTTAAGAGCCACAGAGAGTTATAACTCTGCACAAGAACCATTACCGCTGTTGCCAGGTTAGTGGTATTTAGTAATCACATCACTAAACGTAATATATAATGAAATGGTCACAAAATAACCCTAACCTGGCTACGACAATATATTTTTTCAAAATCTAATTTTCTATTTAACTCAGAATTTAGGTTAGTGCTTAGCAAACCTTCATGCAAGCCAGGTTAATTAATGTTGTAATTACTAAATGTGGTATTTAGTAATTACAACATTAATTACCACCCAGTAGCAATATTTAATGATATGGTCACTAAATAACCCTAATCTGGCTGTAGCAATATATTTTTCAAAATCGATTTTTCTATATGATTTAGAATTTGGGTTGGTGCTCAGGCTAGTGAGGAAAGACCATCTGAAAGAAACAACTAAGAAGAAAATTAAGTCTTTGTTTCCATGGCAGCTCTGTTCCCAGGACTAATTTTTTTTCTTATTATTATTGTTCTTGATAATATTGTGGAAGCCTTAGGCAAGCAAGCATTCTAAAACATAAAATGCTCATCTTTCTAAAGAGCAGGTTGTAAACTCTGGCATTAGGGCACGGCCACACTGCGCCGCAAACGCAATCGCACACGGAATCGCGTGCGATTTCGTTGCGTTTGCACATTCGTTTTTTTAAAATTGGGTATAGGAAACCGCATGCGATTAAAAATGCGGAACGCAAATCGCAACGCACCCGAAAACCCGCGTTTTCAATGATCTGAAAAAAACGCAAACGCACAAAAAACGCAGCAGTGTGGCCAAGCCCTTAATCTAATTAAAAAAGAAAACATTTAATAGCATTTTTATTACCAAAGCAGATCTTTTACAATAATTGTACAATAATTGTACAATTTATAATTATAAATCTTATAAAGACTAACTTCTTTTACACATGCTAGGTACTCGTCAGTGAGAAGACACTAACAGGGAGATGCAATATTCTGCGCTAACAGGAAATTAACCGCTAAATTCACTAACTATGTACCAACATGTTAGCGAAGGTTTTACGCTGCCTGTGCCATGTCTTAATTTTTTTTTACTTTGCGCAGGGCAAGCGATGTTATAAATTTTGCTCCGTTTTTGCGCTATTTTTTTTTGCATGAAAATTAACGCCTTTTCAATTCTGTCTTTAAAGCCGTGCAACAGCTCGGAACTAACCGCTAGCATTTTCGCAATGTATTAACGTTATTAAGTGGTTAATACATTGCGGGAACAAGTGCAGGTAGGTTGCGAATGCAAAATTTATTGCATCTCCCCCTTAATCTCAAAGCTCTGCTGACCAGAGATGATGTAAATAGCCGTTGCTATTGCTAATTTTCAATACAAAATAAGAAAAAAAGCATTACATATGGAGAGGGAGTTCTATGTGGTGCTGGTGCAATTGGCATGACATTCAACATGAGGAGTTAAAATATTTTTTTAACAAAATAAATACATAAATTACTAAAGTTATCTAGAGTAGAACCTACAGCAAAAGCAAGATCTGAAATTTTTACAAATTTTCAGTAGAATTGCACTGGCTGCAAATGATCAGACTCATGGCCAGAAAAGGCTGTATGAAATTTGGTGGACAAACTCCAGAGAGAACAAGTTAAGAAAAACAATTATGATGTTTGTGTATGAAATAACATTTATATAAAACGCTCCATTCAACCCTTCTTGTGGTCCACCATATTACTTTCAAGACTTTTGTAATGTTACTTCACTACTCACAGTGGTGTGAAACACAAATCTTGAAAAGGACACTGGCTACTCCGTACCAGCACATGTGTATAGGTACACCTTTCCTAGGTGCTCCTTCTGCATTCTGTTCTGAGGTTAAAGAACACAGTCAAATGTGGTGACCAAAACCCATTGCAAAAGCAGCAGAGATCTCTGTTTACATTACTTAACATCCTTGTTAAACCATCAATGAAAAACAGATTTAAATGTCAGACTAACAGTCCAAAGAAAATTGTAAATTATCCCTTCTGTGTAAAAGATGAGTTTCAATAATCACAAATGAAACATGGCATAAGGAACTACTTATAACATTGCAATTGCTGCTCTAGCAGAACACAAAACTGTTGTGGAGTAGCAAATTATGTGTCAAACCTTGTATGAACAGTGTATGAAATTCATTTGTTTTCTGGAAGGATAAGAACTACTGTAAGTGGTGGTGTAGACACAAACATCTATTAGCACTGAGGAGTTGGTAGTGTAAAGCTAGCCATACACTTCCTGGACATAACACCAGTTCGACCCAAAATTAATGTGGAATTGATTATGTTGAGTGGAGCAACAGGTTTCCCTGCCAAAGTAACCAGGAGTCAGGTAAAATAATTGAAGAACACAAAAATATTTTTGAGGTGTTTGAACAGTTTAAATCCATAATGAACCAGTAAATCAGTGATTCCCTTATTGATAGTGGACTGATGCCATTATTGAAAAAAAAATAAAATAAAATGGTGTGTTAGCAATTAGAGATACTGAATTCCTTTCTAGAAAATGTAAAAAAAATGTAGATCAGCGAGTTCTGAAATCAGGTTCAGTGAGTTCTTCATAGCCAATAACTAAATATCAGAAAATAAAAGATTTTTTTAGAAACTCTGTACTTACAGTTTTCCAAAATGTTCAATGGGTCTTGAATTTATAGAAAGGCTTCTTTTCTCTTGGTTATGTTGACAGATTCCCAAATGCACAAACCTGTAAAAAAAATGTGGTAAACCATTTAATTTACATACTGAATAGGATAGTCTAAACCTATTCTAAATTATATGGATGCACAGGTGATCTTTGACTATATAAAAGTGTCCAAATGTGCAAGGCTGCAGCTAATATGTGATTATAGATCTCTATTGGCCCTGTAACATGCGCCATGAATTCTAACTACATTAGGGAATGGCTGTATGAATATCCATCCATATCAAAAATATACTGTATGACATATCAGTCCAATGAAA
Source organism: Hymenochirus boettgeri (assembly GCA_019447015.1). NCBI lineage: Eukaryota > Metazoa > Chordata > Amphibia > Anura > Pipidae > Hymenochirus > Hymenochirus boettgeri. Next base: position 142,271,825 of record CM033473.1, read on the forward strand.
CAGTCTCATCATTTTATTTGACTATTCTTTAATGTAAAGATTTTTTGCTATTAAATACCCCTGCAAATAAAGATATTTCCATATTTATAATTATTGTAGTTATATATTGTAGAAAGAACAGTAGAAATCATCAAGATCAAAATTATGAATAATGTATATTTTTTATTATAAATGCAAGATTTTTTTCTTGTCAAATAGAATTGGACTCAAAATCACATTATGTGCAAATATATATATTTTTTAATTAAAAGCATTTCACACATTGTGACTTATATTTATGATAAAAAAAAATCACACTATGCTAATTCTACAGTCAACATGTATTCCATTTTATTTTAATGGTTTTAAATGTGTTATGTTAACGAGGAACAGTGGTCTCCATACAAGTGCCCTAATTCAAGAACCATTGAAAAGAGCTCTGTCATTTTAAACAAGCCTAGGATGATGTCTCTTGCTTCTTTGAAAGAGGACTAAACTTAATTTTTAAATACTAATGTGAATGCAGTAGTAAGTTGCATTTAGTTACATATACAGCACATATAAAAGTATATATAGTCCATTCTGTTGCGGGTACAAATCACAGCCCATGTAGTCTTCAAAGAGCCTTATGAGCATGTGCACTGGCCACACACTCCTAACATATTTACATATTTCTTAACACCAATAAGCAAGCCCCTTGGTGGCAGTTTGTTTTCAGGACAGCATGTGTGGCACAAATAACAGCCTATCAATGTAAACAATTGTACTAACTAGGTATGGTTTAGGAGGAGGTTAAAGTTCAAGCAAAGGCTGGATTGGGCGAGGAGCTGAAAACTGGATGCAGGAGCAAGCAGAGGTTAAAACCGATGCCAAATGCAGGAAAACTTAAGTAGCTGGAGACTGGATACTAGAAGGCACTTTTCCACACGCCACCTTGCGTAGCTGGATTACATTGTATACCCCTTGAAGGTCCAGTTTGGTGAAAATTGTAGCTCCTTTAATCTCTTTATTGAGTTCTGAGATGATTAATTCAATAATGGTGATCTTATTCAGCCCCCTGAAGTCAACACAGAGTCGTAATCCCATGTCTCTCTTTTCTTCTTTTCTGCAAAAAAGAAGCCTGTACCGGCTGGGGAAGTGGACAGTCTGATGAATCCATTAGCCAAATGCTCTTTAATGCAGTCTCTTATGGCTTATGTTTCTGGGGGGGATAGTGGGTATGTGGAAGATGTGGTAGTTTTGGAAATTAATTCAGAGGCTAGGGGTCTGTTGTCTATGCCCTGTACCCTAAGAGGTCAAGGAGCTCCTCCGTTGCTTCTAGGTCATGGAGTTTTCCAAATTCATGGGAAATTTTTAGCAAAAGTGCCCTTGTCCAGCACAATAAAGACAAAGTCCACTAATTTGTCTACGTGTCTTTTCTTCAGGAGAAAGATGAGTACCTCCTGTTTGCATAGGCTCATCCAGAGGAGAAGCAGCTGGGAAATGAGGAGACTTTGGTTCCTGGATACGGGTATAGGTTTTTGGAAACAGGACAAACCTCTCACAAAAACGTGTATCCAGACGAATACAAAGAGCAATTAGGTCTTCTAGAAGGAAAGCAGATGTTAAGGCCTCATTGTTCCAATAAGTTTCAGCAGCTAAAGTCCAAAATTCTATGGCATGTTTGAGCCTTGGCAAGGCTGCAGCTAATGGGAAAATGCAGTTGTCTTTCTTCCAGGTTCATCAAACACCTTACAAATAGTCTCAAGAAAAAAGACAATATTACTGACCACTTAGTCATTTCTCTCCCATGGGGGGATGCCCAAGCCAAAGTGTTAATTTCCAGTAAAGCAATAATGTATCTGACTTTTCCCTGGTCAGAAAAAAAAAAAAAAGGTTGTAGTTTAAATTGGATTTGGCGTCAAGAATCCTCAACAGGTTGCACCTTCCCCACAAGAGCAGGCTGAGGTAGTAACTAGATACTGGAAGCAGGTAGGTAGACTGGATACTGGCAAGGTAAGTAGGTGGATCCAGGCAAGGTAAGTAGCTGAATACAGGCAAGGTAAGTAGCTGAATACAGGCAACATAAGTAGCTAAATACAGGCAAGGTAAGTAGCTGAAGACTGGATAAAGGCAGGGTGAGTAGCTGGAGACTTGATACAGGCAAGGTAAGTAGCTGGATACAGGCAAGGTATGTAGCAGGATACAGGACACAGGCAAGGTAAGTAGCAAGATACTGGCTACAGGCAAAGTAAATAGTAGGATACTGGCTACAGGCAAGGTAAGTAGCAGGAGACTTGATACAGGCAAGGTAAGTAGCTGGAAACTGAATACAGGCAAGGTATGTAGCAGGATACTGGACACAGGCAAGGTAAGTAGCAGGATACTGGGTACAGGCAAAGGTAAGTAGCAGTATAGGTAAGTAGCAAGATACTGGATAAAGTCAAGATAAGTAGCTGGAGACTGGATACAGACCAGGTAAGTAGCTGGAGACTGGATACAGGCCAAGTAAGTAGCTGGAGACTGGATACAGGCAATGTAAGTAGCTGGATACTGGGTACAGGCAAGGTAAGTAGCAGGATACTGGGTACAGGCAAGGTAAGTAGCAAGATACTGGATAAAGTCAAGATAAGTAGCTGGAGACTGGATACAGACCAGGTAAGTAGCTGGAGACTGGATACAGGCAAGGTAAGTAGCTGGAGACTGGATACAGGCAATGTAAGTAGCTGGATACTGGGTACAGGCAAGGTAAGTAGCAAATGTGAGGCTGGATAAAGTCAAGATAAGTAGCTGGAGACTGGATACAGACCAGGTAAGTAGCTGGAGACTGGATACAGGCCAAGTAAGTAGCGGAGAGGGATAGGCCAAGTAAGTAGCTGGATACTGGCTACAGGCAAGGTAAGTAGCAGGATACTGGCTACAGGCAAGGTAAGTAACAGGATACTGGACACAGGCATGGTAAGTAGCAGGATACTAGGTACAAGCAAGGTAAATAGCAAGATACTGGATACAGGCAAGGTAAGTTGCTGGATATTGGCAAGGTAAGAAGCATAATACTTGGTAAGGGAACACAGGAGGCAGGGGTAGCAAAAGCTAAGAGCAGGAAGATGCTGGCTTTTGAATCATTGTGTGGACGCAACCTTCCCAGAAGCGTCAGGATGTTCCCGGAGCGGCAGGTAATTTTGTGCCTATCAAGAACTGTCCCGCTTCTTTAATCCACCACTCTTCAATGTGTTAGCCGTCAGTCACAGCCAATAACTTACGATGACTATACGAGCACCTCCTTTACGGCTGAGTAAGTTTGTGAAGAGCTTGTAAAGCTGTGAAAGGAGGCAGACATAGTGTGGCAAGGGAATAGTGTATTTATCTGATCAAAAGAAATCTCTTGGATTTGGTGTAGAAACTTTACCATGGAGGTAGACATGCCCTTCACACTAAACAGAAAACATGCAATAATATTCCTTTTTAAAAAGTTTGGCTTTTATATCCTGTGGCGTTTTTATTGCAGATTCTGAAGGTTGTTGTCTAATATCACAAAGAATTTTTATGCCTGGTACAGTAATGCAGAAATGACTTTGCTTAAAATGTTAGGCCAAGTTTTACCTTAAATGTGAAGCCCACCAGCCCACCACTACAATCAATTCTTAACTTCTTACTAAGCTCTCTGTGGTCCACAAAGTTCCTTATACTTACAGTACTTTCTATAATGCGGTCTTCCCTTGCTTATGGCTGACTTTCAAGTTGCAGCTGTCAGTTAAGGTGGCCATACATTAGGACAATTTTACTGTTGTGGGATTGTTTGGTCGAGTAAGTAAAATCATCCTAATGTATGGCCACCTTTAGGGCCATGACATTGATGTCTCAGCCAATGACTTATCGGTGCATACCGGCTTGCCTCCTCTGTGAAAGTTAATTAAGCTTGCTGAGGAGGGGAGAACTAGAGCGTGGAAGGATGTAATTGTAAGGAGATTTAGGGACTGCAGGGAGGTAAGTATAACAATCTTCGGTTTTAGGGTGGTAGGCAAGGTTATTACAACATTTAATGCTGGGGGTGGATAGGACCTTTAAATACATAATTATTTATTTTCATGATAAGTAAAAATTCAGATTGGCTTTGCAACGTTATTTGACAGATGTACATCACCTTAATTTTATCTCAGCCTAGTACAATGTTTTTAGGTCTTAATTTTAATCATATAAGGAACCTGGGGAAAGTTAATTCTATAAAAAAACTCTTCATATATTACCTTGTATATATCTGCAGATCACATTCTGAAGGGACATCTGAAAGATTAATCCCATATGCATCTTTTGCTGATTGCACAAAGCTCTGCTGAAAGAGATAAAGATTTACATATCACACATGAGGGGAAGGATCGATTAATGTGCTTCACACTACATCCTATTATAAGCACAGTTGAATAATAAATTAATAGTAACATACTAAAATATATATACACTTTTGTAATGCTATCCATTATCAGGACTGCACTGAGAAATAAAGGTGTATTAGTGCACCAATCTTATCTTTCTGATACAATTAAAAGAGTAAAAAAAAAAAAAAGACACGTGAAAGGAGAACTAAACTTATTTTTTTTTTTTAAGTCCTAATGTGAAAGCTTTACTCCTCAGAACACCTATACATTGTAAGATTCTTCTAGTAAGTTGCATTTAATACATGTAAGAAATAGATTATTATCAGGGAGATTCAATAAAAGTTCTTATCGTTTAAAATGGTGCTAATTTTGCACCAACCAATCAGAACTTATTTAACATTTGAAAGCTAACATATGATTGGTTGGGGCAAAATTAGCACCATTTTAAACGATAAGAACTTTTATTGAATAACCCTGTATGTAACTAAGGAGGCTTCCATGTTGTTGCCAGTACAACACACAGCCCATGTCGTCATCAATGAGCCATGCCCCCTAACTCCAGTATTCATATATACTCTCTATGCAGAGAGTATTATCTGTTCTGTTTGAGGGAGGATGCAGTGCTGTCAGATGTGATTGGCTGCTAGATTCTCGGAACCAAAGCTGCAACTTCTTTGTTTTGATCTGTTGAGTACTACAGAGCATGTGCATGTACTGCATACATTTAGCTGGATTTACACAGTTAAAGGAGAACTAAACCCAATTTTTTATACTCCAGAATCTGAAAACAACTCCCCTAAAAATACCAATAAACTATAAAATGCCACTTTAGTAAACTCTGTTAAAGTGAATCAAAGCCTGTTAAGAACTGTATGAAGTATCTGTGTGTATGTGCAGTGTCAGACCACACCTCCTGACCTCAGTCACATGCTTCCTTGCTTTATCTGTCCTGTAAAAGGATTGGCTAGATATTATTAATGGGTGTGACCAACTGTAACAAGTTTAATCCATAGCAAAGGACTGAGCATGTGCAGAACATATTGGTCGTTGACCAAACTGTCTGATACTAGAATGCTAAGAAGTAAAGCACAAACCATATGTTATTTAGGTAAATTTCCTACCTGTATCAAAATAAGAGGTAAGACACGGATTACTGGTTTTATATCAAGGTGTCCTGACTTCTGGTTCAGTTTTGTCCTGTGGCTTTAGTTGCCCTTAAAGGTGTATTGTGGGAGCTGACCCCTAGTACCCACAGGTTAATTTCATAAATCACCCAACATCCAGAGCAAAGGGAGAGGTGAGACACAGCTTGATTTATGTTTGTGAATGTGCTCTGTCTATTCAATTTTGTCTGGAGACTTTAGTTCTCCTTTAACCTGCATACACACATGCAAGATCTTTAAAAGATGACAGACAGAATCTACAAGATTTTATCTCTTGTTCTTCACTGAATAGCTCAAACTGATTTTCCCTAGTAGAAATACCCTTTCCCCTGTAGCGTTTGTCTCAACATTTCTTTACTGATGGCAGTGTATGAGTTCAGCAGTCCTCAAATTTAACAGCCAGACACAGATAAAACTACTAAAAACACTTTTCTCTGTTACTCACCCATCTCTGCTTGGCTGTGTGCAGTTACTTTTAGCCCAGAAATCTGTACTCTGTGCTGTGCACATTGCAGGAGGCAGACAGGTAAGCAGCCTTCCCCCATTATTTCTAACACAAGAAGTTAAAATAGATAAGAGATTCAATAAAAGTTCTAATCGTTAAAAATGGTGCTAATTTTGCCCCAACCAATCAGATGTTAGCTTTCAAACGTTAAATAAGATCTGATTGGTAGGGTAGATATTGGTAGATCTTTCCTCACTACTGGCTGTGATGGGGATGTACCGTATATACTCGAGTATTTCAGGCTTTAAAATTAGCCTGAAAACCTAACCTCGGCTTATACTCGAGTCAAGTCCTAATTTAGATCCAGTAGGTGGCGCTGTGTTAAAAAATCCTTCACATGCATAGATAGTTACAGGAGCTGATCTGCCTTTACACTCCTTACCGCAGTCAGGCTGCTGGACTCACTCAGCACTGTCACTGCTCATCTGGATGCTGTAAATCTGATGGGTCTTCTAAGTTCAGGGCAAAATGTCTGCTAGTTCAATGCAAGTGACAGCTTGAAACTACAACTCTCAGGTGACAATTAACTATTGGGGTCAGAGTGCCCTTTACTATCTGGGGGTCAGCGAGCCCTTTACTATATGGGGGTCAGGAGAATTGTAAATGATGGTAAACTTAAAAGTTTATTGAACCTTGCCACTCCACATGTTTAGAAACTACAATTCCAAGCAAAAGCAATGCTGGGCATTGTAGTTTCCAAGGAGTGCCAAGGAATTGGGGGTTACTGGTACTGGATTAATGCATGGGAATTCTGCTATCCATTTAAATGGCAAATTAAGCCACAAAACAATACAGAATCAGAAGGCAGTAGTGGTCATAATTTCTACCCTCGGCTTATACTTGAGTCTATCAGTTTTTACAAATTTCTCAGGTAAAAATAGGTGCCTCGACATATACTCGGATCGAATTACTTGAGTATATACGGTAACCAAGTGACTGCAACAATGTATCAGAACATGAACTTTTCTCCCTTCGCTACTGTGTTGTGCTTGGGTTTGCTACAATGTATCAGATCAGGATCAAACTGCTCTGAACAAACAGGGGTTTACGTGAAATTCTGCTGGGACCCCGGATTTGTCATTGAAAAGGAGGACAAATCTGACACCCTATGTGCAATGCGCTCCAGACCATATCAATGTTATTGGCATGCATGCCAAAGTTGTGCACGCATAATAATAATAATAATAATATAGTAATAATAAGTGGGTAGGGTTGTGGGTTGATGATTTTCTCTCATTGTGACTTCAAATATCTGTTTCCCTACTTATGTATGTATCAACTTAGATGGAGTGCAACACCTACAACAAGTTGTGTTACAAAAGTATTGCAAACTGTAATAAACTCTCCCTAAATTCTTTTTGTGAAACAGCTTTTAAAGGAGAGGGTATTCCCTTTCTACCTGAAATACAATAGTACTGTATTCATATCAAGAAGCAAGAGAGGAAAATGATACCCTTTTTAATTGTTTTTTTTTTTTTTTATTGAGTTTAAATAAATATACTGCATAGTACAGTTAATAAACTATTTCCTAGCGCAACATGAATGGTTGCCTTTGCTCTTTATTTCAGCTAATAGGCTGACATATCACGAGATCACTAGTAAACACTAAGGCACCCAGTGTAGAGTAACATGAGGTACTGCAATAATAAAATAAATATTTATTATTTGTATTATGTAATATTAAACTATGAAATTCAATCAACCGAGTTAAAAAGGTGAAAAAAATTGTTTGGCCCTAAGCTGCTTACCTCTGATATCTTGGTATTGTCTCCTGTGTCTGTTATCTTTACAGGTGTGGAGCGCTGGGAAACGGCTCCTTCATCTTCCTTATCTGTTCCTGAGTCATCCTCAGAGCTGCTAGACACAGCTTCCTCACTATGTGGTGGTGGAGCACTTGCTGCAGTTTTTCGTTGTAATACAGTCTCTTCTCTGCTTGTCTTGTTACTACAAGATTAAACAGATGCAAAAAATGCAATAAAATACAAGAACACTAATTTAGTTGAATAAAAAAACAAACAATATAACAATAATAATAATTTAGGCAATTACGGATACCCACTAGATTAATTTAGTCAAATATAGGGGTTTATTACTTCACTACCTGCTGCACATCCCTTTGATAATTGTGTATACCCATGTACAATGCTGTTTTGACACCTTACCCTGGGTGTTCCTATAACACCTCTTAGCCACAATCACATTGCATTCAGAAGGTCCCTAAAACCTGGCTGTGATATGCTAATTGGGACTTTCCAGGGTACATAATTGCCAACAGAATCTTGTACAAGTAATTCTGAATTGAGAAAGCCAGTTGGATGACTAGCAAATGTCTTCAAGAACTAAACTTTAAGAAGCGTGTATATAAGTAAGCCATCGCAGGACACCCTATCAAATGAAATATAAAGAATACAGTCTAATAATAAATATGTAATTAATAAACCTACTAACAGTTCATCCTACCCATTAAAGGGCATCTCCACCCCCCTGACCCCCACAAAAATCAGCTATCGCCTTTAAATAGCCAATAACATAGACTTCGCTAGGTCTATTTATTCAATATCTGAATGTAAACGTTCCTGCGCCGGCCTTCTGCTGCATTTCTCAATCGCGAAAGTAGCAGAAGGGGCCAGACCAGCAGCCACTCATTGATTGGCAGAGTCTCAGCCAATCACTGAGCGACTGCCGGTCCGGCCCCTTCTGCTGCTTCCTCAATCGGGAAAAGCAGCAGAAGGCTGGAATTAAAATGAAGGCAGGTAAAAAAGTTTACATTCGGCATAAGTTTAGGCATAACTAGTAATAGGTAGTAATGGCTAGTAATGAGGCAGTTCAAGGGCAATTGCAGATATTTGCTAGAGAAAAATGTGAGCATGGGGCAGCAGTAGGAGGGAGGGGGGGAGGATTGAGGGGAACCAAACATTCAGGAGGACAAGTTAGAGACGGAGTCTGATTACACCAGGTAAAGGCTCCTACTCTTCAGTTTCCTAGAATTTATTGCAACCATGCAGGAAAATCATATGCAGCAGAAAAGGTAAGGATTATTTAACACAAGGCAGTGGGCTCAGCATTGGGGCAAATTTTAGTTGGGGAGTTGGACATGTCCTTGAAATCTCAGCTTTATTCCCAAACATGAAAAATAATATATATTGTACAATTAGACAATAGGATTTAATCTTATCAATTCTGATAAAAAAACAGATTGAAATAAATAATCTGTGTAAATGATCTTGCAGGGTTAGAAACCAAAAAGTTACATCAATGACAATAAAATTACAGCCTTCATTTCTGGAGAGGCCCTGATCCTGCTGTTTTTCTTTTTAAATAGCAACCACAGATAGAAATTTAAGAAAATGGTGTTCCTTAATACTCTTCTGTCCATCAGCAACTACCTGGCCTGACAAATCACCACCCACAAAAATATACCACTTATGTTTGTAAGAAAATATTTATTGTAACATGTTTCAGGGCCAGATCTACCATTAGGCAGAGTGAGACATTTGTCTCAGGCGGCGCCCCTGCACTTATGAAGAAAGGCGGAAGACAGGCAGTGGTAAAAAAAAAATCCCTTCACCGGCAAACATGCACACATGGCCACAAGAAGTGTGAGCGTCACCAACATGACTCCAATACACAGTACCTTAAAGTTGCTTCAACTTCTGCTTCTTAAGAGTCAGGAGTCAGCTCACACCCTGCTCAACTTAACATAAGGCTCCTAGTCAAGGAAGAAAGTCAGTGGAATCAAAATGCTCCCATAGTGCACAGCACTATTCATTCCTTGCTGCCTATTGGTCATCTGAGGCTCCTCTCTTGTGTCAGCAGGTGATTAATAGTCCAGCAGCAACAGCCAATAGAGAGGGGGATGGAGGGGCTGGTGTGACAGTGTGGATATTACAGAGAGAGCAGGCTGAGCAGCTGCAGCAGACAAGTGGTGAATCTTCTCAGCATCTGTTGCCTTTCCCTTTGCCTACTATTGTGACAGTGACACTGTGAAAGACTGGGATTTTTGTGGGGTGGTGTGCTGTTCCTTACTGAGTGGCCTAGGCCTTGATGGTTGCCAGTTTATCCTTCTCAGAATATTGCTGTTAGAGTGAGATTTGTGTGTCAAAGTGTTTTAATGCCCATTAATAACATTCTAACAGGGAGATTCAATAAAAAACCTTCAGGGAGATTCAATAAAAGTTCTTATTGTTTAAAATGGTGCTAATTTTGCCCCAACCAATCAGATGTTAGCTTTCAAATGTTAAATAAAATCTGATTGGTTGGGGCAAAATTAGCACCATTTTAAACAATAAGAACTTTTATTGAATCTCCCTGCTTATTGTTTAAAATGGTGCTAATTTTGCCCCAACCAATCAGATCTTATTTTACATTTGAAAGCTAACATCTGATTGGTTGGGGCAAAATTAGCACCATTTTTAATGATAAGACCTTTTATTGAATCTCCCTGTATGTATCTAAAGGAAGTAAGATCCAACACTCTTTTTGCCACCGTGTACTCATGAGGTTTTTGACTGTCAAATACTGCGATCATTTGATCGGTCCAAATAATTGCTCCATGATGTCTACTGTCTACTGCATGCTGTCTTCAGTTCTATTAGATACACAGAATGTTATGAGTTTAAATTTAGGTAGGGTTTAAATTATTGAATTTTCCCTAGTAACAGATATGATGTTGTTAAAAGGCATTTTATATGTTTAGGTTAGCTTTAGTTTGTTAGGCTAGGTTACTAAGAAAGTATGGCATTTCTAGTGTATTGAAACTATTGAACCAACATATGTAGCACTGGCTATAAGTAAGTTATTTTGATCAACAAAAACCTGAAAGGAACAATATGGTAGTGGCAACACAAGCTCTTTGAGAAAGGGAGGTAAGTTCTGTTTCTAGTAATTTATATTATTACTAATTGACTGTCTGAGGAACTGTTTAAATACCTATGTGATAAGAAGTTAAAAATCGGAAAATTTTACCCACGCCCACCAGCGAAGCCGCAGCCATTGGCAAAACTACGTCTATGGACAAAGCCACACCCACATGGCAGCATTCAAAAGTTTTGCCCAAGCAGCAAAAACCCTAGAAGTGCCGCTGATGTTTATCTTTGTACCTATTTACTTAAAGGGCATGTCCACCCCCAAAGCTATAATTTCCCCCACTACTGGCCCCAATGTGTAGTGCATAAAAATCCTTACCTCACATCCCAGCTCCCAATGGCTGCCCTGCAATGTCTCCCCAAAGTCCCAAAAACTTGCGACCAGGAGCCTGGCAGAGTCTATATAGGACTCTGCCTCCTGTCTCGCAGTAAAGCCCCCCCCCCCCCCCCCCCGACGTCTATGATTGGCTGAGAGGCAGCAGGCAAGGTAAGTAGCTGGATACTGGCTACAGGCAAGGTAAGTAGCAGGATACTGGCTACAGGCAAGGTAAGTAACAGGATACTGGACACAGGCATGGTAAGTAGCAGGATACTAGGTACAAGCAAGGTAAATAGCAAGATACTGGATACAGGCAAGGTAAGTTGCTGGATATTGGCAAGGTAAGAAGCATAATACTTGGTAAGGGAACACAGGAGGCAGGGGTAGCAAAAGCTAAGAGCAGGAAGATGCTGGCTTTTGAATCATTGTGTGGACGCAACCTTCCCAGAAGCGTCAGGATGTTCCCGGAGCGGCAGGTAATTTTGTGCCTATCAAGAACTGTCCCGCTTCTTTAATCCACCACTCTTCAATGTGTTAGCCGTCAGTCACAGCCAATAACTTACGATGACTATACGAGCACCTCCTTTACGGCTGAGTAAGTTTGTGAAGAGCTTGTAAAGCTGTGAAAGGAGGCAGACATAGTGTGGCAAGGGAATAGTGTATTTATCTGATCAAAAGAAATCTCTTGGATTTGGTGTAGAAACTTTACCATGGAGGTAGACATGCCCTTCACACTAAGCCTAACAGAAAACATGCAATAATATTCCTTTTTAAAAAGTTTGGCTTTTATATCCTGTGGCGTTTTTATTGCAGATTCTGAAGGTTGTTGTCTAATATCACAAAGAATTTTTATGCCTGGTACAGTAATGCAGAAATGACTTTGCTTAAAATGTTAGGCCAAGTTTTACCTTAAATGTGAAGCCCACCAGCCCACCACTACAATCAATTCTTAACTTCTTACTAAGCTCTCTGTGGTCCGCAAAGTTCCTTATACTTACAGTACTTTCTATAATGCGGTCTTCCCTTGCTTATGGCTGACTTTCAAGTTGCAGCTGTCAGTTAAGGTGGCCATACATTAGGACAATTTTACTGTTGTGGGATTGTTTGGTCGAGTAAGTAAAATCATCCTAATGTATGGCCACCTTTAGGGCCATGACATTGATGTCTCAGCCAATGACTTATCGGTGCATACCGGCTTGCCTCCTCTGTGAAAGTTAATTAAGCTTGCTGAGGAGGGGAGAACTAGAGCGTGGAAGGATGTAATTGTAAGGAGATTTAGGGACTGCAGGGAGGTAAGTATAACAATCTTCGGTTTTAGGATGGTAGGCAAGGTAATTACAACATTTAATGCTGGGGGTGGATAGGACCTTTAAATACATAATTATTTATTTTCATGATAAGTAAAAATTCAGATTGGCTTTGCAACGTTATTTGACAGATGTACATCACCTTAATTTTATCTCAGCCTAGTACAATGTTTTTAGGTCTTAATTTTAATCATATAAGGAACCTGGGGAAAGTTAATTCTATAAAAAAACTCTTCATATATTACCTTGTATATATCTGCAGATCACATTCTGAAGGGACATCTGAAAGATTAATCCCATATGCATCTTTTGCTGATTGCACAAAGCTCTGCTGAAAGAGATAAAGATTTACATATCACACATGAGGGGAAGGATCGATTAATGTGCTTCACACTACATCCTATTATAAGCACAGTTGAATAATAAATTAATAGTAACATACTAAAATATATATACACTTTTGTAATGCTATCCATTATCAGGACTGCACTGAGAAATAAAGGTGTATTAGTGCACCAATCTTATCTTTCTGATACAATTAAAAGAGTAAAAAAAAAAAAAGACACGTGAAAGGAGAACTAAACTTATTATTTTTTTTTTAGTCCTAATGTGAAAGCTTTACTCCTCAGAACACCTATACATTGTAAGATTCTTCTAGTAAGTTGCATTTAATACATGTAAGAAATAGATTATTATCAGGGAGATTCAATAAAAGTTCTTATCGTTTAAAATGGTGCTAATTTTGCACCAACCAATCAGAACTTATTTAACATTTGAAAGCTAACATATGATTGGTTGGGGCAAAATTAACACCATTTTAAACGATAAGAACTTTTATTGAATAACCCTGTATGTAACTAAGGAGGCTTCCATGTTGTTGCCAGTACAACACACAGCCCATGTCGTCATCAAAGAGCCATGCCCCCTAACTCCAGTATTCATATATACTCTCTATGCAGAGAGTATTATCTGTTCTGTTTGAGGGAGGATGCAGTGCTGTCAGATGTGATTGGCTGCTAGATTCTCGGAACCAAAGCTGCAACTTCTTTGTTTTGATCTGTTGAGTACTACAGAGCATGTGCATGTACTGCATACATTTAGCTGGATTTACACAGTTAAAGGAGAACTAAACCCAATTTTTTTATACTCCAGAATCTGAAAACAACTCCCCTAAAAACACCAATAAACTATAAAATGCCACTTTAGTAAACTCTGTTAAAGTGAATCAAAGCCTGTTAAGAACTGTATGAAGTATCTGTGTGTATGTGCAGTGTCAGACCACACCTCCTGACCTCAGTCACATGCTTCCTTGCTTTATCTGTCCTGTAAAAGGATTGGCTAGATATTATTAATGAGTGTGACCAACTGTAACAAGTTTAATCCATAGCAAAGGACTGAGCATGTGCAGAACATAATGGTCGTTGACCAAACTGTCTGATACTAGAATGCTAAGAAGTAAAGCACAAACCATATGTTATTTAGGTAAATTTCCTACCTGTATCAAAATAAGAGGTAAGACACGGATTACTGGTTTTATATCAAGGTGTCCTGACTTCTGGTTCAGTTTTGTCCTGTGGCTTTAGTTGCCCTTTAAGGTGTATTGTGGGAGCTGACCCCTAGTACCCACAGGTTAATTTCATAAATCACCCAACATCCAGAGCAAAGGGAGAGGTGAGACACAGCTTGATTTATGTTTGTGAATGTGCTCTGTCTATTCAATTTTGTCTGGAGACTTTAGTTCTCCTTTAACCTGCATACACACATGCAAGATCTTTAAAAGATGACAGACAGAATCTACAAGATTTTATCTCTTGTTCTTCACTGAATAGCTCAAACTGATTTTCCCTAGTAGAAATACCCTTTCCCCTGTAGCGTTTGTCTCAACATTTCTTTACTGATGGCAGTGTATGAGTTCAGCAGTCCTCAAATTTACAGCCAGACACAGATAAAACTACTAAAAACACTTTTCTCTGTTACTCACCCATCTCTGCTTGGCTGTGTGCAGTTACTTTTAGCCCAGAAATCTGTACTCTGTGCTGTGCACATTGCAGGAGGCAGACAGGTAAGCAGCCTTCCCCCATTATTTCTAACACAAGAAGTTAAAATAGATAAGAGATTCAATAAAAGTTCTAATCGTTAAAAATGGTGCTAATTTTGCCCCAACCAATCAGATGTTAGCTTTCAAACGTTAAATAAGATCTGATTGGTAGGGGCAAAATTAGCACCATTTTAAACTATAAGAACTTTTATTGAATCTCCCTAGATCTTTCCTCACTACTGGCTGTGCTGGGGATGTACCGTATATACTCGAATATAAGTCGAGATTTTCAGGCTTTAAAATTAGCCTGAAAACCTAACCTCGGCTTATACTCGAGTCAAGTCCTAATTTAGATCCAGTAGGTGGCGCTGTGTTAAAAAATCCTTCACATGCATAGATAGTTACAGGAGCTGATCTGCCTTTACACTCCTTACCGCAGTCAGGCTGCTGGACTCACTCAGCACTGTCACTGCTCATCTGGATGCTGTAAATCTGATGGGTCTTCTAAGTTCAGGGCAAAATGTCTGCTAGTTCAATGCAAGTGACAGCTTGAAACTACAACTCTCAGGTGACAATTAACTATTGGGGTCAGAGTGCCCTTTACTATCTGGGGGTCAGCGAGCCCTTTACTATATGGGGGTCAGGAGAATTGTAAATGATGGTAAACTTAAAAGTTTATTGAACCTTGCCACTCCACATGTTTAGAAACTACAATTCCAAGCAAAAGCAATGCTGGGCATTGTAGTTTCCAAGGAGTGCCAAGGAATTGGGGGTTACTGGTACTGGATTAATGCATGGGAATTCTGCTATCCATTTAAATGGCAAATTAAGCCACAAAACAATACAGAATCAGAAGGCAGTAGTGGTCATAATTTCTACCCTCGGCTTATACTTGAGTCTATCAGTTTTTACAAATTTCTCAGGTAAAAATAGGTGCCTCGACATATACTCGGATCGAATTACTTGAATATATACGGTAACCAAGTGACTGCAACAATGTATCAGAACATGAACTTTTCTCCCTTCGCTACTGTGTTGTGCTTGGGTTTGCTACAATGTATCAGATCAGGATCAAACTGCTCTGAACAAACAGGGGTTTACGTGAAATTCTGCTGGGACCCCGGATTTGTCATTGAAAAGGAGGACAAATCTGACACCCTATGTGCAATGCGCTCCAGACCATATCAATGTTATTGGCATGCATGCCAAAGTTGTGCACGCATAATAATAATAATAATAATATAGTAATAATAAGTGGAAAGGGTTGTGGGTTGATGATTTTCTCTCATTGTGACTTCAAATATCTGTTTCCCTACTTATGTATGTATCAACTTAGATGGAGTGTAACACCTACAACAAGTTGTGTTACAAAAGTATTGCAAACTGTAATAAACTCTCCCTAAATTCTTTTTGTGAAACAGCTTTTAAAGGAGAGGGTATTCCCTTTCTACCTGAAATACAATAGTACTGTATTCATATCAAGAAGCAAGAGAGGAAAATGATACCCTTTTTAATTGTTTTTTTTTTTTTTTATTGAGTTTAAATAAATATACTGCATAGTACAGTTAATAAACTATTTCCTAGCGCAACATGAATGGTTGCCTTTGCTCTTTATTTCAGCTAATAGGCTGACATATCACGAGATCACTAGTAAACACTAAGGCACCCAGTGTAGAGTAACATGAGGTACTGCAATAATAAAATAAATATTTATTATTTGTATTATGTAATATTAAACTATGAAATTCAATCAACCGAGTTAAAAAGGTGAAAAAAATTGTTTGGCCCTAAGCTGCTTACCTCTGATATCTTGGTATTGTCTCCTGTGTCTGTTATCTTTACAGGTGTGGAGCGCTGGGAAACGGCTCCTTCATCTTCCTTATCTGTTCCTGAGTCATCCTCAGAGCTGCTAGACACAGCTTCCTCACTATGTGGTGGTGGAGCACTTGCTGCAGTTTTTCGTTGTAATACAGTCTCTTCTCTGCTTGTCTTGTTACTACAAGATTAAACAGATGCAAAAAATGCAATAAAATACAAAAACACTAATTTAGTTGAATAAAAAAACAAACAATATAACAATAATAATAATTTAGGCAATTACGGATACCCACTAGATTAATTTAGTCAAATATAGGGGTTTATTACTTCACTACCTGCTGCACATCCCTTTGATAATTGTGTATACCCATGTACAATGCTGTTTTGACACCTTACCCTGGGTGTTCCTATAACACCTCTTAGCCACAATCACATTGCATTCAGAAGGTCCCTAAAACCTGGCTGTGATATGCTAATTGGGACTTTCCAGGGTACATAAATTGCCAACAGAATCTTGAACAAGTAATTCTGAATTGAGAAAGTCGGTTGGATGACTAGCAAATGTCTTCAAGAACTAAACTTTAAGAAGCGTGTATATAAGTAAGCCATCGCAGGACACCCTATCAAATGAAATATAAAGAATACAGTCTAATAATAAATATGTAATTAATAAACCTACTAACAGTTCATCCTACCCATTAAAGGGCATCTCCACCCCCCTGACCCCCACAAAAATCAGCTATCGCCTTTAAATAGCCAATAACATAGACTTCGCTAGGTCTATTTATTCAATATCTGAATGTAAACGTTCCTGCGCCGGCCTTCTGCTGCATTTCTCAATCGCGAAAGTAGCAGAAGGGGCCAGACCAGCAGCCACTCATTGATTGGCAGAGTCTCAGCCAATCACTGAGCGACTGCCGGTCCGGCCCCTTCTGCTGCTTCCTCAATCGGGAAAAGCAGCAGAAGGCTGGAATTAAAATGAAGGCAGGTAAAAAAGTTTACATTCGGCATAAGTTTAGGCATAACTAGTAATAGGTAGTAATGGCTAGTAATGAGGCAGTTCAAGGGCAATTGCAGATATTTGCTAGAGAAAAATGTGAGCATGGGGCAGCAGTAGGAGGGAGGGGGGGAGGATTGAGGGGAACCAAACATTCAGGAGGACAAGTTAGAGACGGAGTCTGATTACACCAGGTAAAGGCTCCTACTCTTCAGTTTCCTAGAATTTATTGCAACCATGCAGGAAAATCATATGCAGCAGAAAAGGTAAGGATTATTTAACACAAGGCAGTGGGCTCAGCATTGGGGCAAATTTTAGTTGGGGAGTTGGACATGTCCTTGAAATCTCAGCTTTATTCCCAAACATGAAAAATAATATATATTGTACAATTAGACAATAGGATTTAATCTTATCAATTCTGATAAAAAAACAGATTGAAATAAATCATCTGTGTAAATGATCTTGCAGGGTTAGAAACCAAAAAGTTACATCAATGACAATAAAATTACAGCCTTCATTTCTGGAGAGGCCCTGATCCTGCTGTTTTTCTTTTTAAATAGCAACCACAGATAGACATTTAAGAAAATGGTGTTCCTTAATACTCTTCTGTCCATCAGCAACTACCTGGCCTGACAAATCACCACCCACAAAAATATACCCCTTATGTTTGTAAGAAAATATTTATTGTAACATGTTTCAGGGCCAGATCTACCATTAGGCAGAGTGAGACATTTGTCTCAGGCGGCGCCTCTGCACTTATGAAGAAAGGCGGAAGACAGGCAGTGGTAAAAAAAAAAAATCCCTTCACCGGCAAACATGCACACATGGCCACAAGAAGTGTGAGCGTCACCAACATGACTCCAATACACAGTACCTTGAAGTTGCTTCAACTTCTGCTTCTTAAGAGTCAGGAGTCAGCTCACACCCTGCTCAGCTTAACATAAGGCTCCTAGTCAAGGAAGAAAGTCAGTGGAATCAAAATGCTCCCATAGTGCACAGCACTATTCATTCCTTGCTGCCTATTGGTCATCTGAGGCTCCTCTCTTGTGTCAGCAGGTGATTAATAGTCCAGCAGCAACAGCCAATAGAGAGGGGGATGGAGGGGCTGGTGTGACAGTGTGGATATTTCAGAGAGAGCAGGCTGAGCAGCTGCAGCAGACAAGTGGTGAATCTTCTCAGCATCTGTTGCCTTTCCCTTTGCCTACTATTGTGACAGTGACACTGTGAAAAACTGGGATTTTTGTGGGGTGGTGTGCTGTTCCTTACTGAGTGGCCTAGGCCTTGATGGTTGCCAGTTTATCCTTCTCAGAATATTGCTGTTAGAGTGAGATTTGTGTGTCAAAGTGTTTTAATGCCCATTAATAACATTCTAACAGGGAGATTCAATAAAAAACCTTCAGGGAGATTCAATAAAAGTTCTTATTGTTTAAAATGGTGCTAATTTTGCCCCAACCAATCAGATGTTAGCTTTCAAATGTTAAATAAAATCTGATTGGTTGGGGCAAAATTAGCACCATTTTAAACAATAAGAACTTTTATTGAATCTCCCTGCTTATTGTTTAAAATGGTGCTAATTTTGCCCCAACCAATCAGATCTTATTTTACATTTGAAAGCTAACATCTGATTGGTTGGGGCACCATTTTTAATGATAAGACCTTTTATTGAATCTCCCTGTATGTATCTAAAGGAAGTAAGATCCAACACTCTTTTTGCCACCGTGTACTCATGAGGTTTTTGACTGTCAAATACTGCGATCATTTGATCGGTCCAAATAATTGCTCCATGATGTCTACTGTCTACTGCATGCTGTCTTCAGTTCTATTAGATACACAGAATGTTATGAGTTTAAATTTAGGTAGGGTTTAAATTATTGAATTTTCCCTAGTAACAGATATGATGTTGTTAAAAGGCATTTTATATGTTTAGGTTAGCTTTAGTTTGTTAGGCTAGGTTACTAAGAAAGTATGGCATTTCTAGTGTATTGAAACTATTGAACCAACATATGTAGCACTGGCTATAAGTAAGTTATTTTGATCAACAAAAACCTGAAAGGAACAATATGGTAGTGGCAACACAAGCTCTTTGAGAAAGGGAGGTAAGTTCTGTTTCTAGTAATTTATATTATTACTAATTGACTGTCTGAGGAACTGTTTAAATACCTATGTGATAAGAAGTTAAAAATCGGAAAATTTTACCCACGCCCACCAGCGAAGCCGCAGCCATTGGCAAAACTACGTCTATGGACAAAGCCACACCCACATGGCAGCATTCAAAAGTTTTGCCCAAGCAGCAAAAACCCTAGAAGTGCCGCTGATGTTTATCTTTGTACCTATTTACTTAAAGGGCATGTCCACCCCCAAAGCTATAATTTCCCCCACTACTGGCCCCAATGTGTAGTGCATAAAAATCCTTACCTCACATCCCAGCTCCCAATGGCTGCCCTGCAATGTCTCCCCAAAGTCCCAAAAACTTGCGACCAGGAGCCTGGCAGAGTCTATATAGGACTCTGCCTCCTGTCTCGCAGTAAAGCCCCCCCCCCCCCCCCCCCGATAGATAGATGATAGATAAATAGATAGATAGATGATAGATAAATAGATAGATAGATGATAGAAGATAGATAAATAGATAGATAGATAGATAGATAGATAGATAGATAGATAGATAGATAGATAGATAGGTGAGAGAGATAGACTGGACAGACAGATAGAGAGACAGGCAATGCTCTAAACTATTCTTGTAGTTTAATTCTATAAACTTAAACACTTAGTTAAAAACACACACAGTTTAACCGTAAGGTGTGTAATAGCTGTTTAGTACAACTTACATTATACTGACATAGATTACTGGTGTTTTTTTAATGTGCCCCATTTGTTAGCCTTTGTGCCCATGTTGTGCCCCTGGAAAATTCTGGAGCTGGAGCCGCCACTGTATAGAAGCCGCTGGGCGCGGCAAAGAGTCATCCGTCCATCAAAGAAAACGTTCCAGGACACGCCCTCGCCCTTCAGCCTGTGGAATGAATGAGCCTAAAGCGCCCAAAAGGAGTTGCTCCGCCCATTGACGTCACGTTATAGTAAAGCGCCACGTGGATTCAGCATTTTATTATTATGGATAGTGTAGGCGCCTATGTAATAAGATATAATATAAGATGTGTGTGTGTGTGTGTGTGTGTGTGAATGAGTGTGTGTGAGTGTGTGAGAGTGTGTGTGTGTATGAGTGAGTGTGAAAGTGTATATGAGTGTGTGAGAGTGTATGTAAGTGAGTGTATGTGTGAGAGAGTAAGTGAATATGTGAGTGAGTGTGTGGGAGTGTGTGTGAGAGAGTGTAGGTGTGGGTGACTGTATGTGAGTGTGTATGTAAGTGTGTGTGAGAGAGTGTGTGAGTGAATATGTGAGTGAGTGTGTGTGTGAGAGATTGTGAGAGTGTGTGTGTGTGAGAGAGATTGTGAGAGAGTGTGTGTGTGTGAGAGAGATTGTGAGAGTGTGTGTGAGAGAGATTGTGCGAGAGAGTGTGTGTGTGTGTGTGTGTGTGTGTGTGAGAGTGTGTGAGAGAGATTGTGCGAGTGAGTGTGTGTGACTGTGAGAGTGAATGTGAGAGTGTATGAGAGTGTGTGTAAGTGAATGTGAGTGTGTGTGTGAGTGAGTGTCTGAGAGTGTATGTGAGTGCGAGTGAATGTGTGAGAGTGAATGTGTGAGTGTGTGAGAGTGTGTGTAAGTGAATGTGAGTGTGAGTGAGTGTAGGTGTGGGTGACTGTATGTGAGTGTGTATGTAAGTGAGTGTGTGTGTGTGAGAGAGTGTGTGTGTGTGAGTGTATATAAGTGTGAGTGCGTGTTATTTTTAACTTTATTAGTATCTAAAAAATATTATTTTAAAATTTAATATTTATGTTTTTCAATGTATTTTAGACATACAAATAAGGAAGGCTAGCAAAATTTATATTTATACAATTTTCAATCATATCTTACTATGTAAATGTTCGACAGACATTATGAGTAGTATATAAAAGTTGGACTACAAGGACGTATGTCTTTATACAACCTCCAATATTATGTTACTATGTAACTGTTATATAGACATTATGGGTAAGGTATAACGGTTGGACTAGATGGACGTATGTCTTTATACAACCTCCAATACTATGTTAATATGTAACTGTTAGACAGACATTATGGGTAGGGTATAAAGGTTGAACTAGATGGACGTATGTCTTTATACAATCTCCAATACTATGTTACTATATAACTGTTATACAGACATTATGGGTAGGGTATAAAGGTTGCACTAGATGGACGTATGTCTTTATACAACCTCCAATACTATGTTACTATGTAACTGTTATACAGACATTATGAGTAGGGTATAACGGTTGGACTAGATGGACGTATGTCTTTATACAACCTCCAATACTATGTTACTATATAACTGTTATACAGACATTATGGTTAGGGTATAAAGGTTGGACTAGATGGATGTATGTCTGTATAATGTAGCCATTATGGTAATCTGTAATCATATTCCATAAAAAAAATATATTTGAAAACTTTTACTATTCTCATTGCTACAAATATAAGGGCTGGCAGTAAGAGTGACTAGTGAACTAGAGGGATAGCAGTAAAATTAGTGAATTGGAGGGCTGGCTGGCTGTAAAAACTTGTACACATATGCGATTGTGGGTCCTGACACATAGTGTATCTGAACGATCGTTTTGTCCAATAATCGGCCCGTGTATGGAACCTTTAGCGGCCGAAACGGCAGATCATTTTGAGATCTGCATGGTCGATCAGACAATGATCCTCGTCCGAACGGGCGTTTCAGCAGATAAAGTGGTCATACACGGACCGATTATCGGCCGAAACAAATGTTCGGACACATCATGCGTCGTGGGTTGGGACACGTGATCGCACGTGTGTACGAACCTTTATACTAACAATTGATGGCACACTATATATAGATCAGTAATCAACTACTTTTTTTACACCACATTAAAAATCATCTTATATCTCAACCACAGCTCCACAACTACAAGTTTTGACAATCCCTTTAAAAAAACATTCTGTGTTACACCCCCCCTGCAATATAGCCTGACTCACTCCCAGCAAGCACTGCAATGCAGCTTATGAAACGCCCAGCATCCCCTGTAAAATACACCTTTTGTGACACTCCTAGCAAGCACTGCAATACAGCTTATGAAACTATGAAACTCCCAGCATGCCCTCTAAAATACACCTTCTGTTACACTCCCAGCAAGCACTGCAATACAGCTTGTGAAACTCCCAGCATCCCCTCTGATATAAATCAAATATATTCCATCTATCCCCCCAATATGGTTTTTATAAAGCTTATTAACTTTTGACTTTATAAATATATATTTATACAATTGAAAAACACACAAGTCTCCACAGCCTTCTTACAGCAGTGTGTTACAAGCTTCTATCTTTCCTTTGTCTCTCCCTGCACTATCAGCTGTGAATAGATAATTCAGAGACAGGTAGAAAGGCTTTGTTTACATTTGGCTTCAGTGGGGTCAAGTGGGAGTGGCAGAAATAATGAATATTCATGTGATGATGCACATTGACTGACAGCCTGCCCAGCACAGTAGCAGAAACGAACAGAACTTCTCCTGGCTGCTGCAAACAAACAGAGGAGTTTTTTGAGATAATAAAGGTAGGAGGGGGGTTGGGGGAAGGTGTACTATCAGATAGGGGAAAAAAAAAAAAAACGTTTTTCCATCAGTGGAGATACCCTTTAATAATAAGCAAACAGTAAAGAAAAAGACACCTAACAGGGCACTCACACGCTTTTATAGGAATAATTAAATAGAAGTCCTCATCGCCAATAGTAACCAATATATGGACAAGTCAAGGGAAATATCCAACTCAATAAAAACATACTTTATTTATACAAATAAGTAAATTACCATATCATAAACCTCCCACTCTATAAAATGTAAATGATCAAATGGGTGTAACAGCGAAGAACCATCCAGGCATCCGCAGGATGGTGGAACATATCAAGTGACTAGCAACAGTGGCCTTAGGAAGGAGTTCTATATATAAACAGCTCCTCTGACCGCCTATTCCTATAGCAGTATGGTACGGTGTGTAATATGGGGCTTTAGAATTATCCAACCAAACGCCCAAGCAGTAAAGAGCTATGCAGTTTACAATGACCGATGGTGTGGTCCATAGAGGGCCGCAGGTTAAGATGTGATGACCTTATTGTGACATACCGTGCACCCCTAACAAGATCATTATATTTTAATTTTCATCTTTGAAACTCTTTTTATCTGATAAATTATCTTTGAAATTAAATATATTTAATATACTTCGCCAAAATCAAACCATTTCAAACATTCCATATCTGTCTGATTTGCCTCATAATGAGTTACCCAGAATACACATCACAGCTTACTTGTTTTCATGTAGAAAACAGATTGTTCAGAGACTTCCAGGTATTATTCTAAAGATATGCAGAATTATGGATGCACAACAGATTCTGAAGCCTTAAATTCCAAGTATTCTAGTCAATTTTAACAGAATAATCAACTCCATCATAATTATATACTGAAAAATTAAGCAAATATGACCTACACATTGTCACTATAAAAACAAACTAGCCAAAATTAAAGCTTTTAGGAAATCCGATAAAAAAATAATGTACCATGCAAAATGTATTAAAATTAACTGGGTCTACGTGCATATTAGCTTTTTAATGTCACAAACATGGTGCCCCCCCCACACACACACGCAGTAGAGCTATCTTCTGAATATCATATGAAAGGCAATGATAAAAAATAATACCTGTGACTTTCATTAATGCAAATCAAAATGAGTAGGCTAATGGTTAATTAAAATGGTGCATCTGATCGCTACTTTTTTACTTGAATTCTGCTCAAAATGATGCTGTCGCAGATGGACTATCAGAAAATGTCTGATCGAATGTATTAAAACTATCAGTTATTTGCAATAGTTCTGCTTTGAGTTCCTTCCTTTCATTTAATCTACTTGGAATGTTATATATATGAATCAAGACACAGGGCTCTAAAGAAGTTTTATTAAGCATATAATCATTAGAACTCAAGCAGGAAAACAGTTCTATTTAAAAAAAAAAAAAAAAACTTTTTACATTTTCTGGCCATAGCAATAACACAGATGCATAGGTTAATAAAGAATCCTAATCAGCAATGCATTTAACTAAAAAGAAGTACCATATATTTATCAATTAAATACTAGTTATGACGGCTGAATGTAAAATGCATCTTAACAGTTGTATTTTTGGCATTATCACGTATCTTACAAATATTCTTGGGACTGAAAAAATATGCTAAGTTTAAATGAAATACAGAATTTTATATCAAATACAAACAGCAAATTGAATTATAACATTTGTGGCAAGGTAACCGCAGGCAAGCAAAGCAACAGACTTAATGGTTAAATTAATGGTTTTCTGTGCAAACCCACTAAGCCCAAGCCCAATGCTAAACATACAGTGTAATTAAATTTAATAGAAATTAAGCAATGTTGCCAGTAAAAACTTCCATTAATTATTTCCATATTCTTCATAATGAGATGATGATCTGAACATGTCTAGTTTTAGATTAAGGAGTGCCAAGGCTAGTACAAAAGCCATTTTTATTTAATTTATTCAAACAAAGAAAAGATAATCAATGCACATCCCTAGGCCTCATACAATATCATACTATCTGTGCACTGTGAAAATACTTTTTCCAAGAAAAAGTAAAACTCAATAGAAGTAAAAAGTCTGACCTCTCTGACTGGGATTACCTTGGCTTGGTTTGAAGGCTTATCATTCTTATCATAATAATTGTGTTTTGTCTGACACCAGGTTTTATAACACTGTGGATTGGTTACTGACACAAACTGATGAAGGCGTTGTAATTTTTGATGATTGTGGTTCGCCATTAAACTCATGTACCTTTGGAATGCGACTCTCTCATCTAGTTTGTATCGCAAAAAAAAGTTTCTTGCATGCACTGGGCTATGTATTTACCTATGCTTATGCATATAAGTCTTTATCTTTATATCTTTATATCTTTTTCATGTAAATGTATACTTACAAGCACTTGTCAGAAATATATGTATGTATAATTTTATTTATAAAGCACCACTTGGGTATGCAGTGCTGTACATTATAAAATACAGAGTATACAACAAGGGGATAAGTAATCAAGCAATTATACAGATACATTAAAATATACAGTTTCATACATAGGCTAAGAATACATATATATAAATTATGGATAAATTGATATAAGTGCATCATTGACTCATTAGGAATGAGATCCCTGCCCTGAAGAGCTTAAAATCTAAGTGGGTCTGAACAACATACATATACAAGCGGGGGGATGGGTACAGAGTGCTTGAGATGGCTAAAAATCATTTGTTGTTCTGGTGCTCAGAAAGGTAGGATAACAGTCTAGGTTTGAATTAATGGATGTCACCTTGCGAAGCGAGAGAGGGAGAGAGTTCCAAAGGTAGGGAGCAGCAAGTGAGAGGAGGCACTGTTCGTTGGGGGTTTGTGGAGAAGAAGGAACAGAGGGCACAGCCAGGAACATAAGGGACCAAGAGAGAACAAAAGTAGGGAGGTGCAGTAGAGTGAAGGGATTTAAAGGTTAAAAGAAGGGTATTGAATATGATTATTTGTTTGATGGGAAGCCACCCTATGAACTGAAGTATCGGGGTTGCAGGTTCTCTTTTGGAGGAGAGTGAGATGATCTGAGCTGCCGAGTTTAAAATAGACTGGAGAGGATAACTTTAGTAAGAGATAGGATGCGCTACTCAGTAAGTAAAATTCAAACTTTATTCTGCAATATCATAATCAGGACACTCGTGATACAAACATGTTACCAGCCAGACGCGTTTCATGGATGAGTCCGCTTCAAGTGGACTCGTCCATGAAAGGCATCAGGCTGGTAACATGTTTGTATCATGAATGTCCTGATTATGATATTGCAGAATAAAGTTTGAATTTTACTTACTCCCGGAGTAGCACATCCTACCTCTCACTAAAGTTAACCAAAATTTATGCCTAACACGGGGAGGCAGTACTGTGGATGTACGCACCAGGTGATGTTGAGTTCAGAGTGCCACCAGCTTAGGGTTTGGAGTTCAAGTTTGTTCATAGACTGGAGAGGAGAGAGATGACAGGTCGGGAGTCCAAGTAGTAGAATGTTACAGTAGTCAAGACGGGAGATTATAAGGGCAAGCATGAGCATTTTAGCAGTGGAGCGAGAGAGAAAAGGGCGGATCTTGACAATATTGCAAAAGAGAAAACAACATATTATAGTGACATTGTTAATGTGATGATGGAAGGAGAGGAGTCAAAAATTACTCCAAGGCAGCGTGCAGATTCAAGTTAATGACCATATTGAAATAGATATCATTCTTACCTTAGAACAGACTTTCCTGTTTCATCTGGCTTACGCACCGTAAATGGACTAGGATCAATGCCAACATTTTTGGGCATGAAGTCTCTAAAAATTAAAAATAATGTAAATATAGGATAAAATGCTTTAACTTGTACATTAAAACAGTTTTACAGTTTTCTAAGCACATACTCTCTCTCAAGCCTGGGTGCAACTACCTACAGTAAAATGTATCCATGTCTCCAAAAGTGAGGGGCACACAAAAGCCTATCACTCCAATCAATATAATGTTTATGAGGTGATAGTTCTTTGTGATATCTATATATATATATTAAAGGGGAACTGTGGTCCTCCATTTTGTATGTGTCTTATGGAAGAAACCACTGATTCTCCTTAAGTAGCCAGAGCTATGTTTTTTGTGATTGCGTCTATGTACTGTAGATATGTCCTCCAATCAGAATGGTTATGCATAATAACCTACAAACGTATGCGCTTTGAGTCATTTATGAGAAAAGCGCTTTACAAATGTTATTGTATTGTATTGTACCTTTGCAGCTAGCTTTCCTGACTTTTCTTGGTTCTAGCCACATGACAAAAGATCAGTTAAACAAGATCAGTTAAACAAGTTGATTTTATATTAAAATTATGATCCGAATGTATTTAAAGGGCATGTCCACCCCTTTTTAAAACTTTTGGGGTACTGTAGGTCTTACTCCCACAGCCCCAATCGCCATATTAGTTTTGGCAGAAACTCCCCCGATCATTACTTATCTTACCTCTTTCCTCCGGCGTACTGTTCTGGCCGTCTGCTTGCATGAAACTGCAAGCAGGGGGCCAGACCGGCAGCAGCGTCCGTGATTGGCTGAGAGGCAGCCAATCACAGACGCAGCTGCCGGCAGTGGAGAACACCGGAGGAGAGGAGAGAGGTAAGGTGAGTAGAATTATGGCAATTGGGGCTGGGGGACGGAGACCTACATATACCAAAGGGGTTTTGTGCTACGGGGAGGGAGAGCAAAATGGGAGGGAGGGCTGCAGTGCACATTGTAAAATTCTCCCGGAGTAGAGACAGGAGGCAAATCCTCCACAGACAGACCAAGAAAAGCTATTTTCAGGTCAGGGTCAATCTTATAGCCCAGTATTTTCCATTTAGTTTAAATATTTTAGTCCTTAGTAATTGTACTAATGTGCATTCCCACCAGATATAAAGGAAAGTACCCATGTTTCCACAATTCCTGAAACATAATGGGGATAAATGAAGGTATATTCGGTTTAGTAAAGTGGGTTAACTATATATCCAGTATAGAACTTTAAGGTCTGTTTCCCTTAAGGCAATATTTAAACTGCCTATGTTTACTTGGAGAAAAGCCTTCTCCCGATCCCATTCAGGTTCTTGTATTTGTAGGTTATTATTTCAATCTAACATGAAAGGTAGTTGTCCAGGTGGATTTGAGACATTGACAAGTATATTCCTGCTTGTTGGGTAAATTAAGGCATATCATTTCAAAGTAAGTAGATTGGGTTGGGTCTGTGCAGATGTAGTTGGTTTTGATAAAATAAGTAAGTAACCTTAGAAATGTTATTTACATGGTAATATTAATTTAATTGGATTGAAGGATCTTTTGCTTGTTTAAGCATTCCAGCTAAGGGTCTGTCAGATTTGTTTTTGTTTTTTGTAAAAAAAAACAAAAAACTATTTTGCCCATCTCATCTTGTGCCCTGTTTCTATAGATAGCATGGTAGTTCCTATTTGAGTTTAGTTAGAAGTGTATATAGGGATTTATCCTGTGTATGTGTATATTGTGTTACTGTGGTGTGGGTTTGTTTTTGCTGGACAGGGAAGTGTTTATTTTGGAGTTTTTTGTATGTGGATGCTATTTGAATAATAACTCTCCCCATGCGTTTTAAGCATCCGTCCCTGATTGGCTGCCTCTCAGCCAATCAGAGACGCGGCTGCTGGTCCCGCCCCCTGCTTACAAGCAAAGGGCCGGGAGAGTGCGGCGGAGGAGAGAGGTAAGGTCAGTAAAGATCTGTGCACTTTCTGAAAAAACTATTATGGCAGTTGGGGCTGGGGGACCTATACTTATATTATAGCAAAAGGACCCAGAAGGGGTGGACATACCCTTTAAGCATTGTCATTGTTAAGCAAAGTTCAGCTCCTTAGTTTGGCGGGTCACCTTGAGAATTTTTTCTCTCTTGGTGTAGTAATGAAGCTTTATTATTATGTCTCTAGGGACATCTTCATGGGATGGCCTAGCCAAAGCCTTGTGTCCCCTAGCACATGCCAATTGTGGTTCCGGTTCTTTTGGAAGGAGTGCAAAATATCTTTTACCACAGCATTGGTGTCAGTAGAGGATTCTGGGATTCTTATGATTCCTATATTGGAGCGGCGTGACCTGTTTTCCAGGTCTTCACCCCATAATGGGCCTCTATATTATGCTCTTTTAGGGATTGTGTTGAATCTGCCAGATCATCACCCATAGTCACACACTAGTCTTTACATCTCCTATTCTGCAGCCCATGTCAGTAAGGTAAGATTTAAACAAACTAATGGCATCTGTTAGTTCCTCAGATTTAAAATGTAATCTAATCAGATTTTGAAGGTGTGTTCGGGTGACACTATAAAAAGCAAGAGACCCGAAACTTAGTGTTGTCTCAGCAGCTCTACTGAAGTCATGCTCTTGTGTTTAGTTATAAGGACTGCAATCAAAAAGGCTGGGTGCATACAAGCAGATTTTTCAGCCAAACTGACTGATATTTCTTTGTATCAGTCTGTCGTCCCCAAAAAATCTGCAGCATTTTCATCCCGGATCAGACATGATGGTAAATCACAGCCGATAATGTGGTCTCCTACGGCCTCCACCCTTTATCAAGCTCCAACCAAAACGTTGCTGGAGTGATCTCACATATGGATGAATAAACAAGAATTTTTCAAAGAGCTTTGGAGCATCCAGGTGCATTTTTGTGATTTGATATATTATAAGACTGAGGAGCAGTACAGTCTGCAGAGTGACGGTCCAGAGAGGAAAGTGGGATCCAAAAACTTGTAAGTTATTAAATACAATGTATGGACATGACATTCCAACAACTGGCTAGGATGTTTAGTTTTCTTTTCATGTTATCTTGAAACTGGCTGTCTAAAAAACTTTATAGCATACTTTTTATACATATTTTTTCAATGCATTTATTGGGCTTGAAATCTGGTATTTTTTTTTCTCAAACACATTGCAACAGTTTGGTGTCAGAGGAGAAATTTTTATGTTTGTGGAGAGGCATAAAACAAGTTAATATTCTCTTAACACACATATACACCCATACACACAGATAAATACAAACAGACAATGCCAGGGATATGCAAAGGCGTAAGTGACTGACAGTCTTTCACTGACTGACTGTGCACCGCCCCCTTTGGAGGAGTGACATTTTAGGAGCTGTTAACAAGAGAAAGGGGAAAAAACACAGAATCCAATGGGTCCCTTTTCGAACTATAGAACTTTTCTCAAAGTCTCTGGGGAAAAATTAGTTTGAAAAGTTCTAGTAATTACAAATAAGATTAAAGATACATTCAAGGGTTGCCAAAATTGAAGGATACATTCAAAGGGTTACCGATTTGAGAATTATCGAATATAAAAACCCGAACAGTTCGTAGTTTGGGAAATTCTAAAAGTCCAAGTTCTAAAATCCGACTATTAAAGTTCGGGTCGAACTCGAGTTTGACTCTAGTCCATCACTATCATCAATATACTTCCAAAAATTAAATTTTCAAAAATTATACCTTATAAGTATAAAGGTCCACTACCCTTTTTTAGATTTGAAATCCGAGCTGTAGATTCCCAGAAATCTTCATTTTAAGGGAAAGACCTGTCATTCAAACCAGGTATGCTAATTTGTGTCCCTCCAGTGACCTATTACTAGGATCTCCCAAAAGATTTATTAATATAACCCTAAATATAATGAGCTGATTAATCATATTGGTCTCCTGTCTATCTAATCTATTTATGTCGTCTATCTATATGTACAGACCCAGTGAGAGGGGGAGAGATGCAATCCAGGTCTGCTACAGGAGTGTGTCACAGGAAGTTACTTACAGCATGTCTGTTTGTTTTTCAGAAGAAAGGGAGAAGTGTCTGTCACAGCAGCAGCCCACATCCCCACCCACTATCGGCAGTTGTCACTTGCCTGTTAGAAGTGAGGGAGAAAGTGTCAAGACACAGCAGCAGTTCCCCCTCCCCACCCACTATCAGCAGTGTCAGGGAGATATGTTAATGAGCTGTATAGTGCCGGGTGGGGAAGGCTCTTTATTATGCGGGATTTACAAGTGGTCAGTGACTAAAGGAGGGGTGGCAGTTAGGAGCAGTTACTAAACATTGAAACTTCACTAACAAAGCAGGCACAGACACACAGTAAGTAACATCATTTTACTACCCTAACATTGTACTTTAACAATATACAAGTTGTTTAGTGAGTATAGTGACCCTTTTATTTCCTATAGAAATTCTAATAACAACAACTTGTACTTAAACTTAGTCTTTGGCAGTGCAAGAGAAATAAGAATGCAACAATTTAAAAAAATAGCTAACTAATATTTTATTAATAGTAAAATGTAATAGTAACATAGTAATTTAGGTTGAAAAGACATAACATACATCAAGTCCAACCTTTTCACCCTCCTTTTTAAAGGGCATGTCCACCCCCAAAACTATAATCCCCCCCACTAATGGCCCCACCATGTAGTGTAGTAAATCCTTATCTCACATCCCAGCTCCATAAGGTTCTCCGTAGTCCCCCCCCAAAGTCCACAAACTGCCCACCAGGAGGATAGCAGAGTCCATATAGGACTCTGCTTCCTATCTGGCCTCCGGGAGAAGTTTGGCATGCGTACTGCAGCCCTTCTCCCTCCCCCTCCCTCCCGTTTTGCGATCCCTCCCTCTACCATAAAACCCCTTGCCCATATAATAGTATATGTTCCCCCAGACCCAACCGCAAAAAAATAATTTTAAGAAAGTCCCCAGAACTCTACTTACCTTCCGTCTTCCACCGGCATTCTGAGAAGCCGGCAGCCCTGTCCGTGTGGCTGCCTCTCAGCCATCACGGACGCGGCTGCCGGTCCCGCCCCCTGCTGCATGTCTTGCAAGCAAGAGGCCGGGCGTGGAGGAGAGAGGGAAGGTAAGTAAAGATCTGGTCACTTTCTTATACTGTTTTATAGCGGTTGGGGTGGGGGAAGGTATTCTTTAGGGCCAAAGTTTATTAAGGGTGGACATGCCCTTTAAAGGGCATGTCCAGTCTAAATATAAAGATTGGCTATAATGTAGGTTACCCCTGCCCACCCCAACTGCTATATTAGTTTGGTAAGAAAAGATTTAGAACTGTACTTACATGCCTTCTTTCCCCCTGTGCTTGATCCGGTTCCCTGCATGCCGGAACTGCAAGCAGGGGGCCGGACCAGCAGCCGCGTCTGTGATTGGTTGAGAGGCAGCCAATCACAGATGCAGCTGCCGTCAATGGAGAATGGCGCTGGAACGAAGGGCTGTAAGTAGAGTTTTACCAATCTATTTTAGCAGTTGTGGGTGGGCAGGTGTTATAACCAAAGGAATTATAGTGCATCGGATGAATCCGGTGGTGGGAGGAGAGGGGAAAGGGCTCCCCTGCGCTTGCCACTGTCCTCTCAGAGGACAAGGAGGAGGCAGAAAACTTTTGGACAGGAATACAGCTACTACTCTTCAGTTCTTGGACTTTGGACAAAGCACTGCAGAGTAACCAAAGGAGCAGAGATGTAAGTTAAGATTTTTTTAAACTATACGAGGGGCCAGTAGTAGGTTAAATTTTAGTTTTGTGTGTGTTTAGGGGGGGTGGACATGCTCTTTAAACCTACCTAACAGTGTTTCTAGAGAAATGCAAAAAAAAAGGGGGGGGGGGATTCCATCCTGACCCAAGCAGCAATCGGAAAGTATCCCTGGATCAACCAGTTACAGCATGTATTAATACCAGCAATTCTTAATATTTTTAAGTTTCAGAAACTTATCTAGGCCACTTTTAAAGCTATTTAGTAAACTTGCCATTACCACATCTGCTGGAAGACAGTTCCACAGTTTAACCGTTTCCAACCTGAAGATAAAACTTTTTATTAAATCTATTAATTAGTTTTTAAGTAACCCTTAGCATGTAATCATGGAATAGTGGTATATAGGTATTGAAAATCCGCTAACCTTAATACACGCAAGTAAACATCAAAGAATATGCTTAAAGGGCATGTCCACCCCTCTATTGCTTAAAGGGCATGTCTCCTCCCCCAGCCCTAACCGCCTATTCTTATTTTCAGAAAGTCCCCCGATCTTTACTTACCTTCTCTATCCTCCGCCATACTGCCCGGCCCTCTGCTTGCATGAAACTGCAAGCAGGGGGCCGGACCGGCAGCTGCGTCTATGATTGGCTGAGAGGCAGCCAATCACAGACATGGCTGCCGGTAGTTCAGAACGCCTGGGGAAAGAGGGAAGGTAAGTAGAGTTTGGGGGACTTTCTGAAAATAAGAATAATGTGGTTGGGACTGGGGGAGGAAGCTCCACAATATATGAAAAGGGAATTACACTAGGGGAGGGAGATGAAACGGGTGGGTAGAGGGGAAGCTGCCGGTCCGGCCCCCTGCTTGCAGTTTCATGCAAGCAGAGGGCCGGGCAGTATGGCGGAGGATAGAGGGAAGGTAAGTAAAGATCGGGGGACTTTCTGAAAATAAGAATAAAGCGGTTAGGGCTGGGGGAGGAAGACATGCCCTTTAAGCAATAGAGGGGTGGACATGCCCTTTAAGCAATATTCTTTGATGTTTACTTGCGTGTATTAAGGTTAGCGGATTTTCAATACCTAATATACCACTATTCCATGATTACATGCTAAGGGTTACTTAAAAACTAATTAATAAGATTATAATAAAAAGTTTTATCTTCAGGTTG
Source organism: Hymenochirus boettgeri (assembly GCA_019447015.1). Classification (NCBI taxonomy): domain Eukaryota; kingdom Metazoa; phylum Chordata; class Amphibia; order Anura; family Pipidae; genus Hymenochirus; species Hymenochirus boettgeri. The sequence goes on from CM033473.1 coordinate 142,305,495, forward strand.
GGAAACGGTTAAACTGTGGAACTGTCTTCCAGCAGATGTGGTAATGGCAAGTTTACTAAATAGCTTTAAAAGTGGCCTAGATAAGTTTCTGAAACTTAAAAATATTAAGAATTGCTGGTATTAATACATATGCTGTAGAACTGGTTGATCCAGGGATACTTTCCGATTGCTGCTTGGAGTCAGGATGGAATCCCCCCCCCCCTTTTTTTTGCATTTCTCTAGATCAACTGTTAGGTAGGGTTAAAGAGCATGTCCACCCCCCCTATACACACACATGAAACTAAAATTTAACCTACTACTGGCCCCTCTGTATAGTTTAAAAAAATCCTTAACTTACATCTCTGCTCCTTGTGGTTACTCTGCAGTGCTTGTCCAAAGTCCAAGAACTGAAGAGTAGTAGCTGTATTCCTGTCCAAAAGTTTTCTGCCTCCTCCTTGTCCTCTGAGAGGACAGTGGCAAGCGCAGGGGAGCCCTTTCCCCTCTCCCTCCCACCACCGGATTCATCCGATGCACTATAATTCCTTTGGTTATAACACCTGCCCACCCACAACTGCTAAAATAGATTGGTAAAACTCTACTTACAGACCTTCGTTCCAGCGCCATTCTCCATTGACGGCAGCTGCATCTGTGATTGGCTGCCTCTCAACCAATCACAGACGCGGCTGCTGGTCCGGCCCCCTGCTTGCAGTTCCAGCATGCAGGGAACCGGATCAGAGCACAGGGGGAAAGAAGGCATGTAAGTACAGTTCTAAATCTTTTCTTACCAAACTAATATAGCAGTTGGGGTGGGCAGGGGTAACCTACATTATAGCCAATCTTTATATTTAGACTGGACATGCCCTTTAAAGGGCATGTCCACCCTTAATATAAACTTTGGCCTCTAAAAGAATACCTTCCCCCAGCCCCAACCGCTATAAAACAGTATAAGAAAGTGACCAGATCTTTACTTACCTTCCCTCTCTCCTCCGACGCCCGGCCTTCTGCTTGCAAGACACTGCAAGCAGGGGGGCGGGACCGGCAGCCGCGTCCGTGATTGGCTGAGAGGCAGCCAACCACGGACAGGGCTGCCGGCTTCTCAGAATGCCGGTGGAGAGACGGAAGGTAAGTAGAGTTCTGGGGACTTTCTTAAAATTATTTTTTGCGGTTGGGGGGGGGAACATAACTTATATGGGCAAGGGGTTTTATGGTAGAGGGAGGGATCGCAAAACGGGAGGGAGGGGGAGGGAGAAGGGCTGCAGTACGCATGCCAAACTTCTCCCGGAGGCCAGATAGGAAGCAGAGTCCTATATGGACTCTGCTATCCTCCTGGTGGGCAGTTTTGGGGACTTTGGGGGGGGGACTACAGGAGAACCTTATGGAGCTGGGATGTGAGATAAGGATTTTTTACTACACTACATGGTGGGGCCATTAGTGGGGGGGATTATAGTTTTGGGGGTGGACATGCCCTTTAAAAAGGAGGGTGAAAAGGTTGGACTTGATGTATGTTATGTCTTTATTCAACCTAAATTACTATGTTACTATTACTATTTTACTATGTAATAAAAATATTAGTTAGCTAATTTTTTAAATTGTAATTGCATTCTTATTTCTCTTGCACTGCCAAAGACTAAGTTTAAGTACAAGTTGTTGTTATTAGAATTTCTATAGGAAATAAAAGGGTCACTATACTCACTTAAACAACTTAGTATGGATTTGGTACATACCAATGTTAGGGTAGTAAAATGATGTTACTTACATGTGTGTCTGTGCCTGCTTTGTTAGTGAAGTTTCAATGTTTAGTAACTGCTCCTAACTGCCACCCCCTTCTTTAGTCACTGACCACTTGTAAATCCCGCATAATAAAGAGCCTTCACCACCCGGCACTATACAGCTCATTAACATATCTCCCTGACACTGCTGATAGTGGGTGGGGGAGGGGGAACTGCTGCTGTGTCGTGACACTTTCTCCCTCACTTCTAACAGGCAAGTAGACAAGCTGCCGATAGTGGGTGGGGGATGTGGGCTGCTGCTGTGACAGACACTTCTCCCTTTCTTCTGAAAAACAAACAGACATGCTGTAAGTAACTTCCTGTGACACACTCCTGTAGCAGACCTGGATTGCATCTCTCCCCCTCTCACTGGTGTCTGTACAGATAGATAGACAGACATAAATAGATTAGATAGACAGGAGACCAATATGATTAATCAGCTCATTATATTTAGGGTTATATTAATAAATCTTTTGGGAGATCCTAGTAATAGGTCACTGGAGGGACACAAATTAGCATACCTGGTTTGAATGACAGGTCTTTCCCTTAAAATGAAGATTTCTGAGAATCTACAGCTCGGATTTCAAATCTAAAAAAAGGGTAGTGGACCTTTACACTATATAAAGGTATAATTTTTGAAAATTTAATTTTTGGAAGTATATTGATGAATAGTGATGGACTAGAGTCAAACTCGAGTTCGACCCGAACTTTAATAGTCGGAATTTTAGAACTTGGACTTTTAGAATTTCCCAAACTACGAACTAGTTCGGGTTTTTATATTCGATAATTCTCAAATCGGTAACCCTTTGAATGTATCCTTCAATTTTGGCAACCCTTGAATGTATCCTTTAATCTTATTTGTAATTAACTAGAACTTTTCAAACTAATTTTTCCCAATGACTTTGAGAAAAGTTCTATAGTTCGAAAAGGGACCCATTAAATTTCTATAGTTCAGAAGTTCGACCATCTTTTGTTATAAAGCATTCTCTGGCATGGCAAGAAAATCATGTTGCTTTATGTATTAGAAAAAAATATTTTTCATTTATTTTTGTGCCACCGCCTCTCTGGAGCTTGCTCTCTCTGTACGATCATGGCAATACATTCATGGCTACAAAAAAGCTATGATAAGTAATTTCTAAATTCCAGCCCCAAAGGGCTTAACAACAACATATAACTATGCTATTAACAAAGCCCAATGGCTTGTGTGTGAAAGTAAAAATGTATGTAAGAAAAAAATACAAGTTTAAAAATGTATTCAGTTACCACCATGAATTTTCCCAAAATAGGTAAAGGTCTTACATAATTAATAATGAGAGAATTAAACTCTGCATTGTTATTTTGATGATACCCAAAATTTCATCTCCGCCACCCTGACCTAATTACTCTGATATCCCGGGTCCCTGACTGCCTAAATGCTATCTCTGCTTTTATATCCTTCCACTTCCTGAAACTGAATATAACTTGTCATTTTCTCACCCTCTCAATCTTCCCCCCTACCTAACACTTCTATCAACATTAATGACACACCAATCTCCTCAACACCTTACGTGCGATGCCTAGCAGTAATGGCTGACTCAGAAATTTCCTTTAAACACCACATTAATACCCTATCTAACTCCTGTCAGTTACAACTCAAGAACATCTCTCGCATTTGTCCCTTCCCTTCACAGAACACTACCAAAATTCTAGTTATCATCGCTCGGCTGGACTACTGTAACATCCTCCTATGTGGTTTACCAAGCAACCAATTGGCACCCTTCAATCAATCCTCAACTCTGCTGCCAGGCTCGTTCACATCTCTTCCCACTTCTCACATGCTGCCCCTTTTTGTCAATTTCTCCACTGGCTTTCCATTACACAAAAGATCCAATTTAAGTACCTTACCTTACCCTACAAGGCTCTCTCCAATACAGCCCCCCCATACATCTCTGATAAACAGATACTACCCAAGGCGTAACCTCAGTTCTGCGGCATTTTTTCAATGCAACGGAATATTGCGATTCCGTGCGATGCTCTGCCTGCGTTAATGCACATTATTTTCAATGGCAACGCTGTGCGTTAACGCACCAAACTGCTCCATACAGCGCCTTGGGCGCAACACACTATATTGCAGCTCAATAGTGTGAACAGAGCCATGCACTGCGTTTTGGTGCAATGTTACCGCACCACAACGTGTTCTAGTGTGAATGAAGCCTTACTGACCCATCGCAGACCCACTTGTTATACGCCACTGACAATCTAGTTACAGCCTACTAATTTACTTCACCTTATGTTTCATCCCCATCTAGACTGTAAGCTCTCTTAGGCAAAGCCCTCCATCCAATTGTAACACAGTAATGCTGTAATTTACCACACTGAATGCTGCTGGACCAGCACTTGAATTATTTGTACTTTGTATTACTTTCACTACCCTTAAATGTAACATGTATGTTTTCCTCATTTTTATTAATGCAACTGTAAAGCACCATGGAAGATGTTGAGGCTATAAAAATCTACAATAATAATAATATTTATGAGACCAGTATACAAGTCACATTATTCAAACTGTATGGATTTTCTTATAGTTTTGCTTATATTTGTGCACCAGCAAGCACAGTTAAAAGATCTAAACTTATTTTTTATAATCCTAATGTGAAATCTTTTCTCCCACCTTTACATTCTAAAAGATTTACATAGAAAAAGATTTCTCCAGTAAGTTGCATTTAGTACATGTGAGAAATAGATTAGATAACTAAGAAGGCTTCCACGTTGTTACCAGTACAACTTACAGCCCATGAAGTCATCAAAGAGACATGGCCCCCTGACCCCAGTATTCACTGTCTCTATGCACAGAGATACAGGTATCTCCACACAAATATGGAAGTCCCTGGTAAGACTGAAAGCTGCCTGTTACCCTGCAGTTTACTTGCCAAACAGTGTAAATTGCATGCAGCCTTCCTGGGGCAATACAAAATAGCTGTATGCTTGTGAAGGTTCTCATTCATCCAGGTCATGGTATATCTGTTGTATTTAATTAGATCAACTGGACTTGAAGTTTAGTTCTTGAATTTTTTTCCCCAATAATATAATAATAATACCTGATTTTACCAACGTTTTTTTTAAATTATTTTCCTACCAAATTATAAAGCTTCTAAATATATCTGTGTACCTTGCATGTGCTGTGGTGGCTTACCAGCTAAAGCACTAAAACACACAGGCCACAAGATCAAATCCCCAGAGTTTTGGTTTGGGGTAAAAGCTCTGCTTTTATCAAGACACGAGTATGCTGTTTCCATACCCCAGACTTACTTTGATTTTTTAATAAAATGTTAATATTCAGTTTCTAACATCTACGCTAGCGAAGAAAACAAGAAATCAAATCGAGCTTACCGAGATTTCTGTTTCCCAGTCAATTTTATGGCAGAAGTCACCAAACGAATCCACTCCCATTGATCGCAATCGGAAACAGGAATAACTTCCTCATAGCTCCTCATCCTCCCACCATGCCTTCAATTTCAAAGCTGTAATATAAACGGTAAGTCTGGGAGGGTTTTGGTGACTGCTGCCATAAAAAAGTGATTGGTAAACAGAAATCTTGGTAAGTTAGATTTGATTTCTTGTTTTCTCCAAGTCACCATGGTATCTAGTCACCAAAGAATTATACCAAGCAAAAAAATTACATGGTGGGTTCTCTGTTAAACACCACAATTTATTAAATGAATCTGATACACTAGAGAGTAGAACATTTCTGCTGAAACTCGCGTCCTGATTAAGCAGCACCTCCATCCTGTAGTGCTTAAAGGGTATGTCCACTGATAAAATAAACTTTGCCTCAAATGGCAGAGTTAATAAATTCAATTACCTACCCCAAATTACAGCCTCCTCAGAGCAGTGTAGAAGAAGTTATGAAGCTTCTGATGCCTGAACACGCTGATGCCTGAACACGCTGAGTCATAATAGTACACGCCAGTACTGTAGCGTCCGACGCGCGTTCACACATTCGCGCATGCCCAGAAGAACACTTCTGTAGTCGGAAGAATTTGACCTTATGTGTTCGCGTATCAGCCAATAGGAACATTAGTATCATGTTCCCATGGCTACCAGTACCGTGAGCGCACGCTCGCAACGAGTTCAGGCAAGAGGAAAGAATAACAGGTTAACTCGTTAACGTTCAGACTTGACACAAGGGGATCTGCAGCAAACCGGCTTTCTGGTTAGAGGCAATGAGGACAGGCTGAGGGGGCAGCGCTGTCCTATGACGGTTCTGACTGACTGGGTTACGCTGGGCAGAGCCAGACAGAGGTTTCCAGATCCGCTACCACAGGAGTAAGAAAATGGGAGAGACACTACACTAGGAGCAGAGAGGTCAGAGCAGCACGATGTATTAACATACTGACCATATAAATCATCGTGCTCTGCTTTCTGTTAAAGGTTTGTGCTCTGTGTGTGATGCGGTGCCTGCCCTGGTATCATGTGACACAGTGATTTCTGTGAGTCCTCTGCCCATTTTAAAATGTAACCCCCCCTGACTCCACACAGAGCCTCACAACAATGGTCTACCAGTGTGTATTTGTATGTGCTCAGTGCATGTATGTGTCAGTATGTCTGTATGTGTCAGTGCATGTGTGTGTCAGTATGTCTGTATGTGTCAGTGCATGTGTGTGTCAGTATGTATGTGTCAGTGCATGTGTGTGTCAGTATGTATGCATGTGTGTGTCAGTGCATGTGTGTGTCAGTATGTATGTATGTGTCAGTGCATGTGTGTGTCAGTATGTATGCATGTGTCAGTGCATGTGTGTGTCAGTATGTCTGTATGTGTGCATGTGTGTGTCAGTATGTCTGTATGTGCTCAGTGCATGTGTGTGGCACTATGTCTGTATGTGTCAGTGCATGTGTGTGTCAGTATGTCTGTCAGTGCATGCGTGTGTCAGTATGTCTGTATGTGTCAGTGCATGTGTGTATGTCTGTGACAGTGCATGTGTGTATGTCTGTATGTGTCAGTGCATGTGTGTGTCAGTATGTCTGTATGTGTCAGTGTCAGTGCATGTGTGTGTCAGTATGTCTGTGTGTCAGTGCATGTGTGTGTCAGTATGTCTGTATGTGTCAGTGCATGTGTGTATGTCTGTATGTGTCAGTGCATGTGTGTCTGTCTGTATGTGTCAGTACATGTGTGTCTGTATGTCTGTATGTGTCAGTGCATATGTGTGTCGGTATGTCTGTATGTGTCCGTGCATGTGTGTCAGTATGTCTGTGTCAGTGCATGCACGTGTCAGTATGTCTCTGCATGTGTGTCACAGTGTGTGTCAGAATATCAGTCCTTGGTTGTATGTGTGTCCATGTATGTGGGTGTCAATGTGTGTGTGTCAGTATGCCAGTGCATGTTTGGATGTCATATGTGTGGGTAAGCATATGTGTATCTGTGTGTATGCCAGTGTATGTGTGTAGAATAATCTATATATCTCCATATCTATCTGTCTATCACTCTATCTACCATCTATTTATCTATCTCCATATCTATGATTAAGAGCGTGTAGGGATGCTCGAAACGCATCAGGAGTACTGTGCTGATTTTTAAAATGTTTGTTTAAATTAAAGCTGGAGTTTTTAAAGTAAGCCAAGTGTGGACTGAATGCCTTCCTGCTTTTGCATTTGTATCTATCTATCTATCTATCTATCTATCTATCTATCTATCTATCTATCTATCTATCTTATTATCTGCCTATCTATCTGACAGATAATAAAATAGATAGATAGATAGATAGATAGAAGGATAGATAGATAGATAGAAGGATAGATAGATAAATAGATGATAGATAGATAGATGATAGATAGATAGATAGATAGATGATAGATAGATATATGATAGATAAATAGATGATAGATAGATATATGATAGATACATAGATAGATAGATAGATAGATAGATAGATAAATAGATAGATGATAGAAGATAGATACATAGATAGATGATAGATAAATAGATAGATAGATAGATAGATAGATAGATAGATAGATAAAAGGATAGATAGATGGATAGATAGATAGATAGATAGATGATATAAGATAGATACATAGATAGATGATAGATAGATAGATAGATAGATAGATAGATAGAAGGATAGATGGATAGATAGATAGAAGGATAGATAGATGATAGAAGATAGATAAATAGATAGATGATAGATAGAAGATAGATAGATATATAGATAGATAGATAGAAGGATAGATAGATAGATAGAAGGATAGATAGATAGATAGATAGATAAATAGATAGATGATAGATAAATAGAAAGATAGATAGATAGATAGATGATAGATAGATGATAGATAGATAGATAGATAGATAGAAGGATAGATAGATAAAAGGATAGATAGATAAAAGGATAGATAGATAGATAGATAGATAGATAGATAGATGATATAAGATAGATACATAGAGAGATGATAGATAGATAGATAGAAGGATAGATGGATAGATAGATAGAAGGATAGATAGATAGATGATAGAAGATAGATAAATAGATAGATGATAGATAGATAGATAGATAGATAGATAGATAGATAGATAGAAAGAAGGATAGATAGATGATAGATAGATAGATAGATGGATAGATAGATAGATAGATAGATAGATAGATAGATAGACGGATAGATAGATAGATAGACGGATAGATAGATGATAGATAAATAGATAGATGGATAGATAGATGATAGATAAATAGATAGATGATAGAAGATAGATAGATGATAGATAGATGATACATAGATAGATGATAGATAATAGATAGATATAGATGATAGAACATAGATAAATATATAGATAGATAGAAGGATAGATAGATGATAGATAAATAGATAGATAGATGATAGAAGATAGATAGATAGATAGATAGATAGATAGATAGATAGGTGAGAGAGATAGACTGGACAGACAGATAGAGAGACAGGCAATGCTCTAAACTATTCTTGTAGTTTAATTCTATAAACTTAAACACTTAGTTAAAAACACACACAGTTTAACCGTAAGGTGTGTAATAGCTGTTTAGTACAACTTACATTATACTGACATAGATTACTGGTGTTTTTTTAATGTGCCCCATTTGTTAGCCTTTGTGCCCATGTTGTGCCCCTGGAAAATTCTGGAGCTGGAGCCGCCACTGTATAGAAGCCGCTGGGCGCGGCAAAGAGTCATCCGTCCATCAAAGAAAACGTTCCAGGACACGCCCTCGCCCTTCAGCCTGTGGAATGAATGAGCCTAAAGCGCCCAAAAGGAGTTGCTCCGCCCATTGACGTCACGTTATAGTAAAGCGCCACGTGGATTCATCGTTTTATTATTATGGATAGTGTAGGCGCCTATGTAATAAGATATAATATAAGATGTGTGTGTGTGTGTGTGTGTGAATGAGTGTGTGTGAGTGTGTGAGAGTGTGTGTGTGTATGAGTGAGTGTGATAGTGTATATGAGTGTGTGAGAGAGTGTATGTAAGTGAGTGTATGTGTGAGAGAGTGTGAGTGAATATGTGTGGGAGTGTGTGTGAGAGAGTGTAGGTGTGGGTGACTGTATGTGAGTGTGTATGTAAGTGTGTGTGAGAGAGTGTGTGAGTGAATATGTGAGTGAGTGTGTGTGTGAGAGATTGTGAGAGTGTGTGTGTGTGAGAGAGATTGTGAGAGAGTGTGTGTGTGTGAGAGAGATTGTGAGAGTGTGTGTGAGAGAGATTGTGCGAGAGAGTGTGTGTGTGTGTGTGTGTGAGAGTGTGTGAGAGAGATTGTGCGAGTGAGTGTGTGTGACTGTGTGTGAGAGTATGATTGTGAGTGAGTGTCTGAGAGTGTATGTGAGTGTGAGTGAATGTGTGAGAGTGAATGTGAGAGTGTATGAGAGTGTGTGTAAGTGAATGTGAGTGTGTGTGTGAGTGAGTGTCTGAGAGTGTATGTGAGTGCGAGTGAATGTGTGAGAGTGAATGTGTGAGTGTGTGAGAGTGTGTGTAAGTGAATGTGAGTGAGTGTAGGTGACTGTATGTGAGTGTGTATGTAAGTGAGTGTGTGTGTGTGTGAGAGTGTGTGTGTGAGTGTATATAAGTGTGAGTGCGTGTTATTTTTAACTTTATTAGTATCTAAAAAATATTATTTTAAAATGTAATATTTATGTTTTTCAATGTATTTTAGACATACAAATAAGGAAGGCTAGCAAAATGTATATTTATACAATTTTCAATCATATCTTACTATGTAAATGTTCGACAGACATTATGAGTAGTATATAAAAGTTGGACTACAAGGACGTATGTCTTTATACAACCTCCAATATTATGTTACTATGTAACTGTTATATAGACATTATGGGTAAGGTATAACGGTTGGACTAGATGGACGTATGTCTTTATACAACCTCCAATACTATGTTAATATGTAACTGTTAGACAGACATTATGGGTAGGGTATAAAGGTTGGACTAGATGGACGTATGTCTTTATACAATCTCCAATACTATGTTACTATATAACTGTTATACAGACATTATGGGTAGGGTATAAAGGTTGCACTAGATGGACGTATGTCTTTATACAACCTCCAATACTATGTTACTATGTAACTGTTATACAGACATTATGGTTAGGGTATAAAGGTTGGACTAGATGGACGTATGTCTGTATAATGTATAATGTAGCCATTATGGTAATCTGTAATCATATTCCATAAAAAAAATATATTTGAAAACTTTTACTATTCTCATTGCTACAATTATAAGGGCTGGCAGTAAGAGTGACTAGTGAACTAGAGGGATAGCAGTAAAATTAGTGAATTGGAGGGCTGGCTGGCTGTAAAAACTTGTACACATATGCGATTGTGGGTCCTGACACATAGTGTATCTGAACGATCGTTTTGTCCAATAATCGACCCGTGTATGGAACCTTTAGCGGCCGAAACGGCAGATCATTTTGAGATCTGCATGGTCGATCGGACAATGATCCTCGTCCGAACGGGCGTTTCAGCAGATAAAGTGGTCATACACGGACCGATTATCGCCCGAAACAAATGTTCGGACACATCATGCGTCGTGGGTTGAGACACGTGATCGCACGTGTGTACGAACCTTTATACTAACAATTGATGGCACACTATATATAGATCAGTAATCAACTACTTTTTTACACCACATTAAAAATCATCTTATATCTCAACCACAGCTCCACAACTACAAGTTTTGACAATCCCTTTAAAAAAACATTCTGTGTTACACCCCCCCTGCAATATAGCCTGACTCACTCCCAGCAAGCACTGCAATGCAGCTTATGAAACGCCCAGCATCCCCTGTAATATACACCTTTTGTGACACTCCTAGCAAGCACTGCAATACAGCTTATGAAACTATGAAACTCCCAGCATGCCCTCTAAAATACACCTTCTGTTACACTCCCAGCAAGCACTGCAATACAGCTTGTGAAACTCCCAGCATCCCCTCTGATATAAATCAAATATATTCCATCTATCCCCCCAATATGGTTTTTATAAAGCTTATTAACTTTTGACTTTATAAATATATATTTATACAATTGAAAAACACACAAGTCTCCACAGCCTTCTTACAGCAGTGTGTTACAAGCTTCTATCTTTCCTTTGTCTCTCCCTGCACTATCAGCTGTGAATAGATAATTCAGAGACAGGTAGAAAGGCTTTGTTTACATTTGGCTTCAGTGGGGTCAAGTGGGAGTGGCAGAAATAATGAATATTCATGTGATGATGCACATTGACTGACAGCCTGCCCAGCACAGTAGCAGAAACGAACAGAACTTCTCCTGGCTGCTGCAAACAAACAGAGGAGTTTTTTGAGATAATAAAGGTAGGAGGGGGGTTGGGGGAAGGTGTACTATCAGATAGGGGAAAAAAAAAAAAAACGTTTTTCCATCAGTGGAGATACCCTTTAATAATAAGCAAACAGTAAAGAAAAAGACACCTAACAGGGCACTCACACGCTTTTATAGGAATAATTAAATAGAAGTCCTCATCGCCAATAGTAACCAATATATGGACAAGTCAAGGGAAATATCCAACTCAATAAAAACATACTTTATTTATACAAATAAGTAAATTACCATATCATAAACCTCCCACTCTATAAAATGTAAATGATCAAATGGGTGTAACAGCGAAGAACCATCCAGGCATCCGCAGGATGGTGGAACATATCAAGTGACTAGCAACAGTGGCCTTAGGAAGGAGTTCTATATATAAACAGCTCCTCTGACCGCCTATTCCTATAGCAGTATGGTACGGTGTGTAATATGGGGCTTTAGAATTATCCAACCAAACGCCCAAGCAGTAAAGAGCTATGCAGTTTACAATGACCGATGGTGTGGTCCATAGAGGGCCGCAGGTTAAGATGTGATGACCTTATTGTGACATACCGTGCACCCCTAACAAGATCATTATATTTTAATTTTCATCTTTGAAACTCTTTTTATCTGATAAATTATCTTTGAAATTAAATATATTTAATATACTTCGCCAAAATCAAACCATTTCAAACATTCCATATCTGTCTGATTTGCCTCATAATGAGTTACCCAGAATACACATCACAGCTTACTTGTTTTCATGTAGAAAACAGATTGTTCAGAGACTTCCAGGTATTATTCTAAAGATATGCAGAATTATGGATGCACAACAGATTCTGAAGCCTTAAATTCCAAGTATTCTAGTCAATTTTAACAGAATAATCAACTCCATCATAATTATATACTGAAAAATTAAGCAAATATGACCTACACATTGTCACTATAAAAACAAACTAGCCAAAATTAAAGCTTTTAGGAAATCCGATAAAAAAATAATGTACCATGCAAAATGTATTAAAATTAACTGGGTCTACGTGCATATTAGCTTTTTAATGTCACAAACATGGTGCCCCCCCCACACACACACGCAGTAGAGCTATCTTCTGAATATCATATGAAAGGCAATGATAAAAAATAATACCTGTGACTTTCATTAATGCAAATCAAAATGAGTAGGCTAATGGTTAATTAAAATGGTGCATCTGATCGCTACTTTTTTACTTGAATTCTGCTCAAAATGATGCTGTCGCAGATGGACTATCAGAAAATGTCTGATTGAATGTATTAAAACTATCAGTTATTTGCAATAGTTCTGCTTTGAGTTCCTTCCTTTCATTTAATCTACTTGGAATGTTATATATATGAATCAAGACACAGGGCTCTAAAGAAGTTTTATTAAGCATATAATCATTAGAACTCAAGCAGGAAAACAGTTCTATTTAAAAAAAAAAAAAAAAACTTTTTACATTTTCTGGCCATAGCAATAACACAGATGCATAGGTTAATAAAGAATCCTAATCAGCAATGCATTTAACTAAAAAGAAGTACCATATATTTATCAATTAAATACTAGTTATGACGGCTGAATGTAAAATGCATCTTAACAGTTGTATTTTTGGCATTATCACGTATCTTACAAATATTCTTGGGACTGAAAAAATATGCTAAGTTTAAATGAAATACAGAATTTTATATCAAATACAAACAGCAAATTGAATTATAACATTTGCGGCAAGGTAACCGCAGGCAAGCAAAGCAACAGACTTAATGGTTAAATTAATGGTTTTCTGTGCAAACCCACTAAGCCCAAGCCCAATGCTAAACATACAGTGTAATTAAATTTAATAGAAATTAAGCAATGTTGCCAGTAAAAACTTCCATTAATTATTTCCATATTCTTCATAATGAGATGATGATCTGAACATGTCTAGTTTTAGATTAAGGAGTGCCAAGGCTAGAACAAAAGCCATTTTTATTTAATTTATTCAAACAAAGAAAAGATAATCAATGCACATCCCTAGGCCTCATACAATATCATACTATCTGTGCACTGTGAAAATACTTTTTCCAAGAAAAAGTAAAACTCAATAGAAGTAAAAAGTCTGACCTCTCTGACTGGGATTACCTTGGCTTGGTTTGAAGGCTTATCATTCTTATCATAATAATTGTGTTTTGTCTGACACCAGGTTTTATAACACTGTGGATTGGTTACTGACACAAACTGATGAAGGCGTTGTAATTTTTGATGATTGTGGTTCGCCATTAAACTCATGTACCTTTGGAATGCGACTCTCTCATCTAGTTTGTATCGCAAAAAAAAGTTTCTTGCATGCACTGGGCTATGTATTTACCTATGCTTATGCATATAAGTCTTTATCTTTATATCTTTTTCATGTAAATGTATACTTACAAGCACTTGTCAGAAATATATGTATGTATAATTTTATTTATAAAGCACCACTTGGGTATGCAGTGCTGTACATTATAAAATACAGAGTATACAACAAAGGGATAAGTAATCAAGCAATTATACAGATACATTAAAATATACAGTTTCATACATAGGCTAAGAATACATATATATAAATTATGGATAAATTGATATAAGTGCATCATTGACTCATTAGGAATGAGATCCCTGCCCTGAAGAGCTTAAAATCTAAGTGGGTCTGAACAACATACAGATACAAGCGGGGGGATGGGTACAGAGTGCTTGAGATGGCTAAAAATCATTTGTTGTTCTGGTGCTCAGAAAGGTAGGATAACAGTCTAGGTTTGAATTAATGGATGTCACCTTGCGAAGCGAGAGAGGGAGAGAGTTCCAAAGGTAGGGAGCAGCAAGTGAGAGGAGGCACTGTTCGTTGGGGGTTTGTGGAGAAGAAGGAACAGAGGGCACAGCCAGGAACATAAGGGACCAAGAGAGAACATAAGTAGGGAGGTGCAGTAGAGTGAAGGGATTTAAAGGTTAAAAGAAGGGTATTGAATATGATTATTTGTTTGATGGGAAGCCACCCTATGAACTGAAGTATCGGGGTTGCAGGTTCTCTTTTGGAGGAGAGTGAGATGATCTGAGCTGCCGAGTTTAAAATAGACTGGAGAGGATAACTTTAGTAAGAGATAGGATGCGCTACTCAGTAAGTAAAATTCAAACTTTATTCTGCAATATCATAATCAGGACACTCGTGATACAAACATGTTACCAGCCAGACGCGTTTCATGGATGAGTCCGCTTCAAGTGGACTCGTCCATGAAAGGCATCAGGCTGGTAACATGTTTGTATCATGAATGTCCTGATTATGATATTGCAGAATAAAGTTTGAATTTTACTTACTCCCGGAGTAGCACATCCTACCTCTCACTAAAGTTAACCAAAATTTATGCCTAACACGGGGAGGCAGTACTGTGGATGTACGCACCAGGTGATGTTGAGTTCAGAGTGCCACCAGCTTAGGGTTTGGAGTTCAAGTTTGTTCATAGACTGGAGAGGAGAGAGATGACAGGTCGGGAGTCCAAGTAGTAGAATGTTACAGTAGTCAAGACGGGAGATTATAAGGGCAAGCATGAGCATTTTAGCAGTGGAGCGAGAGAGAAAAGGGCGGATCTTGACAATATTGCAAAAGAGAAAACAACATATTATAGTGACATTGTTAATGTGATGATGGAAGGAGAGGAGTCAAAAATTACTCCAAGGCAGCGTGCAGATTCAAGTTAATGACCATATTGAAATAGATATCATTCTTACCTTAGAACAGACTTTCCTGTTTCATCTGGCTTACGCACCGTAAATGGACTAGGATCAATGCCAACATTTTTGGGCATGAAGTCTCTAAAAATTAAAAATAATGTAAATATAGGATAAAATGCTTTAACTTGTACATTAAAACAGTTTTACAGTTTTCTAAGCACATACTCTCTCTCAAGCCTGGGTGCAACTACCTACAGTAAAATGTATCCATGTCTCCAAAAGTGAGGGGCACACAAAAGCCTATCACTCCAATCAATATAATGTTTATGAGGTGATAGTTCTTTGTGATATCTATATATATATATTAAAGGGGAACTGTGGTCCTCCATTTTGTATGTGTCTTATGGAAGAAACCACTGATTCTCCTTAAGTAGCCAGAGCTATGTTTTTTGTGATTGCGTCTATGTACTGTAGATATGTCCTCCAATCAGAATGGTTATGCATAATAACCTACAAACGTATGCGCTTTGAGTCATTTATGAGAAAAGCGCTTTACAAATGTTATTGTATTGTATTGTACCTTTGCAGCTAGCTTTCCTGACTTTTCTTGGTTCTAGCCACATGACAAAAGATCAGTTAAACAAGATCAGTTAAACAAGTTGATTTTATATTAAAATTATGATCCGAATGTATTTAAAGGGCATGTCCACCCCTTTTTAAAACTTTTGGGGTACTGTAGGTCTTACTCCCACAGCCCCAATCGCCATATTAGTTTTGGCAGAAACTCCCCCGATCATTACTTATCTTACCTCTTTCCTCCGGCGTACTGTTCTGGCCGTCTGCTTGCATGAAACTGCAAGCAGGGGGCCAGACCGGCAGCAGCGTCCGTGATTGGCTGAGAGGCAGCCAATCACAGACGCAGCTGCCGGCAGTGGAGAACACCGGAGGAGAGGAGAGAGGTAAGGTGAGTAGAATTATGGCAGTTGGGGCTGGGGGACGGAGACCTACATATACCAAAGGGGTTTTGTGCTACGGGGAGGGAGAGCAAAATGGGAGGGAGGGCTGCAGTGCACATTGTAAAATTCTCCCGGAGTAGAGACAGGAGGCAAATCCTCCACAGACAGACCAAGAAAAGCTATTTTCAGGTCAGGGTCAATCTTATAGCCCAGTATTTTCCATTTAGTTTAAATATTTTAGTCCTTAGTAATTGTACTAATGTGCATTCCCACCAGATATAAAGGAAAGTACCCATGTTTCCACAATTCCTGAAACATAATGGGGATAAATGAAGGTATATTCGGTTTAGTAAAGTGGGTTAACTATATATCCAGTATAGAACTTTAAGGTCTGTTTCCCTTAAGGCAATATTTAAACTGCCTATGTTTACTTGGAGAAAAGCCTTCTCCCGATCCCATTCAGGTTCTTGTATTTGTAGGTTATTATTTCAATCTAACATGAAAGGTAGTTGTCCAGGTGGATTTGAGACATTGACAAGTATATTCCTGCTTGTTGGGTAAATTAAGGCATATCATTTCAAAGTAAGTAGATTGGGTTGGGTCTGTGCAGATGTAGTTGGTTTTGATAAAATAAGTAAGTAACCTTAGAAATGTTATTTACATGGTAATATTAATTTAATTGGATTGAAGGATCTTTTGCTTGTTTAAGCATTCCAGCTAAGGGTCTGTCAGATTTGTTTTTGTTTTTTGTAAAAAAAAACAAAAAACTATTTTGCCCATCTCATCTTGTGCCCTGTTTCTATAGATAGCATGGTAGTTCCTATTTGAGTTTAGTTAGAAGTGTATATAGGGATTTATCCTGTGTATGTGTATATTGTGTTACTGTGGTGTGGGTTTGTTTTTGCTGGACAGGGAAGTGTTTATTTTGGAGTTTTTTGTATGTGGATGCTATTTGAATAATAACTCTCCCCATGCGTTTTAAGCATCCGTCCCTGATTGGCTGCCTCTCAGCCAATCAGAGACGCGGCTGCTGGTCCCGCCCCCTGCTTACAAGCAAAGGGCCGGGAGAGTGCGGCGGAGGAGAGAGGTAAGGTCAGTAAAGATCTGTGCACTTTCTGAAAAAACTATTATGGCAGTTGGGGCTGGGGGACCTATACTTATATTATAGCAAAAGGACCCAGAAGGGGTGGACATACCCTTTAAGCATTGTCATTGTTAAGCAAAGTTCAGCTCCTTAGTTTGGCGGGTCACCTTGAGAATTTTTTCTCTCTTGGTGTAGTAATGAAGCTTTATTATTATGTCTCTAGGGACATCTTCATGGGATGGCCTAGCCAAAGCCTTGTGTCCCCTAGCACATGCCAATTGTGGTTCCGGTTCTTTTGGAAGGAGTGCAAAATATCTTTTACCACAGCATTGGTGTCAGTAGAGGATTCTGGGATTCCTATGATTCCTATATTGGAGCGGCGTGACCTGTTTTCCAGGTCTTCACCCCATAATGGGCCTCTATATTATGCTCTTTTAGGGATTGTGTTGAATCTGCCAGATCATCACCCATAGTCACACACTAGTCTTTACATCTCCTATTCTGCAGCCCATGTCAGTAAGGTAAGATTTAAACAAACTAATGGCATCTGTTAGTTCCTCAGATTTAAAATGTAATCTAATCAGATTTTGAAGGTGTGTTCGGGTGACACTATAAAAAGCAAGAGACCCGAAACTTAGTGTTGTCTCAGCAGCTCTACTGAAGTCATGCTCTTGTGTTTAGTTATAAGGACTGCAATCAAAAAGGCTGGGTGCATACAAGCAGATTTTTCAGCCAAACTGACTGATATTTCTTTGTATCAGTCTGTCGTCCCCAAAAAATCTGCAGCATTTTCATCCCGGATCAGACATGATGGTAAATCACAGCCGATAATGTGGTCTCCTACGGCCTCCACCCTTTATCAAGCTCCAACCAAAACGTTGCTGGAGTGATCTCACATATGGATGAATAAACAAGAATTTTTCAAAGAGCTTTGGAGCATCCAGGTGCATTTTTGTGATTTGATATATTATAAGACTGAGGAGCAGTACAGTCTGCAGAGTGACGGTCCAGAGAGGAAAGTGGGATCCAAAAACTTGTAAGTTATTAAATACAATGTATGGACATGACATTCCAACAACTGGCTAGGATGTTTAGTTTTCTTTTCATGTTATCTTGAAACTGGCTGTCTAAAAAACTTTATAGCATACTTTTTATGCATATTTTTTCAATGCATTTATTGGGCTTGAAATCTGGTATTTTTTTTTCTCAAACACATTGCAACAGTTTGGTGTCAGAGGAGAAATTTTTATGTTTGTGGAGAGGCATAAAACAAGTTAATATTCTCTTAACACTCATATACACCCATACACACAGATAAATACAAACAGACAATGCCAGGGATATGCAAAGGCGTAAGTGACTGACAGTCTTTCACTGACTGACTGTGCACCGCCCCCTTTGGAGGAGTGAAATTTTAGGAGCTGTTAACAAGAGAAAGGGGAAAAAACACAGAATCCATATTTATTACTGTGTGCTTAGTTAGAAAACCATTTAGAACAGATTGCATGCCCTTTAAACTTACCTTGCTGAGTTTGTCATGGCAAGGCAAAATGTGTCATCAAAACTGCTCAACTCATAAGGCCGGAAAAACTCATTGTAAATATTAGTCTCTTCATCCCACCTGTTACATTTTTTTATTGTCATCTTCTTTTGATTTTCAGCATTATGAACTAAGAAGAAACAATTGTGGAGTTATTGAGTTATTGAAACCTGGTTACTAAAAAAGCAACCAAATAATTACAACAAAATATTCAAAAGAAGCCCACAACACTAAAATAAACAATATGCTGTTCTTTTTTTTGCTCAAATTAATGAAAACCAAGTACTAGTTTTTCAGGATGAAATTAGAATTTTACCTGTTAGATGGGATCATTTGTGTGTGTGTAGCTTGCGAAAGGTCTTAGAACCATGACCGAAACGTTGCTGTATAAACCACTAATAAAGTCACTTTGAAAAGACTGTAGAATATATATATATATAACAATGGGAAACAGTCAGCACACCAATCCAGCACAATTGTAAGGGCCCGGGTGTTACTCCAAACACAAATAGATACAAAGGTAAAGGGAGGCACTCACGGGACTTGCAATAAAACTTAACATTTATTTGACAAATGAGATATCGACGCATTTCAGCCCTACACGAGCCGTCCTCAGGATATTACACCACAGGAACCAGGTATCCTTAAATAGGAGATGATGTATGCACAGGAAACATATCAAAGGGATAAAATCAATAAAAATCATCAAATTAGAAATATGCATAAAACGTATCATATATCTTTTCATCTATACTTTAGAGGAAGTAACCACACACAATAAATGCAAAAGCATGTTATAAAATGTAACACTGTGGTTATACAAAGTAGCAAGTACAGGGCTGGTCACATAAACATGAGTGATAAAGAGCACTCCGATGGACTTTTAACAAACTCTGCTTTATTGGAAATCCATGCCGGCTGTCATCAGGATACTCCATTTTGAAAACGTCACACTTTTTAAAAGCAAGTGCCCTCCCCGTTCTACCTCCCCCCACACACCTCCCTTACGTATCACCCGTGACATACATTTAAACCATCACCAAATTTAAAATAATACCAATTGCACAATATGTAATAAAAACATCCATGGTCAGAGACCATGGATGACCGTGCGGCCTCTATTATGTTGGGAAAACTACTACCACCTTACGTGACTGACTTGCGAACCACCGACTAGACCTCAGACACATATATATATATATATATATATATATATATAACATACACACACTAGCAAAAGTGTGCCTGTTAGTACACATTGGGAATCATGTTTGGCTGTGGGCCAATCAGAGAGACTAATTGGGCGTATACCAGAAAATAATGTATTTGGTATGCTAAGGGAGGGGCATTTTGAGTGGGACAAGGTAGGCCTGACAGAGTGGAAATGCCAATTAGGGCTGCTAAAAATGGAGACAGTAGTATTATTATGAAAAACCACACTTACTGCGGGGAGCTACGACCACATGTTTTCCATTATGTCCGCACGGTCCCAGCGTGCCCTAAAACCTGACATCGCGGTCCAACATCCAGTGTGAAACAAATTCAAATTCAGCGAGCAGGGCTGCAACCTTCAATGAAGATCCAAGCAGAGGTAAGTATCATAAAACTTAGCATTTATTCATGAAGGCTGCACTGCTCGCTGAATTTGCTACAAATGGGAGAACCTAGTAGCTTAGCTAGAAGGGGTAAATAACATTCCTCAAAAAGTATAGCACCGTGGCACGCAGATTAAAAAATCTATAGTTTAGGAATCAGCAGTTGAGGAACACAGTCTCCACAACAACTATAATTATCACACTATATAATGGGCAGGAGTGAAATGGCTATAACGCTCGCATGCAAGCTCACGATAAAGTGAGTATCCTATATTACAAAGTTAAAAAAAGTGGATCACCCCTGTACAATGCTTATAGTATAGATGTATGCATGTGTTATATGTTTATTTATATAGCGCCATTTGGGGACGCAGCACTGTATAACATTAGAATACAAAAAAAACATACAAAGGGGACAATAAATACATAAATATATAAATAAGAATGTGAGTAATTAAATATACAAGTGCTTGAAACATGTAACACGGGGGAAAAGGGTCCCTGCCCTCAGATAGGGTAGAAGTGTCATAGCAATAACTGGTGCTGTGTCAACAGTGCTGTAGTGTGTTGAGCTCAGATCAGATGAGAGGTAAGATTTAAACTTTTTTTTGAGGTTTCTTGATGAAGAGAGAGGGGAATAGAATTCCAGAGGACGGGATCCAGAAGAGAAAAAGGTTTAAGGCGAGAGGAGGCAGTGTGAGTGGGGGTCTGTATAAAATTGTTCTGCGATGAGCGCAGGGTACAGGCAGGGACATATGGGGACACTAGAGAAGAAATATAAGAAGGAGCAGCAGAGTGAAGGGATTTAAATGTTATGAGAAGAATTTTGTAGATAATGTGTTGGTTAATGGGGAGCCAGGTAGATGTGCGGCACAGGCGAGATTTAATATCCCGATTGTTAGAGAGCGAGACAATGCATGCGGCAGAGTTAAGTATCGACCGAAGGGGAGAAAGATGGGAAGCAGGAAGACCAGAAAGAAGAAGGTTGCAATAGTCAAGGCGTGATAGGATGAGAGCATGTATAAGCATAGCAGTAGTCTGAAGAGAGAGGAATCTTTGGATTTTTGCAATATTACAGAGAAAAAGGCAACAGGTTTTAGAAACATAATTAATGTGATTAGAAAAGGATAGAGATGAATCAATAATAACCCTGTGGGACTAAGCCAGGGGCGAGGATTAGAGAGACGGTAGTTGTGGGGTTGCAAGGGAATTAATAGCATTAAGGAAAGAGAAGAAACCAGCATCTGAAGATCTATGGCTCAGGTATTACGGACATACACACAAGAAGGAGGGTTAAGAGAAATAGGAGAGTATTGGGCAAGAAAAGTAATAGTGATCTGAAAGTGTGTAGGGGTTAGATTCAAAAGATGAGACAGAGAGGTTTTTAGTGAAAACGAGCCAAGAAGTGGCCATCCTTTTGCGTACCATTATTTGTGCAGTGATGAAGATTAAAAGAGGATGTTAACTGAAGGAAACAAGAGGACCAGGATGGAGCAGTGTTGCTAATGTGACAGTTAGTATGTGTACTATCTCACTGTTACCATTAAAATGACATTCAACAAATGTATATAAATTATAGCACTGACTTATAATTGGTACAAGACAAATTATAAACTTTATATATAAAGAAAATATATAAACCCCCCTCCCCCCAATCCTTTTTAACCCCCCTGAGCCTAACTTTGCTGGTCTAAAGTTCCTGACTTGCTGGATCCCCTTCTTCATAAGCCTACAAAAGCAGGGTTCCTGAGGTCTGTGCGCGTGCATGACGTCATGGCGCACGCAATGCCAGCGTGTGCATGGACACATGCCCGCGTGATCTCATCGCGCCACGCTGTGCTTGTTCAATGCGGCATAATGCCGTCATGTGTGCACGCACTAAAGTCACGTCGGGCGCACCGCGATGTCATGTGCACGCATGCTGTAAGTGCATATACCTCACAATCCCTGCTTTTGGAGGCTTATAAAGAAGGGGATCCAGCAAGTCTCAGAGGGGAGGATCTAAACAGTCTTCCCATCACATCCAGCAAAGGTAGGCTTAGGAGGGACATGGGGGGGGGGGGGGAGATTTTTAACAGCTGCTGCTTCCAATTTAACTTAACTTACTAATACTAAGTATGAACCTAGCATGTCTATCTGGATCCTGTATAGGGTCTCAGGTTGCCTAATTGTGCTGTCTAGTTTGAACCACACATTGTGGCAGGATTGCCTGGGTCTATTCTCAGATCTGCAGGTTTATTCCACTTAAACCACTGGACTGTAGCTAAAATGTAGGTGAAAAAGGAAAGTTAGGGAAATGACTCCTACTGCCTAAAGTGGTCTATATAATCCTTCCCTAGTCCAACAGTGTAATAGCTATGGTTGTATGGGAAAGGCAGAAGGATCACTTAATTGAGCCGTTGGGTAGCACAACGGTGGGCTTTTAATGTCAGGAAAATGGCTGTATTCTAGGATGTATGAAAACAAAATTTTCCAGCATTCTGTGCAGCCAGGGAATGCTGGGAGTTGTAGTTTAACACCCATGCTCTAGATCATTAAGCTGCAATTCATCTGTATACATTCATCAGCCAATAACAGAATGCTGGGAGTTGTACTTTTCAATCATATGAAAGGTCATAAGTTCAACAACCCTGATCTATATCATTAGGCTGTATTACATCTAGACACACGCCTTAGCTACAGGACATTAAAAACAAACTTACTACAGAGAATGTTGGGAGTTGTACTTTTCAAACATGTGAAAGGTCACAGGTTTATCACCCCTGCTCTATACCATTAGACTGTAATGCATCTGGAAACATGCATTAGCTACAGGACATTAAGAAGAAACTTACTGCAAACAAAGAATGCTGGGAGTTGTACTTTTCAAACATGTAAAAAGGTCCCAAGTTTAACAGTGCTGCTCTATACCATTAGGCTATATAACACCTAGACACATGCATTAGCTACAGACTATGAATGGGATACTTTGCATGTACTATTAGGCATAAGGCTGGGGTACCTTTTGTTATAAGAAGGTTCCATATCATTTTGTACTCTGTTGGGAGCTTTTAGCTCCTTTAACCCCATCTCACCAATAAAGCAAATCAGTATCCTGTGCTTCGAAGTCCTAGCCCCATAGCAAATGTAAATATGGTACTTGCTGTGGCTAATACTAATAAGTATGACCATAGCAGGTTTTATATATCCCTTATATTATATAAATATATTTAGATTTTTACTGAGATTGCATTTAGGAGCAATTAATTAGGTGGGGGTATAGAACACTATTACACATACGAAATGTGTGTATGTGTGTAATTATCACTATTTAATTAAAATCACCATAACAAATAACACTATACAAAGCATAGTAATATTACTTAATACTGAATTACAAAACAAATGATATACAATTAATAAAGTATACTTATTTTACTTGACACCCCTAAGTTTGAATGGAAAAGTCAAAATGGTAGGTTTAGCCAGGGTCTCCACGTAGACACTAAAAAGAAAGTGGAATCTTACTAATATCCCATGAGGCTCTGATCTTACACTGTTAGCAAACAAAAAATTATCTTATTCATTGTATATGACAAGACAGGAAGTGTAAGGAAGTTCCAGTATTACACCCAATGATGTGCTGTTTATAAAACATGTAACAGTCTTAGCCAATTACAAATTATTCAGACTCTCACATTTACCCCCCCCCCCCTCTCTATAGAAAGTAATAAGACAATCCAGTTTCTGTCTGCTAGACAGAAAGTGGTGTCTGTATATGATTAAATGACTTTGCATGTCTCTGAAATTACCCAGCATTCTTAGAGAAATGGCCAGTTTTTTTGCTTTTCTCCACTATTGATATATTAATAACATGAGGCTGTGATGTACCTTCTTTTATAAGAAGGCTATATTTCATTTTATACTCTGTGGGGAGCTTTGAGCTCCTTTAACAACACCTCTCCCTAATCTATATAGCCAATTAGTATTTTGTGCTGTCCTAACCCCATGATGACTTTAAATCTGGAACTTGCTGTGGTAAATACAAATAAGTATAAACCTAACATGTTAATCTAGAGCCTGCATAGGGTCTCAGGTTTCCCAATGGTGCTGTTTAGATTGAGCTGTACATTGTGGCAGCATTGCCTAGGTATGTTCTCAGACCAGCTGGTGTATTAAACTCCCTGGATCATAGCTGCCAGGAAGATGGAATATAGAAGTGAGGGAAAGTTTGGTAAGGTGTATAACTTTAACTGACAGAAGTAACTTAAATAATCCTTCTCTAATTTAATAGTGTAAGAGCTATGGATGCAAGGTAAGGGCAGGTGAATCACTTGCATGTTCAAGCCCTTGGGTAGGAATCGCTAAAGCATGACCATGGGCTTTTAATGTCTGTAAGCCAGGAAAATGGATTTATTCCAGGATGTATGAAAACTAAATTTTCCAGCATTCTGTGCAGCTAGGGAACACACCTATGCTCTATAGCATTACACTGTATTGCATCTTAATACATTAATTAGCCAATGGACATAAAGAGGAAACTTACTGGGATTTGTAGTTTTAAAACATGTGAAAGGTTACAAGTTCAACACCCCTGCTCTATACCATTAGGCTGTATTACATCTGGATATATGCCTTACTTAAAGGACATTAAGAAAAAATGTACTACAAACATAGAATGCTGCGATTTGTAGTTTTCAAACATATGAAAGATCCCAAGTTTAACACCCCTGCTCTATACCATTCGGCTGTATTACATCTGGACACATGCCTTACTTAAAAGGATATTAAGAAAAAAAAAACTTACTACAAACAGAGAATGCAGGGGTTTGTAGTTTTCAAACATGTGAAAGGTCACAATTTTAACACCCCTGCTCCATACCATTAGGATGAATTACATCTAGACACATGTCCTTAGCTACAGGCAATAAATGAGATACTTTGCATGTCCCCACCCATTTCTCTGGGCATGAGAAATATGTGTTTATATGTTAGATTATTAGGGCACTGCTATAATAAAAACATGAGGCTGTGAGGTACCTTCTGTTATAGAAAGGCTCTGTTTAATTTTATACTCTGTGGGAAGCTTTTAGCGCCTTTAACCCCACCTCTCCTTAATCTATATAGCCAATCAGTATCCTGTGCTGTCCTAACCCTATAGTGACTGTAAATCTGGAACTTGCTGTGGTAAATACAAATAAGTATGAAGCTGGCATGTTAATGTGGATCCTGTATAGGATATCAGGTTGCCCAATGGTGCTGTTTAGTTTGAACTTCACATTGTGGCAGGATTGCCTGGCTCTGTTCTCAGACCTGCAGGTTTATTACACATAGAAAGTATGTATAGCAGAGGAGCGTGCACACTGTAAGGTCTAGGAATCAACACACTTTAACGTCCATGACATGGTGCGAGTCAGAAATACCTGACGCGTTTTGTGCAAACATGCACTTAATCATAGGTAAAAAATGTATCCAAAATGTACCGGGGGAGGAGTGCTCCTTAAGTACCCAACCAGGTGTACAAGGGCTCCACCTCCTTAACTGTTAAAGGCACAGATATAGATATAGTGGTAATACAAGGGCGTAGACAAGCAAATAAAAAGTGAAACAAAACAAAACAAAAGCCATACATAATAAAAAAGGTGAAACAAATGAAGTAAACAATAAATGTAAATAAGGAGTAGATAACCAATAAATATAAAATACAAATAAAATATATACATGAATATATATGTATATGGAAGGAACATATATAAAATATGCTATATACATCTCATCATGGAGACTAAATATGATAAGTATATAAAGAAGAAAAATTATCCAATAAATCCTGAAATATCAAATAAACTATTCAAGCCTCGAGGGACCCTTGTGTTCAACATAAAGATCCATTTAGCTTCCGCTTTCTTTAAAGCACCTTCCATATTTCTACCCCGCCCTCCATACCCCTTTCCCTTCTTTAACATAAGTCTTTGTATTCCCTGTACCGCTAAACAAGAAAGGTTGCCTGAATTGCACCTAGTAAAATGTCTAGCGTCTGGGCTATTTTCTGAACAGGATCTAATGTCTCTCACATGTTCCCTTATACGAGCCTTCAATGCACGGGAGGTACAACCTACATACTGGATCGAGCTTTCAAACAAGTGAGTAGATAGACCACCCAAGATACATTGCAGTTAATATATTGTTTATATGGAAACTTGATTAGCAGAAGTGCTTTGAAACACAGAAGCTACTTTAATGTATTACATGTAAGGCATCTATTTTTTCCACACTTGAAAGTGCCATCTGTTAGATTTATTTCTATTAGAAAAGAGGCTAGGGGAAAGAACACTACCTAAATAGTGGCCCTTCTGGGAACAAACTTGACCCCATTGTCTAAAGCTGATGTAAGTTGACTGTCCTCATATAGGACCGGTAAGTATTTTCGAATGATGTTAGTGATATCTGAATACTGATTACTGTAACGTGTAGAGAATATAATCTGTTTATTATCACCACTATCATTAGTGGGAGAGGAAAAACCCCTCTTAGGTGGACCCTGTAGAGGGGAAATATTATGATTCTGATTATGATTAAAATTAGTCCTGCAGGGGGTATAACGGATCAGAGACTCCCTATCCTTCTTTAGAGCTCTATTGAAGGCTAATGTCAAAGTCTTAAAGGCATATCCCTTGGCAAGGAGCCTATCCCTTAATTTACAGGATTCCCATACAAAATCCTCAAATTTGGAGCAGTTTATTCTAATGTGAATAAACTGGCCATAAGGAATGCCTCTCAGGCAATGAGAAGGATGGCTGGAAGAGGCATGTAGTATAGTATTCCCAGCTGACTCCTTACGAAAGATAGAAGTATCAAAATGCCTTCCTTATGTGTAATATTAATGTCCAGAAATTAAGAGTATCACCACCAAATCATGGGTGAACTCCAGATTTAAACGTTAAGATTAAGACACTTAACCAACTCGGTAAAGTCTGATTTAGTGCCCTTCCACAACACCAGCAGATCATCAATATACCTTTTATAGGTTAATATGTGGTGAAATAGTGGGTCTGTACTCATTTTAGGGTAGATCAATGTCTCCTCCCACCAGCCCATATATAAATTAGCATATGTGGGGGCAAATTTGGCCCCCATCGCAGCCCCACAGGTCTGGAGGAAGAAGACACCATCAAAAGCAAAGAAATTATGATTTAGTAGAAACCACACTGCTTCCAGTATAAACAATTTTTGAGCACAAGTATATTTGCTGTAAATATCTAAGTGATACTTAATGGCCAGTATCCCCTTGTCATGGGGGATACAGGAATACAAAGAGCATACATCGATAGAGGCCATTTGGTATTCACAGTCCGCATTAAGTGAAGTGAAGTAAGTGTAGTGGGGCTACGATGGGGGCCAAATTTGCCCCCACATATGCTAATTTATATATGGGCTGGTGGGAGGATACATTGATCTACCCTAAAATGAGTACAGACCCACTATTTCACCACATATTAACCTATAAAAGGTATATTGATGATCTGCTGGTGTTGTGGAAGGGCACTAAATCAGACTTTACCGAGTTGGTTAAGTGTCTTAATCTTAACAATTTAAATCTGGAGTTCACCCATGATTTTGGTGGTGATACTCTTAATTTCTTGGACATTACTATTACACATAAGGAAGGCATTTTGAATACTTCTATCTTTCGTAAGGAGTCAGCTGGGAATACTATACTACATGCCTCTTCCAGCCATCCTTCTCATTACCTGAGAGGCATTCCTTATGGCCAGTTTATTCGCATTAGAAGAAACTGCTCCAAATTTGAGGATTTTGTATGGGAATCCTGTAAATTAAGGGATAGGCTTTTTGCCAGGAGATATGCCTTTAAGACTTTGACATTAGCCTTTAATAGAGCTCTAAAGAAGGATAGGGAGTCTCTGATCCGTTAAACCCCCTGCAGGACTAATTTTAATCATAATCATAATATTTCCCCTCTACAGGGTCCACCTAAGAGGGGTTTTTCCTCTCCCACTAATGATAGTGGTGATAATAAACGAATTATATTCTCTACACGTTACAGTAATCAGTATTCGGAGATCACTAACATCATTCGAAAATACTTACCGGTCCTATATGAGGACAGTCAACTTACATCAGCTTTAGACAATGGGGTCAAGTTTGTGCCCAGAAGGGCCACCTATTTAGGTAGTGTTCTTTCCCCTAGCCTCTTTTCTAATAGAAATAAATCTAACAGGTGGCTACAGTATTTGGGCACTTTCAAGTGTGGAAAAAATAGATGCCTTACATGTAAATACATTAAAGTAGCTTCTGTGTTTCAAAGCACTTCTACTAATCAAGTTTTCCATATTAAACAATATATTAACTGCGACGTATCTTGGGTGGTCTATCTACTCACTTATTTGAAATGCTCGATCCAGTATGTAGGTTGTACCTCCCGTGCATTGAAGGCTCGTATAAGGGAACATGTGAGAGACATTAGATCCTGTTCAGAAAATAGCCCAGTCACTAGACATTTTACTAGGTGCAATTCAGGCAACCTTTCTTGTTTATCGGTACAGGGAATACAAAGACTTATGTCATCTAAAGTAGGGAAACGGGGTAGAAATATGGAAGGTGCTTTAAAGAAAGCGGAAGCTAGATGGATCTTTGTGTTGAACACAAGGGTCCCTTGAGGCTTGAATAGTTCATTTGATATTTCAGGATTTATTGGATAATTTTTCTTCTTTATATACTCCATGATGAGATGTATATAGCATATTTTATATATGTTCCTTCCATATACATATATATTCATGTAAATATTTAATTTGTATTTTATATTTATTGGTTATCTACTCCTTATTTACATTTATTGTTTACTTCATTTGTTTCACCTTTTTTATTATGTATGCTTTTTGCTTTTGTTTTGTTTTGCTTTTTATTTGCTTGTCTACGCCCTTGTATTACCACTATATCTATATCTGTGCCTTTAACAGTTAAGGAGGTGGAGCCCTTGTACAGCTGGTTGGGTACTTAAGGAGCACTCCTCCCGCGGTAGAGTTGGATACATTTTTTACCTATGATTAAGTGCATGTTTGCACAAAACGCGTCAGGTATTTCTGACTCGCACAATGTCATACTTTGATTAAAGATGGTTTTATGGACGTTAAAGTGTGTTGATTCCTAGACCTTACAGTGTGCACGCTCCTCTGCTATACATACTTTGGATGTTATGAGCTGTAGCAACGGGCTTGGGGCAGTTTGCACCTGAGCCACTTCCAGTGTTCGGTGAGTTGTTTTACTTTTACTCACAGTTCTTTACCGCTATTTTTATACTTTTGATGCTTCAATCGGCTGCGGCAGGACACCAGTTTTTTAGCGAGAGGTCTGGGGCATTAGCACCCGGACCTACGTATGACATATGTAAGTCAATGTGTTTATTTGGTTATTATATATCTACCTTTGCCTTCTATGGTCCAATTTAGCTTTTTACCTGGTCTCATGCAACATTGTTTCTTGTAGCTTCTAATGGTTACATTATTTTTTGTTCATATTTGAACAAATGTAACAGTCCGAGTTTTTGATGCATATTTAATCACTCTTAGAGTCTGCGGTCTCCCTGTAGTAAATTGTTTCCCCTTGGTAGTGGTTACTCAAATATACACTACAATTGTATAATTTGTAATTTTTATTACACATAGACCCTCTCTAGGTTCTAGCTGGCAGGTGGAAAAGGTAAGGGAGGTTATGTTTGTGTGTTTGTTCATGTACTGTAATGTGGTAGGATTGCCTGGGTACTTTTTAGGACCTTCAGACTTATTCCATTTGATCCCCCCCTGGATACTTGCTGGGAGTGGAAAGGTAGGGCAAGTTTGGAATGGTTCCTGATGCCTACTGGCTGAAGGGATCTAATTAGCTTCTCTCTAGCCCTACAGCTTAACAGCTATAGGCATAAGGGAGAGGTAGATAGATCCCAAACCACTTGCATGTTTGTGCACTTCGTGTTGGTATCACAGAAAGCACAACTTGAGCTTTCAATAAAAATAAATAAAAATGGTGCTGTTTTGGTTGAACTGCACATTGTGGCAGGAAGCTGATGACTGTTTCAATAACAATTTAAAATACCCCTGTATAAAGATTTTATAGACATTGTATCTACACATAATTTCCACTGTGCACCAATGGGCACACTTTTGCTGCAGACTGCAGCAGACTGTGCCATAATATAAATGTGTATGCTAATGATTAGGGGAAAGGATGCAAATGAATAAACAGATGGTTGATATTAAGCTATGGAATCAGACACAGATAAGGGCTTTAGGCTATGGCCCCTAATTACAATTTTATCTCATAATACTTAAAATGAATGTCAAGGCCACAAAAATGGTTCTTCGATCATTTTTTACTCTTCAATGATTAGAAAAGAACACAGAAAAAAGTGGTTGGTACTGCAAATAGTCAACAATCTTTAAAATATATCATTAATACACTGTTACAATGAATTGAAGTCCACATAATTACATCAATGTTTACATTGTATAAAAAAAAAAATTCTTTTGAAACCCTTATACGATACAAAATATACCTAGTAACAAGATAAAACATAAGATAACGTAAGAAATTTTTTAGAAATGTTTTAAGAACAACACTTTTTCAGAAAGAAGAGCAACTTAATATAAAAGCAGTAATCTGTTTCTCACCTCCCAATTTGATATGTTAGGATATTTACCTTTCTATCTTGGGTTTGTGTTTTATCACCAAGTATGGTCACTGACCATTGTGTTCTTTACACATGCTCAGTACAAAGATTCTACAGGAACTTTTTACAGTTTGTACAGTTGGTTACACCCACTAGTAGCATCTAGCTAATCCTTTGTGACTGAGCTGAGGGATGTGGTCAGTCACTGTACATACACAGTCATTTCATCCAGTTTTTCAGGGGTTTACATTTACTTTAATGCTATTTACTGTAGAGGAATTTTTCAGTTTATTGGTGTTTTTAGAGGGGATACGTTCAGATTCTGGAGTGTAAAATATAGGGGCTTAGTTCTCCTTTAAACTAGGTCTACAAAATACATAAACACTAGTAGAAAGACTGTTGGAGCAAAAACAATGTTGTTTTGGGCATTGACATCATATAACATACTGCAGTCTGGATACGTGTGTCTTGAAGCAAGAAAGCAGAAAAAAGCAACATCTACTCACCCTCATCAAGAGGCAAAGGTAAATTTTTTAAGACATCTGGTGTCCACCAAAAAGTATAACTGAAAAAACAAATTATTTTGTATGAATATAAAGTTATAATTTATTTTGCATTACCAAAGTAATGAAAACAAAATTCATCTAAATGAAAAGGACCAAAGTTAGCAAATGACTAACTATACTCGTAAACCGCCTTTCCATGTGCTATGAAGAATAAATCATTTCTTTACAATTTTTGCCTGTTACATTTCTCCACCTATGCTGCTCTATTAGTCCAATAAATATATAGTAAAACGTAGAGTACTTAGATACTTTAAATATGTTTAAAATCATTTCTACAGAAGGAGTAATAAATAGAACAGCAAAAGAAAATAAAAGATTTGTAAAAGGGTAAATATGGTCTCCATTTTTTACAAACAAGTTAGGGTTATATAAAAAGCCTTCCGTTGTACGTTTAAAACAAATCATAAATTACACCTTTAGCTAAAAGTTGTGAGAAGTTATTGTTTAAAAGATTCTGCAATATTACTTCCTGCTAAACACTTCCTATTTTCAGCCATGTGGCCAACCTCTGTTTGTGCAGATACCTGTTTTTCTCAGCCTTAAGTTAACTGCAGCTCATTTTAAAGGAAAGACTTCACTCTAACTTTTTGGGAGACCACAGTTGATCTTTATGTAAAATTTTAAAGCAGTTATTTCATAAATCATTTTATTTCAGCTAAATGTGAAATCAGTGTCACTATGATTGTTGAACCTGCAGAAAAATAAATTACATTAACTTAGATGTTTTGAAAAATAGAAGAAATAATATTACAAATGTCCAAAACAGAGCAAAAAAACGGATTATTTCGAATTATATAGTGGGGAAAAAAAAAAGGGGGAAGGAGTATGTGTTTATGTTAAAAAAGAATTGAAGCCAAATTTAAAAGAAGAGATAACTGGTGATATGGATGATAAAGTGGAGGCAATAAGGGTGGAATTAGGCAACAGGAAAGGGGGTAATGTCATTATTGGTGTCTGCTATAAGCCACAAAATGCTAGCAGAGAGGAGGTGAGTCAACTTCATATGCAGTTGGCAAGGGCTGCAAGTTTGGGGAGTGTGCTCATTATAGGGGACTTCAATTACCCTGACATTGATTGGTGTGGTGGAACTGCCATCACAGAAAAAGGTGATGAGTTCCTGAATTTGCTGCAGGATAATTTTCTCTCACAGGTGGTTGAGGTTTCTACTAGAAAAGGAGCTCTGTTGGATCTGGTAATATCTAACATTGTGGAGCGCATTATAGATATAAAGGTAACTGGAGGTTTAGGGAATAGTGACCATGAAATAGTGGCATTTGGACTTTGTTATCGAAAGGAAAAGTGCGCTGGGTTAACAAAGACATTTAATTTCAGGAAAGCAAATTTTCCAAGGTTAAAAGCAGCTCTTCAGAATGTCAACTGGGATAATGTATTATCAGGTAAATGTACTGAACAGAAGTGGACTGTGTTCAAGCGGATTTTAAACCAGTTCACATCTAAATTTATACCCTTGGGAAATAAATGTAAAAAAAATAAATCCGCGCCCATGTGGCTGAATTCTGATGTAAAGAGGCAAATGGAAAGGAAGAAAAAGGCATATAAAACCTTTAAGGCCGAGGGAACGGAAAGGGCCTTTAGGGATTATAAAAACTGTAACAAGGAGTGTAAGAAAGCAATCAAACTAGCTAAAATTAATAATGAAGTTAGGATAGCTGAACAAAGCATCACTAAGCCTAAAATTTTTTTTAAGTATATTAATTATAAGAAGATGAGGACTGAGAATGTGGCACCATTAATTAATGGGGATAAGTTAGTTACGGAGGATGGCGATAAAGCAAATGTCTTGAATAATTTTTTCCCCTCTATATACACTATAGAAGATCCAAGTACAATATCATAGAGTATATAGCAATAAGGTATAAAAGATTCAGTGCACTTTGGTTAACAGAGGATATGGACAGAAGAACTAAAGAAGGTTAATATTATAAATCTCCTGGACCTATAAATACATCCTCAGTACTTAAGGAGCTAAGTCAGTTTTTCTAGGCCATTGTTTCTTATTTTTGCTGATTCCCTCATGTCGGTGGTGTGTGCCTCTGGATTGGAAAAAGGCTGATGTTATTCCAAATTCAAGAAGGGTAGTCGTTCACAGCCGGGTAATTACAGGCCATGTAAGTTTAACTTCAGTGGTGGGAAGATCCTGGAAAGTTTTAATAAGGGAACCTGTTTCGAGAGTATGTTTCAAGGACTGACATTATAAGTAGTAACCAGCATGGATTTAGGAGGAATAGATCTTGTCAAACTAACTTGCTTGGCTTTTATGAGGAAGTAAGTAGAAATTTAGACTCTGGCATAGCAGTAGATGTAGTTTACTTGGATTTTGCAAAGGCTTTTGATACAGTCCCACATAGGCGACTAATGTATAAGCTAAGATCTGTTTGTCTGGGGAGTCACATTTGTACATGGATAGAAAATTAGTTTATGAATAGGATGCAGAGAGTAGTTGTTAATGGGGCTTCATCATTATGGACTAAAGTGCTAAGTGGGGTGCCACAGGGTTCTGTGCTGGGGCCGCTTCTATTTAATCTATTTATTAATGATTTGGAATTGGGTATTGTCAGCAAGGTTTCTGTGTTTGCTGATGACACAAAACTTTGTCGACCATTAAAAACTTCAGAGGATGTGCAATTGTTGCAAGGGGATCTAGATAGATTGTCACATTGGGCTGCTAAGTGGCTAAGTGGCAGCAGAAATTCAATGTTGATAAATGTAAGGTGATGCATTTTGGACTTAAAAAATCCTTGTGCTACTTATAATATAAATGGCTCTGTGTTAAGTGAATCCCTGTTGGAAAGGGATCTTGGAGTTTTGGTGGATAACAAACTTAAAGGTAGCAAGCAGTGCCAGGTGGCAACAGCCAGAGCCAGCATGGTATTGTCTTGTATAAAGAGAGGTATGGATTCAAGGGAGGAAAATGTAATTCTCCCTCTTTACAAAGCGTTGGTAAGGCCTCATTTGGAATATGCAGTGCAATTTTGGAATCCTGTGTACAAAAAGGACATCTTTGAAATGGAAAGGGTTCAGAGAAGGGCAACTAAATTAATAAGGGGATTGGGGGAGCTTGAATATGAAGAGAGACTGGAAAAGTTACAATTATGTACGCTGGAGAAAAGGCGCTTGCGTGGGGATATGATTACTGTGTATAAATACATTAACGGGCCATACAATAAACTATCTGGGGCATTGTTCACCAATAGAACATGTCAAAGGACACGAGGACATCCCTTAAGACTTGAAGAAAAAAGGTTTAGGCTTCAAGCTCGGAAAGGGTTTTTCATGGTGAGAACGGTAAAGCTATGGAACTGTCTTCCAGTGGACGTTGTTATGGCAGGTTCATTGGTCAGTTTCAAAAAAAAGCTGAATGAGTTTCTGCAAACAAGGAATGTTACAAGTTACTGGTATTGATACATAAAGTAGAGTTGATCCAGGGAAATTTCCGATTTCCACTTGGAGTCAGGAAGGAATTTTTTCCCCCTTCATAAATTTGGTGGGTTTTTTTTGCCTTCCTCTGGATCAACAGTTAGGCAGGAAATGAGGATATTGCTAGATGGGTTGAACTGGATGGACGTATGTCTTTATACAACCTCAAATACTATACTATACTAATGTACACCTTACTGTAAATTATAGGGATATTATAAGTCACTGAGGAGTTACGTGACCATATAAAAGCAGGAGGCCACAGGCCAAGTTCTTTTATAAATGGAACAGAACTCTGTTCACATGCACACAAAAAAACTGACATTACCCATCCCGTTTTCAGACTGCATAACTAATTTCCCCTCCCCTGTGCCCTCCTTCCATTATGTCACTGTGCAGTGCTTTGGCCAGCAGGATTACAAGGTCACCTGACCCCTTCACTTCCTGGTTTCCAGCAGCTGCGAGACCTGATGAGACCACCCACCTGCTCCATCCGGTTGCTTACAGCTCCATCAAGACCAGACCCCTTTTGTTAACTCCTGGATTTCCTCTGACACACACACACAACATATTTGCTTCAGGAACACGACACTTTGTGAACCGCATCAAAGGGTAAGTTACCAGGGGCAATTCTGTGTTGTAATCGGTACGCTACTATAAAGTAGAGCACCGATTATAAGAATATTCTTTTTACAGTTCGGCTCCATAGGGATCAATGGGAGAGGTGGGTTATAGCACAATTATGAAACCGTTTTCAAATAAATTATAGACACATGCATGGAATTAATCAATGGCTAATTTATACAACAATAATACAGTCACAGTTCTGGCATATGTAATTACATTTGTTTATTCTTATACTATCAATATTCTGATCATTCACACATAACATACTGCACCATGGCAGAGCAAGTTACTTTATATTCACTCACTCCTGAAAAACAATGTGCATCTAGATAGCAATGATAATGTGACTAATCTACATTACTCATTTACAACATAACAAATGCATTCTGGCAAGGGTAACCTTTCTAACTAACTGATTCCATATACTGCCATTACACAGATATATGTATATACTTGAGAGCTTTAGCTATAAGATTAAAGCTATACATGGCTAATATTCATCAAACCACATCGGGTCTGACAGGATTTGTTAAATATCGTTAATCTGTCTAGATAAACCCTGATGCCAACAAACTACCACCGTTAGCCGCAGGACCAATGGAAGGGTAGAAATATTCAGTTGGATCATTACTGGCTCCCTTGAGACCCTTTACTACAGTAGAGTGAGTCGATAACATTGCAGTCTGAGGTTGCATGGAACAATGGGTCTGTATAAGGATTATATGGAAAGATTGTTCTTGTGTATTTGCAAATTGCATAAACTTACTATCAGATTCCAATGTAATCTGCTGTAAATTTGTCGCCTGTGTATGGGCAGCTTAAGACAGGATTTTGGAAGCAGAACAAGGAAATATGTACAAATGTAACTTTTGAAATATGTTTAAAATAAGACATGCAAAAACCAGAGGGAAAAAATGATTAAAGGGGAAGTTCAGTGCAAATACACATGCTTTTCAGAAAAAAGAGCAGTATTTTTTCTTCCCAATGACCTTAATCTGCCAATTCAGCATTTTGTCTGTATATAAATAAATGCAACCGAAATACTGACTTCCTGTTTGCAGGACCCCTATTAGAGACCGTTATGGTCTTGTCCTAGACCCAGCGCCTGGGTGGATTCAGTTGCTCAGTAGAGATCTGAGCATCTTTGACCCATCCAACAGCCAATCAGTAGAAATTACTATTAGGAACATTCCAAGGATGTGGTGCATCCTGGGAAGAAGAAGGACCGTTAGAACCTGAAATGTCAGCTCACTAATGTCAACACCAGGGAAAAGCAAAGGGTATGAAATCAACTGATTTTTCAAAATGGGAGAGAATATGTAGAATAACTAAGAAGGCATTACACAAACTAACAATTTAACAAATATTGATCATTTCCACTGAACTGTCCCTTTAAGCATTTGTGTTAAATTTGAAAATATACTAGAAATTAAATATTTTTGTACTATACTTTTTATAATATTTTCATTGTACTCTTTTTCAAAAAGGACATCTTTGAAATGGAAAGGGTTCAGAGAAGAGCAACTAAATTAATAAGGGGAGTGGGGGAGCTTGAATATGAAGAGAGACTGGATAAGTTACAATTATGTACGCTGGAGAAAAGGCGCTGTGGGAATATGATTACTGTGTATAAATACATTAACGGGCCATACGATAAACTATCTGGGGCATTGTTCACTAATAGAACATGTCAGAGGACACGTGGACACCCCTTAATACTCCCTTAAGAAAAAAGGTTTAGGCTTCAAGTTCGGAACAGGGTTTTTCACTGTGAGAACGGTAAAGCTATGGAACGGTCTTCCAGTGGACATTGTTATGGCAGGTTCATTGGTCAGTTTCAAAGAAAAGCTGGATGAGTTTCTGCAAACAAGGAATGTTGCAAGTTACTGGTATTGACACATAAAGTAGAGTTGATCCAGGGAAATTTCTGATTGCCACTTGAAGTCAGGAAGGAATCTTTTCCCCCTTCATAAATTTGGTAGGGTTTTTTTTTGCCTTCCTATGGATCAACAGTTAGGCAGGAAATGAGGTTATTGCTTGATGGGTTAGTCTGGATGGACTTATGTATTTTATCTAATGATAAATTCACTAGACTGCATCTTCTCTTAAGGAAAATAACGTTTATGGTGTTTACCTGCCAAAAAATACGACCACCAATTATAGAGCTGCAAAATTTAAAAAAACCAAATGAGTTTGCTACATATTTTTGCCAGCATAGCCACAGCAAAAAAAAATCATTAAAGCATATGGGAGTGGGATACTACTAAACAAATTTGCTAAAAAAAACATCAGAGAAACAGCAAAAATTTTTTTGATAATTTATAACCAATAGCTTTAGCACTCAGTTAATTCTATTGTGAATATTTTATATGTACATTTTCCCTATTTTTTGATGCAAATCTTCCAGAGTATATGCAGATAAAATATTACCCCTTCCTCTACTGACAACATTTGTTAACAGATTTCTACATGGATAGATCCTAAATAATGTATCTGGTACACAATGACAACAATAATTATTATTATTAAATGGTAAAAAGCTGAAAAATATGTATTGACATATCTTTTCAGTTGGAATAGTAAAACTCTTTTCCTGTTACTTGGGTAAACCAACAAACAAAATTATATATTCATCAATACAATGTAATCATGTAAAATAAATTATAGAAGTGTTTCCCATAAAAGCACATTCTTACCTCCCATTCTTCAATTAATGTAACAGGAGCCAGAAACAAAGCCTTGAAAGTTATCAACAAGCACAATCGACCACTGGCTCCTCTGACAGGTCCTGACTGTTTAAGGATTTAACTAAAGTATTTCGCACATCAGTGCACATGTGCAGATATTTGAGTTAAAGGCAGAAAAAGTTGGGACCTGCCAGAGAAGCAAGCTGTGGATCGCGCTTACAGGTAAGTTTCAAGGCTTTGTTCCCAGCTCCTGTTACATGAATTCAAGAATGAGAGGCAAGACATAGCTACTTCACCTCCCATTCTTCAATCAATGAAAAAACGGATAGGTTCACTTTTAGAGCAAACTATATTTTAATAAAACAGGAAGATTTAAAATGAATTAAAAAAACAGATAAATTCCCCAAGAAGGAAAAAGCAGACTTATTTAGGAAATACAGTTTACTTGTAAGAACTCTTAACATTCAAGTTAGTGAAGGATGATGAGAAAGTACATTAGGGCAATAAAGATTTTAATGAATATAATTAAAATGCAGATAGCGAAGTCTAACAGGTGTAATTTCAAAGAAATAATGTGAACTATTGAGTTGTCCAGGAAACTGCACATTTCATTAACGATCCATCAAGCAGTGCTTCTAAACAGCATACATCATTTCCCATAGCAAACAGAGCTGTATCATTGCCAGCAGCAGGTGGTACATAATCAAGAAAAGGACAAAAAGCAACACAACATTACATTAACTTCTGGAAACAGGCTAGTAAATTAAACCACCAATATTTTCTGTAAATAGGTTTTACGTTTACTGACAGAAACGAAGCATTGCACAGATTGTGACATTTTATATGTTCAGCAGAGAATGTGCTACATTTTTGGTTTAATTTTAAGCCAATCAGCATTGGGTTTTTTTTTTAAATGGGCAATTAATAAGCTTTAAGGGTTACTCTTGATTAACGATTGATGTAGCAGACCTACAAAAAGCTTAGTTGATATACAGTATAGCATAAATTTATGTCTGAACATTTTGTATAAAATTACAAGCGTATGCATTTTTATAGTAATTAGTTAAATCCAGTTGCACTTTTAGAGGGGAAGTCCCCAAAATTCCTTTTTAATGTATACAGGGTGAGGGCCTAAATTTTAAAAGCTCCCAGTGTGCTACAGTCAACCATCTTTAATTTTTAGGCAGGCCAACCTATGGGCAACTGCTAGATGAGCACACTTCCATAGCACATAACCTGGTTTGTTGGATAAGATAAAAAGAAGAAAATCAGCAATGTCTTCCAGCGAATCTAAGGTAAGCCCAGCATTTTAAGTCCTCACAGCTGACACATCAAAAGGGATGGCCAGTTTCAGACTTCAGTTCATCTTAATTATTTCCCATTTTACTATTATTTGCCATGTGCCATGTTAAACTTAGTATAGTATAGTATAGTATAGTATTTATGGTTGAATAAAGACATATGTCCATCCAGTCCAACCCATCTAGCAATATCCTCATTTCATGCCTAACTATTGATCCCGAGGAAGGCAAAAAAAAACACCAAAACACCAAATTTATGAAGGGGGGGAAAAAATCCTTCCTGACTCCAAGTGGCAATAGGAAATTTCCCCTAACTAATTTTAACCCTAACATTCCATAAGCTTCAAAAACAATAAAATATTTTGATGAACTGCCTTTTGATGCATTTATTGGATGATGTGAATTTGATTGCATTTCAAAGGAACTTACATTTAAACCTATCATGGGTGAATTGTCTTAATTTTATATTATTAAAGGGTATGCCCACCCTTAAAACAAACCAACAAAAATGGTCACATGTCTGTTACCCGCCCCCCAAACCCAACTAATACATTTAGCACATATTTAGATGTATTATCAACAAGCATTTAATTATAATTATTGTATACTTTCTGGCAGAGCAAGCTAGCTCCTACCCCCATGCAGTAAATCAAGTCTGTGACTGTTGATATCGTACCCAATGATTTACTGCTGCTTCATCTGCTGCCTCCTCTGCACATTCTCAAGCTTATAAACTCTCCCATTTGAGCAGAGGGAGAAGGCGGATACCTTTTGCAGAATGGAAAAGAATTATGATTAAATATCTGGATACAAATGCAGTAATAAACTGGTAAAATAGCAGTTAGAGTGTGGGCAGATAAACAAATCACCAAGGGTAGACATGCCCTTTAATTAATAAAAATGGACATAGCTTAATCATCCACTAGAAGCCGTTAAACAATATTCTAGATATGCAAACAAACTCAAATGTTACTATGATGGGACAATTTATAAACAGAATTATATAATGGCATACATAGACGCCTTTTACATGATACGGATATAAAAAAATAAAATGCAACTAGCACTCCTGAAGTTAAAAACAGCTGATCACGGTGCAGCTATGGAAGGGGTGTGTGTAAGGGTCCAACCCACCAAACTTGCAGGGGGCCCCGGGCCCTAAACTTCACTTCTGTATAAATATAGAATTATTTATGCATTACAGGGACTACAAGGAGGAAGTTGAAATCACACATGTGCAGAAAGTGTTACAAATGCACAATTTACTGGCAGAGAACTTTTCACTTTAGGTAAGCTCATAAAGGAAAAGAAGAGCACACATGAATGGTCTTCCAAGCTAAAGTTTGCAGGGGAAAGTACTTTCTTATTCCTTTCTTTAGTCTGAGAATATTTTATAGGATTATCACATTAACTATTCTTAGCATGGAAAGCTAAGACCATAGGTGGATATCCCCTGCTGTAATTTGGGGAAATTGCTTAGACAGAAAACACGTGATAATTGGTTAATGGTAAAAGGATGGCACAAATGCAGGGCACGATCTTGTCAGGTGATAAATTGGTGACTCCTTTCATTTAAACTTAAAGGTGGCCATACATATACCCGATATACTTACCACGACCGACACTCACACACGATGTCCGTTCGATCCTGCCGGAACCGCTTCTATGCGGCCGACATGCGATCGCAATAAATGGGATTTTGTCACACCTAACTCAAAAAGAGTACAAAATTTACAACAATGTAAATTGCAACGTGAAATGTATAATTATTTAATTTCTCGTCTCACCTGTGGCAACACTAAACGTTCCCTGAAAGAATCTCTATAACAAATGCAGACCGAAATTCACCACTAGAGACATTTTTTACCTGTGCAGTAAAACCCAAACCAATGCTAATTCAGGGGATAAAAACGATCAGAAAAATATTAATTTCCTCTAAATACAAGTTTAAATTCTCCCTTCTGATATAATTTTTAAATTTCTCCAAGATCCTTTGATATCAACTGTGAATTGCTACTGGGAATAAGTACTGTGTATTGGAACCAGAATATAAAGGGTCAATTAACAATATTTTAACCTTTTATCGTTTTAATAATTGAAACAAAGTGTGAATACTACAATTTATCAACTGCCCAATCAATTATTCTTTTGAATAAAAGGTTTTGCAATTTGTTACTTAATAAGCACACCTTTGAGTTACTTTGATAATGTTCTTAATTGAATACCTTTTAAACAGAGGTTCTTTTTCTATTACCTTCAGTCCATGAGTAAGGGCTTTTTAGCTCACCTACTTTAGATGTTTTCAATCTGCTTGTTTTACTTATTTTTGTAATAAAGGATTATTGCTTTTATA
Source organism: Hymenochirus boettgeri (assembly GCA_019447015.1). NCBI lineage: Eukaryota > Metazoa > Chordata > Amphibia > Anura > Pipidae > Hymenochirus > Hymenochirus boettgeri. The sequence goes on from CM033473.1 coordinate 142,347,549, forward strand.
TGTCTGACCTCAGGTTTTTGATATGAGGAGGGCAGGTGCTGGGAATACCTCTTTTATTCTATTCTGATCTATTACTACTCTCCTTCTAGATCTCAAAAGTTTAGTATCAAGAAGCAAAAAAAAACCAGAAAACAGCAATGCTAAAAAAATTGACTGAATTTGATTAGATACAACATTGTCTGAGAAATAATCCTGGAAATATGTTGTTTCATTCACAAAGAACCTCTGAAAGAAAGCTTAAAAAAGCATGCCTTCCTTTTTATTGTTACTCAATGCTTTAATTAAAAACCTTCTTCAAATGCATTGATCAATGTAAAATAGATTAATTTGTGACAGAAGGAGATCAAAATATGTTAAGGCACATGTCTCATGGTACCAGCTGAATAATGTCATCATGATTCTACGGATAAGCGATTTGTCAGCTTGACTTCTAATATTCATTTAATTGCTTCCTACTGAGTGAGGATTAGGTTGCGAGACCTGATTTTTCTCTCCAAAGAGAAATAAAACACAGAAGCACGAATCTTGTGATGCCAAGAAGAATATATCAACATGTATATTTTGTCAATTGAAACTGAAGAGGCAATTATCCTTTCTTTGGATCTAGCGATAAGGATATGAAATCAATGCCAGACAGTTCAGAAATACTATTTGGTAGCAAATAACACATCTGCAATGTTTGCTTCAGTGGTCAATTTTTATAGGTTTCCACTGTTGACCATACACTTCTTTAACAAATCATATTGGATCAGACAGGATTTGCATAATATCAGAAAGGTGTTGGACTAACCTTTATTTAAGTATGCTGATGTGATTTTCCCTAATGTAATCAACTGATCATCATAAATAGTATGGGATTAGGGTAGTGTATGCAGTCACAACTGCATATTTCAGACAGGTTCCCATATATGCGACATCAGTTTAATGTGTGGGGCCTTTAGTTAAACCAGACCCAATCCTAGAGTACCTTATAAATCAAATACCTACTGTATATACTGTACATAATGGGGAACTGTGGTCTCCAAAAAGTTAATTTTAAAGGAAAGGCCAGGTTTCTACCTTTAATTCATCAACCACCTGAATCACCAGAAATCACTGATCGAAAGTGGGTGGAGGTTCTGAATCTGCGGTCACAAATACTAGTTCCTCTTCTAATCTGTGGTTGACACATGCTCATGCAGGAGAAAGTAGAAAGAAACCAGGAGAGAGAGAGTTACAGTGACTAAAGGAGGACTTATGGAGGGGGGGGGGGGGTTGAGAAAAGCACAGCCCACAGCAAGAGTGTGTTACTCTGTAAATATACATTGGCTTTAGTGCAGAAGTGCAGGGGCCCTGGTGATGCTGCAACCATTTCAAGCATAAAATGTAGATGTCTAGAGCCTACTATTACGAGGGTAGTAAGATGTCCAAACTGCATTAGAGCAGGGATGCTCAATGTGCAAAGGCAGTTTGTTTTCAAATGTTTTGGACATGCAATAGAGAAAAATAAGATTGAGAGCTCAATAGCTTGACCACCCCAATAAAAAACTTTTTAAATGTTGTAGGGCATCCCTGCCCCCAAACCCCTGTCAGATACTTAAATAAGAATCAGAACTCTACTTACAGACCCTTGCTCCTGCGGTGTTCTGATACGGCTCCCTGCTTGCGGAACTTGCAAACAGGGGCCGGACCGGGCTGCTGGTAATGCAGACTGCATGAGCAATGGGAAGTAGAGTTTCTGATTCTTTTTTAGTAATCTGACTCGGCAGTTGAGGTGGATATCCTACGCTACAGAAAATTCTTATTGGTAGGTGGAAGGGCAGCCAGGGAGAAATCCGGAGGGTAGGAGTGAGGTGGGGGGAAAGAGCTCCCCTGCGCTTGTCACGCTACCTCCCGGAGTCAAGACAGGAGGCAGAAACCTTTTGGCAGGAAGACAGCTCCCACTCGTCAGTTTCCTGGACTTTTTACAAGCACTGCTGGAAAGGAGCAGAGATGTAGGTAAGGAGTTTTTTAACGACACAGTGGGGCCAGTAGTGGGTTAAATTTTAGTTTGAGGGGTGACATGCCCTTTAAACAAACCAAAACACTGCCTTAAATACAGTAAAAACACAAGGCTGGTATAGAATTAAATTCCTTTTAAGGATATTCAATACACTTATTAAGTACTATTATTTAGACAAGCCAATTGCATGTCATATATTAATAAAAAATACACTGATTTTCAATACATTTCTCAACAAACTGTGTTCCGAAAACAATAAAGATAATGCAATTACAATACCAACAACTCGGGGTTGTTGGTGGGACACTTGTTGGATACCCTAAGTTACAGTATTTGCGAGCATGTAATTACAATTTAAAAAAAATATGTATTTTCGAAAATACGAGTATCCTTGTAATTTCGAAAATTTTCGAAAATACGTTTTATGAAAATAAGAGAAATCGTTGCATTTTCGAAAATTTTCGAAATTACGTGCTTTTCTCGTATTTTCGAAAAATTTCGAAATACGCGAAACCCCGTATTTTTCGAAAATTATCGAAATATGAAAAATCCACCGAATCGGAAGTTCGGAAGGAGGAAAATCCGGAAAAATCCGCCGTTCGCGAACGGGTAAATCCGCGGCGGATCCGGTTTCGGATCCATGAACCGGCCATCCCTATGCTGTTATATCGGTTAGCGTGACTTAAATTCCTTTAATAGGAATAGGTGGCGTTAAAGTGGCAGTATAGAAAATGACAGATATTGATGCTCAAAAGCTGCCTATGTCATATAATATCGCTGGGCTGTTTGGACCAGGTTGCCGATAGCGGCTCTCGGTGCATCACTGTTAGTCTTTTATATGAAAGTTTCGTTTTCTTTGGTTTTAATTAGGTTTTTGAATGTAAAAACTTTACCTTCTTTTCGTGTGATCCAGCTTCATTGTATTTTATGATGAAGGTAAAAATCTGTAGGCAACCCCAAAGATGAGGTTTGCTCTCAGCTGGTTGGAAAACTCCCAGAAAGAATATGGCATCTTGCCTGTCTGCATCTACAAAACACACATACACTCAATAATTAAAAGGGAGACCCATTTTTACGATTTCTGTGCGTTTAAACAATTAATGCAATAAAATGGAAATGGTGGATGAAATAGATTGAACTGTTTGCTCTAAATGAAAAGAAATGGTAAGGCATCTTTCAATTAAATTAACCTAATTAAGACCAGAGTAGTACATCACAAACATTGTGAAGCTATTCATACATTGCATCTAATTTACTTTTCAGGAAAAATTACTTTTCCTAACACCACAAAGAGTTTAATAAGAGAATGAAACTCAACCTGCGATTGCAAGGTCTAGGTTTTGGGAGTTTTTTTGTCAGTAGTAAAAATTTTATGGGGGGTGGATATACCCTTTAAGTGTAATGAAGCAAATGTATATAACCTATACCCGTCCACATCACAGTAAAACTGTACAGAATGTTCTATTTATGAATAAAAAAAGCAATTTGTAAATGGTCAATTGCTATTTTATATTAGTGGAGCACTTAAAATGTTATTGCAAATTTCTAATGCATGCCATATGAGCTGACAGCAATTGTTTTATTTATAATAAAAATTCCAGATAGATTCAATAAAAGTTCTTATCGTTTAAAATGGGCTAATTTTGCCCCATCAGTCAGATCTTATTTAACAATTGAAAGCTAACATCTAATGGTTGGGACAAAATTAGTACCATTTTAACAACAAGAACTTTTATTTACGCTCCCTGATAGCTTTTAAGAGCATGTCCACCCGAATATTTATTTTTTTATATGGCATTCCCCATGGCTCCCAGCCCCAACCGCATTATTTATTTTTTTAAAAAGCACCCCAAACTCTACTTACCTCCCCTCTTTCCTCCGCCACGCTCCCGGCCCTCTGCTTGCTAGAAAATGCAAGCAGAGGGGCGGGACCGGCAGCCCGTCTGTGATTGGCTGAGCGGCACCCATAACGGACGCGGCTGCCGGCAGCTCCTTCGCCGGAGGAAAGAGGAGAGGTAGTAAAGTTTGGGGAGATTTCTAAGATACAAATCTAGCGGTTGGGGCTGGGAGCCCTGGGAATATTCTATATAAAACATTTCGCTAGGGGGGGGAATCGAGAGAGGGAGGGAGAGGGAGGGAGGGGAGGGGAGAGAGCTGCAGTACGCATGGCCAAAATCTCCGGGAGGCCAGAAGCAGGCAGTGTCCTATATGGACCTGCTAGCCTCCTGGTGGGCAGTTTTTGGGACTTTGGGGGGCACTACAGGAGAACCCTATGGAGCTGGGATGTGAGTAAGATTAAACTACACTACATGGTGGGGCCAGTAGTTGGGGGGATTATAGTTTTGGGGGTGGACATGCCCTTTAAGTTTTGGTTATACAGACATCCCACCCTGCCATATGAGGGTGGAGAAAGGGGGTGGGGTGAGGGGCTTGGAGGAGCGACGTTGTGGAGGAGGGAGCCAAAGGTAGGGGCTTTCCAGGGGCGTCCAGATAAGGGGTGTTCCAGGGGAGGAGGCTGCCAGACTTTGAGTCGCAGGAGTTTGGAGTGGTCTCGCGGGAAAATCGGGACCACCCCAGAAATTGTGAGACTCCTGTGACTTCCGGGAGGGGTGGAATACTTGGTATATGTTAGTGTTTCCCAGACCATTTTTCAGGTCCCCAAGTCATTTACACTAACTACTATTGCTAATTATAACTTAAATTTAATCTGAACTTTTGGACTTTAGTCTCCCATTGACTTCTATGTGTCATTTTTGTATTTTCGAAATCCTAAACTGAACGGAGCGTGCCAGTTTCAAACCTCTCTGTGCTCACTGCTCATACTATATGATATCAGCTCTTATTGCAGACACTCTATGGTGCCAGTGCTTACTTACTCACACTGTATGATGCCAGTGTTCACTATTCCCACAATTAACATTTTAAAGGGCATGTCCACCCATAAATCTAAAATTTACACACCTATATGACCCCCCAAACCCCACTACCGTTTTACTTTCCTCTTCCTCAAAGATGCAGCCAAAGAAACTTACAGCACCAGTCCCATGTTGCCTGGGTATCGCCCCTGCTGCTGTTACATGCTTTTTTGAGCAAGAACAGCAGCAGTGTGGCACTTACTTGTCTGGCTGTCAGTGATTGGGCATGAAGTCACTTTCCCTAAAGGTACATATTTAGAAATTTAATATTTTAATACACCTAAAAACCAATCCACTTCTGTTCAGTATCCATGAACATCTGCCCCAGTCTATAAAACAAGAGCGACTCTATTAATAGCATAAAATTAAAAGTTTTTTGTTAACCCAGAGCACATTTGCAATCTATATTAAATGAGAATATCATGATCTCTATTCCTTAGCTTACCATTAACTTCATCCCCATCAGGTTATTAGATATTACTAGATCCAACAACCATACTTTCTCGTAGGATCTGTGAATGAAAATGCGCATTTAACAAAATGTAGGAACTTGGTACCTTTTGAGGTTCTGGTAGTTCCCTTACTCCAATCTATGCAGGGTAATTGAAATTCCCATCCCCCACCCTCTTTCTTCCAGTAAACAGCTCTACCTATATCGTTTCCACCTTATCATCTATCTCTCCCATGTATTCTCTTTTAGATTTCGCTAAAACACATCATTTTATATATCATAGATTTATTTCCACCCTTTGGCCTCCAAATCCTCTATGTTCCCCCTCTCTTCCCATCTTTAGCCCCCTGATCCCTTACCCTTCTATCTACCCCGAGTAGTTGAAAATACCCTCCCCCCATACCTAGTTCAAAATCTTCTCCAACCCTCTAGTCATCCTTTCCCCCAAAACTGCTGCAAAACACCGTCGAGGTACAGTCCATCTGCACATAGAGCCTGTAGCATACAGAAATGTCAGCCCAGTTCTCTGAAGATCCAAACCCCATCTCCTTATACCAAAATCTTAGCCACGTATTTTAAACTCCTAAGCTACTGTGGCTGCTAGTAGTTTCTAAAAATACTACCCTGGCCCTAACTTTCAGAAGTAGTTTTTAAAGACCTCTCCTCCACCTCTAACTTTGTCATTGGCACCAATGTGAACCAAAACAGCTTGGTCACTCCTGCCCTACTCAATTATTTGTCTACAGGATCCCCCCATTCGAACCATGATGTTGGCAGCAGATAACCCTATATACCTTTCTAGTAAAACCTATTACTACCACCGGCCAGTCTTCCTGGCTCTAAGTTCTCCCTCCCTTGCATTAGAGATGTGGGTCCCCAGGGAGCTCATCACCTACAACTACATGCTACATCTGAGATGTCCTCCTCTGCTTCTTCACCTAAGACGGTTAATACGTGGGGTGGACTAGCTGGGAAGAAGCGACACTACTCTTTTTTGCCCTACTTCCCCTATGCAAATAAATCTTAAAATACTTTTACAGAAATAAAGTATTTTAAAGATATAGCATTCCTAAAAGCTGCCATGGTAACATGGAAATTACCCAGAAGTCTCTGTTCCTTATCTGCATATGCTTGAAAGGGAGCTTCAAAGCCTTGTCTCTCGCTATCTTATTTAGATTATTGGTGACTACTTCCCCATCCGAGTCCCTTCCAAAACTATCTTTCCTCCACCCCTATCTACCCTCCAGTTTACTGTTCCCTGCCAGTCCTGCATATCCCCCTTAAAAACAGAATGACCCCTTTAAAACAGAATGAGCTTTTAAAAAACTTGCTCTAATGCTTGCACACTCGCTCTGTAGGCATGGTTTATTTGCACAGTTAATTAAAAAAAATACACACACCTTCCCAATCTATCAAGAGAAAGGAAAAAAGCTCTTCTTTCTTCCAGCCACCTCCTTAACATTACAGTTGCAACCAACAATTTCTTAAGAAACCCAGGACAAGTTTTATTAAATAACCCCCATCAATTATCATAGTAGAAGAACGCTTGGGGACTGTGTGCATGCAGATATTTGAAAATGACAGGTACTCTTTTAAGTGAGTGCCCAGTTTAAGAAGTTAAAAGAGTTTTTCATACACTCAAAAGTTTAGATTTAATCTTTAGTTCTACTGATAAGAAATGCTATCAGAGTTAAGCTCTTTAAAGAAGGTATAAATAAAACTGCCATTATACATCCACCCTTTAAAATGTAGCCATTTCAATAAGCCAGAAAGATTTGAAGCTCTAGTCTAAAGAGCATGTTTCACATTCCTTTATCCCAAAAATCCCTTCTCCTGGTAAGGTGCCCATACACTATGTTCAGAGGTAGATTGTTCCCCCGCACACCTCTAGTAATGTTGAAGTTGCCATGGTATTAATACCATACAGAAGCAATTCAGAGCGCACTCCATTCTTAAACATTCAAATCAATTTATTAACACGTGACGTTTCGGTGTCCGTTCGACACCTTCCTCATACGTATAATATGTGACAAAAAATGCAAGATTATATAGCATAAGGAGCATAAACCACGCTGATCAGATCATCAAGCAAGTAAAAAAAAACAGAGTGACCTCTAGTGTTACAAGGTTCATATAACAAGCTACAATATATATCATACTCATCATAAAAGTGCTTCATGTATTAAAGGGTATGTCCACCCTTGAATGAATTTTTGTTATATCAATCCCCCTGTCCCCCCAGCCCCAACCGCTATATTTATTTATTAGAAAGTTCCCCAAACTTTTTACTTACCCCCTCTCTTTCCTCCGCCGCGCCTGCCGGCCCTCTGCTTGCGAGAAAATGCAAGCAGAGGGGTGGACCGGCAGTCGCGTCCGTGATGGGCTGAGCTGGCAGCCAATCACGGACGCGGCTGCCGGTCATTCAGTGCGGCGGAGGAAAGAGGGGAGGTAAGTAAAGTTTGGGAACTTTCTAATAAAATAAACATAGCGTTGGGGGTGGGGGACAGGGGGATTGTTATAGAAAGGATTTCACTAGGGGGAGGGAATCCTAAGAGGGAGGGAGAGGGTGAGGGAGGGAGGGGGAGGGAGGGAGGGGAGAAGGGCTGCCAGTACGCATGCCAAACTTCTCCCGGAGGCCAGGTAGGAGGCAGAGTCCTATATGGACTCTGCTATCCTCCTGGTGGGCAGTTTTTTGGGACTTTGGGGGGACTACAGGAGAACCGATGGAGCTGGGATGTGGGTAAGGATTAAGCTACACTACATGATGGGGCCAGTAGTGGGGGGGGGATTATAGTTTTGGGGTGGACATGCCCTTTAAAGTGCATAGTGAATAAATGCTGTATCACAGTGGATAATCAGATGTTAAAAAAATCGTATTTCTGATTATGATAAAAACGTATAAAAGTATCTATGCACATACAATAGTGAAAGTCTATATAAAACGTGGTTATAACAGGATGGCATCAATACTCACAACGGCATCCTTTATCATACGTATGAGGAATATAAATAGTATTAAAACATTACAAAAAATAGCTATGGTGTTCCCGGTTTATTTTGTTATTCAAGTAACATTTAGGCCTAAGGTTGGTGCTCAGACCATGAGGCTGTAAGTATTAAGTTTATAAATCCAAAAAGATTATTTTCTTAATAGGGCATTATCCCTATTCCCGCCTCTTCTTCTTAGTATTGGGATATGATCTATACATCCCCTTTAAATCACAGACTGAATGTTTGAGTTCCAAAAAGTGGGCTGCCACAGGTGAAATTTCAATTTTGTTGATGTGTTGATTTGTTAGTCCTATCATAGGCTAGTCTAATATCACTTTTATGTTTTTTGAAAGCTTTTAAAAGGTCCTATTTGTTTTGCCTACATATGTTTTTAGAACAGGACACAGATACACGCAATATTCTGTATTATATGTATAAAATTCCTTATCTTATAAATATTTCCACGAAGCGGATGTGTAAAGGTCTGTCCTGTAATTAATGAATTACAACACACTTACAATTAAACACTTGTTAACACCAGTTTTGTTTGAAATTTCATTATTGGTTTCAGGTATTTTAGAACAGGATCAGCTTGAACTAGCTGGCTATATATATGAGTTACCTTTTGTATGTTACATGGGTCGATTTTTTTATCTCCTATTAAGATCTTTATTTCCTTGCATAATAGGCCAGTATTTCTAATGGCATCTTTAATTATGCCAGATGCAGATGTGTATTGTTGTGGTAAAGGATAATCCATGGGTTTGTTCTCTCTGAATTGCAACATGTGTAACTGCTTCTATTTTATAGAGCCTACTGTATCTCATACGGATCATACCCCTCTCAGAATTTGTCACTCAATTATTGAGTTGTATTCTTTTTCATTTACTTCTTGAGAATTCTGTTATTCTGAGAAATTGTGTTGTAGGTAACTGGCAATAATATGTCTAGGATGGAAACGGTCAGCTCCCAAAAGCGTGTTCTATCAGTCTGTTTGGTATATAGTGGTGGTGAACAGCCCAGTATCTTCACTTCATACTACATCTAAATATGTGAAATTTTCCGTGACAAAGTAACATAAAAATTAAGTTTTTATTCCATAGAGTTAAGAAGAGTTACAAACTCTTGTTCCTCCATGCCAATCCCCAACTACAAAAATCATCTATGTACCGGCATATATTTTCTGCAGTGTTTTTTGTACAATTCACTAGGGTATATGTGCTTATTTCATACACTATGTCCAATCTCCTCATTAGACAATGTCCCAATCTGTCTTAGAACCACCAGCCCGTTCTCTTCATGCAATCAATTTGAGATCACAAAACGATGGGTCAGATGAACATCTCAAGATAAAAACACTGCTGGATAATGTGGACTTTAGACATTACATAGATATTTCAAATATTTTTAGTATCTGCCTAGTGTATGGCCAGCTTGAGGGGATCACAGATAAGACTTTGAATTGTACATTAAAGCCTGATACTCATGGGTAGATCCTTGCCTGACATTGCAATTCATACAATAGATATTGCAATAGTTTACTCCAAGACAGGCTGTGTTCCCTATTTCTAGATTATTTGTAATTCAAGCAAGAGAGTGACAGACAGAAGGTCAGATAGCTGTATACCAAATTCAGCATTGCTATTAAAGAGAACTATAGTGCATATCAAAAGTTTTTTAAACTGGTGAAATGAAAATTGCCTGGGGCAGGGTCAGGAGGTAGCACTGGTAATTTCCTACCCCCGATAATACAGTTTCTGTGCATAGCCCCGCTCAAGAAACTGCTTCTGCAAAGGCTTTCTCCTGGCTTAACACTACTGTATCTTCAATACAGTGAAGCCCATTAAACTAACCTGGCAATGAAACTTTACATTCTGTCGCTCTCAACAAAACAATACTGGAAGGTAGCTAACATAAGTAATCTTGTAAATACAACACCAATAAACGCAAATTAGCAAAAACATATAAACAATGTATGGCATTAGAAACAGCAGTGGAAAATTGGTTAAAACATGCTCTAGAGACCCAGCACTCTCTGCCGTCTTAAGAAAAAAAAATCACCAGAACAGCAGTTAAAACAGGGTTAAAATAGCTAGTACTACCGTCATATGCTCTAGAAGGCTCTCTCTGCCGTCTTTAAAAAGAATCACCGCCAACCATATGCATCTTCGTCTCTAAGACTTCATCAACTGTTTTCCTGTGTAGCTCCAGCTCGCGGAACTTATCCTCCATGCTCGCTGGTGTAATCATTGCTGCTATGTTTTTAATATTGTTTGAATAAAATTTGAAGCTTTTTACTCACCTCTAAAGTTCGTGAGTGGCCTACCTGGTCTTTAATACTTGTTGTCCAGCTCGAAGAAAACGCTTCTGGCAGGATTCCTTCTGGCTTAAGCACAATCTTTAAAAGTACTGTACCTGGGGGCAGGGGGTAGGATATATTATTCCTACCTATCAATAATTTTTCAAGGAGCCACTAGCAAATACAGTTTTGCATCTGCCTAGTTATGCCTGGACTTTCCTGTATGAAAAGTGCTGGAGAAGCCGGAGAGCGTTTTCTTTTTTGACTGGAGTTCTTTACAGAAATTATATTTGGAGGTAGGAATTGTCAATTCTACTTCCTTGACCCTGGTACTTTCTCATATTAAAGGGCATGTCCACCCCCAAATCAAATTTTTCCCACTGCTGGCCCAACTGTGAAGAAAGTCCTTACCTTTCATATCAGCTTCTTTTGGTTGTTTCTTCTGTTCCCAGAAGTAGCAGTAGAGGCCGTGGCAGAGGGAACATGCCCCTTAAAACACTTAAAACTGTAGCCCCCCCTCCCCTCTGCAATTTTCTAGAACACTGCATATATTCTTTTTTAAAAATCCATTTTAAGAAGAAACTGTTATACCTAGTTTACTGGTATGCATCCTTTACACTTGTAAGACAGGCAAATACCAAATATGTCCCATATACATGATTTGCTTTTTAATCTTTTGTTTAACACACTGCATTGGTTGCAAAGCCATAAGCAAGATTCTTTCAAATGGGTTTTATGTGGTTCCGACATTATGCTTAAATAAAAAAACTAACAACACAGTTCAATACTATAAAAGATAGCAATGCGTAGGCTTGCTCACACTGGGGTATATTTTAACAATATTATTCCTGCAAATTAATTATTTGAAGGACCTAAACTGAAAATATATTGTCTTTATCCATTTCTATGTTTCAGTGCTGTCAGGACTTGATCCCTTTTTGCTCTCAGTGCTCCCTCGTCACTATCTTCTCCTCATGTCCTGTTCAGCTCACTCCTAGTTAGTATGCCTCCGCTTTATGCATCCACCCCCTTCCAAAACTGGGGCACAGCTAGAGTGTGAAGCATGTGCAGTAGAGATGATTACACTAAGGATATTTCACAACATGGGGAAAATGCTATGGTATTACATTGCATTTTTAAATAATCATTTTATGAAAATGTTTTAGGTGTAAAATATGTTGGCAATTTTTTTTTTTCTCGCACAGAGAGCCAATGGGAACGTAACAGTTATGTTCCCATGGCTACCGAGACACAAATACTTTTGCACGTGAATAGATGTCGTGGGGTTTTTTTGTTTTGTTCTTGGGTCAGGTGGGCAGGGCCAGAATGCATCAGTAATAGCCTTGACTGCACCCCCCCAAAAAACAAGTGGAATTCTGGAGGCTGTTGCAATGTTAGGAACAGATTTTTTTTTTTAAAGACAAAAAGGGATGGGTACTACATTATAACATTTACATACCCTTTAAATTTAGGAAAAATGTAAATGAATTACTGTATTAGTTTTAATACTTTTTAAACAAGCTTTCAATAGAGCAACATGGAATTTTATTTTGCCCAACAAGTGAGACAACCATGTCCTCGCCTTCTTTAAAGGATGCACAGTAAAATCAAGTTATGTTCATTTGGAAGCTGCAGCTTTAAAATACCGTTTGCCATATTTTTTTTTTTTTACCTATGCCCTCCAGAGTCTAGCTTTGTGCCTTGGAAGTTGCTGATATCTTGTTTACTGGTTTGCTGATGTTAAGCCCGCCCCTCCCTCCCCTCTGAGATTTCCTCTGCTTTCCCTCCTGCTTGACCTCATCACAGTAATGCCTGTGAGTTCCGTGCACTTTCCTGCTTGAGCCTCAACAAAATGCCTGTGAGTTCCGTGCACCACGCACGTGCACGGAACTCACAGCATTACTTTTGAGGCTCAAGCAGGAGAACGCAGAGGAAATCTTAGAGGGGCGGAGCTTAACATTCAGCAAACCAGTAACGAGATGTCAGCAACTTCCAAGGCACAAAGATAGGCTCTGCAGGGCATAGGTAAAAAATAAATATGATAACAGTATTTTTAGAGCTGCAGCTTCCAAATGAACATAACTTTGATTTCACAGTGCACTTATCCTTTAACATATGGTCACCATAGTCAGTGATAGAGGAAGACAAAGAGAAAGACACTGACTGTGGTAGAAAGCAGAGAGCAACCAGTTACAAACTGTCCTTAAAAATAGTTTATTGACAAATTAGGAAAATGCATTTTAAAAAGTGGCCACATTTTTGAAACTTTTCTATTTCAGTGAGATTTTACATATTTATACCTGAGAAAGCATTGCGGTAATATCTTGAAAGAGTCTGCATGATATCTTTAGAATGCTGTGTCCAAGGAGCAATCTTCCTATATGTTTTAACTCTATGAACAAGCTGAGAGCCCCATACTGCAGAGACAATGTGTCACCATGATCTCATAGAGTTTCTTCAAATAACCTATTGAGGATAAACAAAACACATTTGTGACGCTTCCTCTGACCTGATGCAATTTCACACAATATCATACAACCTAGGACAGGAAAGTTAGGATAAAATGTCTAATATATATTTTGTTTTTTCATAATACATTTACAATAATCAACCATGCACCATCCTAGTAGAGAAAGCTTTTCATGTAAAAAGTATTTTAACCACAACTGGTGTACCGTATTTACTTGAGTATAATCCAACCCGAGTATAGTCGAAGTACCATTGTACCTGAAAATTAGTGAAAACTGATTGACTGGAGTATAACTATTTCCAAACTTTGCCTTCTGATTCAGGCTTAAGTTGCCCTTTAAATAGACAGCAGAATTCCCATACAGATGTTTGAAAACTACAACTCCCAGCACCTAAAGCATGCTGGGAGTTGTTGTTTCCAAAACTCTGTATGGGAATTCTGCTGTCAATTTAAAGGGCAACTTAAGCCTCAAAAAAATACTGAATCAGAAAGCAATCTTTTCAATAATAGATACCATCCTCCTTCTGATTCTGTATTGTTTTGTGTTGCCCTTTAAATGGACAGCAGAATTCCCATACAGATGTTTGGAAACTACAACTCCCACTACAACTGAAATCTGTATGGAAATTCTGCTGTTAATTTAATGGGCAATTATGATTATTAGAGAACTTAAAGGATCACTATGCTCACTGAAACAACTTTGTATAATCTGAAGTACAATGTTAGGGTAGTACAATGATGTTACCTACATGTGTGTCTGTGCCTGCTTTGTTAGTGAATTTTCAATGTTTAGTAACTGCTCTACAATGGCCCCCACCTCCGTTAGTCGCTGCCCACTTCTAATGCAGCCGACACGGTAAACATGAATTTACATAATAAAAAGAGCCTATTCAGCCCGACACTATACAGCTTATTAACATATCTTCCTGATACTGCTGATATGGTTGGTGGCTGCTGCTGCTGCTAGACACTTTCTCCCTCTCCCCTTTCTAAGTACATGCTGTGAAAGTGGGTGGAGGAGGGGCTGCACTGCTGCTGTGTGAGACACTTCTCTTCGATAGATAGATAGCATTAGGCAGAGGGGCGCTGCTTCATCTGCTGCCTCCTCTGCACATTCTCAAGCTTATAAAAATCTCATTGAGCAGAGGGAGAAGGCGGATACCTTTTGCAGAATGGAAAAGAATGTATGATTAAATATCTGGATACAAATGCATGTAATAAACTGGTAAAAATAGCAGTTAGAGTTGTGGGCAGATAAACAAATCACCAAGGGTAGACATGCCCTTTAAATTAAATTAAAATGGACATATGCTTAATCATCCACTAGAAGCCAGTTAAACAATATTTCTAGATATGCAACAAAATTCAAATGTTACTATGATGGGACAATTTATAAACAGAATTATATAATGGCATACATAGACGCCCTTTTACATGATACTGGATAATAAAAAAAATAAAATGCAACTAGCACTCCTGAAGTTAAAAACAGCTGATCACGGTGCAGCTATGGAAGGGGTGTGTGTAAGGGTCCAACCCACCAAACTTGCAGGGGGCCCCGGGCCCTAGAACTTTCACTTCTGTATAAATATAGAATATATTTATGCATTACAGGGACTACAAGGAGGAAGTTGAAATCACACATGTGCAGAAAGTGTTACAAATGCACAATTTACTGGCAGAGAACTTTTCAGCTTTAGGTAACACAAAGACCTTTGCGTGAGCTCATAAAGGAAAAGGAAGAGCACATGAATGGAGTCTTCCAAGCTAAAAAGTTTGCAGGGGAAAGTACTTTCTTATTCCCTTTCTTTAAGTCTGAGAATATTTTATAGGATTATCATATTAACTATTCTTAGCATGGAAAGCTAGACGCATAGGTGGATATCCCCTGCTGTAATTGGGGAAATTGCATTAGACAGAAAACACGTGATAATTGGTTATGGTAAAAGGATGGCACAAATGCGGGCATACGATCTTGTCAGGTGATAATTGGGTGACTCCTTTCATTTAAACTTAAAGGTGGCCATACATATACCCGATATTACTTACCCGACCGGCACCTCACACGATGTCCGTTCGATCCTGCCGAACCGCTTCTATGCGACCGACATGCGATCGCAAATAAATGGGATTTTGTCACACCTTAACTCAAAAAGAGTACAAAATTTACAACAATGTAATTGCAACGTGAAATGTATAATTATTTAATTTCTCGTCTCACCTGTGGCAAGCACTAAACGTTCCCTGAAAGATCTCTATAACAAATGCAGACCAAATTCACCCTAGGCAACATTTTTACCTGTGCATGTAAACCCAAACCAATGCTAATTCAGGATAAAAACATCAGAAATATTAATTTTCCTCTAAATACAAGTTTAAATTCTCCCTTCTGAATATAAGTTTAAATTTCTCCAAGATCCTTTGATATCAACTGTGAATTGCTACTGGGAATAATGTACTGGTATTGGAACCAAAATATAAAGGGTCAATTAGACAATATTTTAACCTTTGTATCGTTTTAATAATTGGAAACAAAGTGTGAATACTACAATTTATCAACTGCCCAATCAATTATTCTTTTGAATAAAAGGTTTTGCAATTTGTTACTTAATAAGCACACCTTTGAGTTACTTTTGATAATGTTCTTAATTGAATACCTTTTAACAGGAGGTTCTTTTTCATTACCTTCAGTCCATAGTAAGGGCTTTTTAGCTCACCTACTTTAGATGTTCAATCTGCTTGTTTTACTTATTTTTGTAATAAAGGATTATTGCTTTTATATGTGACTGACCTCAGTGTTTGATATGAGGAGGGCAGGTGCTGGGAATACCTTCTTTTATTCTATTCTGATCTATTACCTACCTTCTAGATCTCAAAAGTTTGTATCAAGAGCAAAAAAAACCAAAAACAGCAATGCTAAAAAAATGGACTGAATTTGATTAGATAACAACATTGTCTGAGAAATAATCCTGGAAATATTTGTTTTCATTCACAAAGAACATCTGAAGAAAGCTTAAAAAAGCATGCCTTCCTTTTATTGTTAGCTTCCAATGCTTTAATTAAAAACCTTCTTCAAATGCTTGATCAATGTAAAATAGATTAATTTGTGACAGAAGGAGATCAAAATATGTTAAGGACAGTCTCATGGTACCAGCTGAATAATGTCATCATGATTCTACGGATAAGCGATTTGTCAGCTTGACTTCTAATATTCATTTAATTGCTTCCTACTGAGTGAGGAGTAGGTTGCGAAGACCTGATTTTTCTCTCCAAAGAGAAAATAAAACACAGAAGCACGATCTTGTGATGCCAAGAAGAATATATCAACATGTATTATTTTGTCAATGTGAAACTGGAAGGAGGCAATTATCCTTTCTTTGGATCAGCGATAAGGATATGAAATCAATGCCAACAGTTCAGAAATACTATTTGGTAGCAAATAACACATCTGCAATGTTTGCTTCAGTGGTCAATTTTTATAGGTTTCCACTGTTGACCATACACTTCTTTAACAAATCATATTGGATCAGACAGGATTTGCATATATCAGAAAGGTGTATGGACTAACCTTTATTTAAGTATGCTGATGTGATATTCCCTAATGTAATCACCTGATCATCATAAATAGTATGGGATTAGGGTAGTGTATGCAGTCACAACTGCATATTTCAGACAGGTTCCCATATATGCCCATCAGTTTAATGTGTGGGGCCTTAGGTTAAACCAGACCCAATCCTAGAGTACCTTATAAATCAAATTACCTACTGTATATACTGTACATAATGGGGAACTGTGGTCTCCAAAAAAGTTAATTTTAAAGGAAAGGCCAGTTTCTACCTTTAATTCATCAACCACCTGATCACCAGAAATCACTGATCAGAAAGTGGGTGGGAGGTTCTGAATCTGCGGTCACAAATACTAGTTCCTCCTTCTAATCTGTGGTTGACACATGCTCAGGGGCAGGAAGTAGAAAAAAGAACCAGGAAGAGAGAGAGTTACAGTGACTAAGGAGGACTTATGGAGGGGGGGGGGGTTGAGAACAGCACAGCCCACAGCAGAGAGGTGTTTTAACTCTGTAAATATACATTGGCTTTAGTGCAGGAAGTGCAGGGGCCCTGGTGATGCGCAACCATTTCAAGCATAAAAATGTAGATGTCTAGAGCCTACTATTACGAGGTAGTAAGATGTCCAAACTGCATTAGAGCAGGGATGCTCAATGTGCAAGGGCAGTTTGTTTTCAAATGTTTTGGACATGCAATAGGAAAAAATAAGATTGAGAGCTCAATAGCTGACCACCCCAATAAAAACTTTTAAATGTTGTAGGGCATCCCTGCCCCCAAACCCCATCAGATTACTTAAATAAGAATCAGAACTCTACTTACAGACCCTTGCTCCTGCGGTGTTCTGATACGGCTCCCTGCTTGCTGGAACTTGCAAACAGGGGCCGGACCGGGCTGCTGGTAATGCAGAGCTGCATGAGCAATGGGAAGTAGAGTTCTGATTCTTTTTTAGTAATCTGACTCGGCAGTTGGGAGGTGGATATCCTACGCTACAGAAAATTCTTTTATTGGTAGGTGGAAGGGCAGCCAGGGAGAAATCCGGAGGGTAGGAGTGAGGTGGGGGGAAAGAGCTCCCCTGCGCTTGTCACGCTACCTCCCGGAGTCAAGACAGGAGCAGAAACCTTTTGGCAGGAAGACGCTCCCACTCGTCAGTTTCCTGGACTTTTTAACAAGCACTGCTGGACAAGGAGCAGAGAGTAAGTAAGGAGTTTTTTAACGTACCACAGTGGGGCCATTAGTGGGTTCAATTTTAGTTTGAGGGGTGGACATGCCCTTTAAACAAAACCAAAACACTGCCTTAAATACAGTAAAAAAACAAGGCTGGTATAGAATTAAATTCCTTTTAAGGATACAATACACTATTAAGGTACTATTAATTTAGACAAGCCAATTGCATTGTCATATTTAATAAAAAATACAACTGATTTTCAATACATTTCTCAACAAACTGTGTTCCGAAAACAATAAGAATATGCAATTACAATAACCAACAACTCGGGGTTGTTGGTGGGACACTTGTTGGATACCCTAGTTACAGTATTTGCGAGATTGTAATTACAATTTAAAAAAAAAAATATGTATTTTCGAAAATACGAGTAATCCTTGTAATCGAAAATTTTCGAAAATACGTATTTATGAAAATAAGAAATCGTTGCATTTTCGAAAATTTTCGAAATTACGTGCTTTTCTCGTATTTTCGAAAAATTTCGAAATACGCGAAACCCCGTAATTTCGAAATATCGAAAATATGAAAAATCCACGAATCGAAGTTCGGAAGGGGAAAATCCGGAAAAATCCGCCGTTCGCGAACGGGTAAATCCGCGGCGGATCCGGTTTCGGATCCATGAACCGGCCATCCCTAATGCTGTTTATCGGTTAGCGTGACTTAAATTCCTTTAATAGGAATAGGTGGCGTTAAAGTGGGCAGTATAGAAAAATGACAGATATTGATGCTCAAAACGCTGCATTGTCATATAATATCGCTGGGCTGTTTGGACCAGGTTGCCGATAGCGGCTCTCGGTGCATCACCCTGTTATCTCTTTATATGAAAGTTTCGTTTTCTTTGGTTTTAATTAGGTTTTTGAATGTAAAAACTTTACCTTTCTTCGTGTGATCCAGCTTCATTGTATTTTATGATGAAGGTAAATCTGTAGGCAACTCCCAAAGATGAGGTTTGCTCTCAGCTGGTTGGAAAACTCCCAGAAAAAGATTAATGGCATCTTGCCTGTCTGCATCTACAAACAACACATACACTCAATAATAAAAGGGAGACCCATTTTTACGATATTCTGTGCGTTTAAAATACATTAATGCAATAAATGGAATGGATGGATGAAATAGATTGAACTGTTTGCTCTAAATGAAAAGAAATGGTAAGGCATCTTTCAATTAAATTAACCTAATTAAGACCAGAGTAGTACATCACAAACATTGTGAAGCTATTCATACATTGCACTCTAATTTACATTTCAGGAAAAATTCTTTTCCCTAACACCACAAAGAGTTAATAAGAGAATGAAACTCACCCTGCAGATTGCAAGGTCTAGGTTTTGGGAGTTTTTTTGTCAGTAGTAAAAATTTTATGGGGGGTGGATATACCCTTTAAGTGTAATGAAGCAAATGTATATAACGCTATAACCGTCCACATCACAGTAAAACGTACAGAATGTTCTATTTATGAATAAAAAGCAATTTGTTAAATGGTCAATGGCTATTTTATATTATTGGGAGCACTTAAAATGTTATTGCAAAGTTCTAATGCATGCCATATGAGCTGACAGCAATTGTTTTATTTATAAAAATTCCAGATAATTCAATAAAAGTTCTTATCGTTTAAAATGGTGCTAATTTTGCCCCATCGTCAGATCTTTATTAACAATTGAAAGCTAACATCTGAATGGTTGGGACAAAATTAGTACCATTTTAACAACAAGAACTTTATTTACGCTCCCTGATAGCTTTAAAGAGCATGCCACCCATATTTATTTTTTTTATATGGCATTCCCCAGGGCTCCCAGCCCCAACCGCATTATTTATTTTTTAAAAAGCACCCCAAACTCTACTTACCTCCCCTTCTTCCTCCGCCACGCTCCCGGCCCTCTGCTTGCTAGAAAATGCAAGCAGAGGGGCGGGACGCGCAGCCGCGTCTGTGATTGGCTGAGCGGCAGCCAATCAACGACGCGGCTGCCGGCAGCTCACTTCGCGGAGGAAAGAGGAGAGGTAAGTAAAGTTTGGGGAGATTTCTAAAGATACAAATCTAGCGGTTGGGGCTGGAGCCCTTGGGGAATATTCTATATAAACATTTTACGCTAGGGGGAGGGAATCGAGAGAGGAGGGAGAGGGAGGGAGGGGAGGGGGGAGAAGAGCTGCATGTACGCATGGCCAAAATCTCCGGGAGGCCAGAAGCAGGCAGTGTCCTAATGGACCTGCTAGCCTCCTGGTGGGCAGTTTTTGGGACTTTGGGGGGGCACTACAGGAGAACCCTATGAGCTGGGATGTAAGGTAAGGATTAAACACACTACATGGTGGGGCCAGTAGTTGGGGGGATTATAGTTTTGGGGGTGGACTGCCCTTTAATTTTGGTTATACAGCACATCCCACCCTGCCATATGAGGGTGGAGAAAGGGGGTGGGGTGAGGGCTTGGAGGAGCGACGTTGGTGGAGGAGGCGGAGCCAAGGGGTAGGGGCTTTCCAGGGGCGTCAAGATAAGGGGTGTTCCAGGGGAGAGGCTGCCAGACTTTGGAGTCGCAGGAGTTTGGAGTGGTCTCGGCGGGAAAATCGGGAGACCACCCCAGAAATTGTGAGACTCCTGTGACTTCCGGGAGGGGTGGAATACTTGGTTATATGTTAGTGTTTCCCAGACCTTTTTCAGGTCCCCAAGTCATTTACCAACTACTAATTGCTAATTATAACTTATATTTAATCTGAACTTTTGGACTTTAGTCTCCCATTGACTTCTATGTGTCATTTTTGTATTTCGGAAATCCTAAACTGACACGGAGCGTGCCAGTTTCAAACCTCTCTAGTGCTCACTGCTCAACTATATGATATCAGCTCTTATTGCAGACACTCTATGGTGCCAGTGCTTACTACTCACACATGTTGATGCCAGTGTTCACTATTCCCACAATTAACAGTTAAAAGCATGTCCACCCATAAATCTAAAATTTACACACGGCTATATGACCCCCCAAACCCCACTACCGTTTTACTTTCCTCTTCCTCAAGATGCAGCCAAAGAAACTTACAAGCACCAGTCCCATGTTTGCCTGGGTATCGCCCACTGCTGCTGTTTACATGCGTTTTGAGCAAGAACAGCAGCAGTGTGGCACTTACTTGTCTGCTGTCAGTGATTGGGCATGAAGTCACTTTCCTAAGGTACATATTTAGAAATTAATATTTTAATACACCTTTAAAACCAATCCACTTCTGTTCAGTATCCATGAACATCTGCCCCAGTCTATAAACAAGAGCGACTCTATTATAGCATAAAATTAAAAGGTTTTGTTAACCCAAGCACATTGCAATCTAATTAAATGGAAATATATATGATCTCTATTCCTTAAGCTTACCATTAACTTCATCCCATCAGGGTTATTAGAATTACTAGATCCAACAACACCATACTTTCTCGTAGGATCTGTAATGAAAATGCGCATTTACAAAATGTAGGAACTTGGTACCTTTTGAGGTTCTGGTAGTTCCCTTACTCCAATCTATGTCAGGGTAATTGAAATTCCCCATCCCCCACCCTCTTTCTTCCAGTAAACAGCTCTACCATATCGTTTCCACCTATATCATCTATCTCTCCCATGTATTCCATCTTTTAGATTTCGCTAAAACATACATTTTATATTATCATAGATTTATTTCCACCCTTTGATGCCTCCAAATCCTCTATGTTCCCCCTCTCTTCCCATCTTATTAGCCCCCTATCCCTTACCCTTCTATCTACCCCGAGTAGTTTGAAAATACCCTCCCCCCATACCTAGTTCAAAATCTTCTCCAACCCTCTAGTCATCCTTTCCCCCAAAACTGCTGCAAAACACCGTCGAGGTACGTCCATCTGCACATAAGAGCCTGTAGCATACAGAAATGTCAGCCCAGTTCTCTGAAGATCCAAACCCCATCTCTTATACCAAAATCTTAGCCACGTATTTAAAACTCCTAAGCTACTGTGGCTGCATTAGTATTTCTAAAAATACTACCTGGCCCCTAACTTTCAGAAGTAGTTTTTAAAGACCTCTCCTCCACCTCTAACTTTGTCATTGGCACCAATGTGAACCAAAACAGCTTGGTCACTCCTGGCCTACTCAATTATTTGTCTACAGGATCCCCACATATACGAACCTGATGTTGGCAGCAGATAACCCTATATCCTTTCAAAGTAACCTATTAACTACCACCACTGCCTAGTCTCCTGGCTCTAAGTTCTCCCTCCCTTGCATTAGAGATGGTGGTCCCCAGGGAGCTCTATCAACCTACAACACATGCTACATCGTGAGATGTCCTCCTCTGCTTCTTCACCTAAGACGGTTAATACGTGGGGTGGACTAGCTGGGAAGAAGCGACACTACTCTTTTTTGCCCTACTTCCCCTATGCAAATAAATCTTTAAAAATACTTTTACGAAATAAAGTATTTTAAAGATATAGCATTCCTAAAGCTGCCATGGTAACATGGAAATTACCCAGAAGTCTCTGTTCCTTATCTGCATATGCCTTGAAAGGGGAGCTTCAAAGCCTTGTCTCTCGCTATCTTATTTAGATTATTGGTGACTACTTCCCCAAGTCCCTTCCAAAACTATCTTCCTCCCCCCTATCTACCCCTCCAGTTTACTGTTCCCTGCCAGTACTGCATATCCCCCTTAAAAACAGAATGACCCCTTTAAAACAGAATGAGCTTTTAAAAAAACTTGCTCTAATGCTTGCACACTTCGCTCTGTAGGCATGGTTTATTTGCACAGGTATATTAAAAAAAATAACACACACCCTTCCAATCATATCATAGAGGAAGGAAAAAAGCTCTTCTTTTCTTCCAGCCACCTCCTTAACATTACAGTTGCAACCAACAATTTCTTTAAGAAACCCAGGACAAGTTTTATTAAATAACCCCCATCAATTATCATAGTAGAAGAACGCTTGGGACTGTGGCATGTCAGATATTTGAAAATGACAGGTACTCTTTTAAGTGAGTGCCCAGTTTAAGAAGTTAAAAAGTAGGTTTTTCATACACTCAAAAGTTTAAGATTTAATCTTTAGTTCTCTACTGATAAGAAATGCTATCAGAGTTAAGCTCTTTAAAGAAGGTAAGTAAATAAAACTGCCCATATACATCCACCCTTTAAATGTAGCCATTTCAATAAGCCAGAAAAATTTGAAGCTCTAGTCAAAGAAGCATGTTTCACATTCCTTTATCCCAAAAATCCCTTCTCCCGGTAAGGTGCCCATACACTATGTTCAGAGGTAGATTGTTCCCCCGCACACCTCTAGTATTGTTGAAGTTGCCATGGTAGTATAACCATACAGAAGCAATTCAAGCGAGCACTCCATCTTAAACATTCAAATCAATTTATTAACACGTGACGTTTCGGTGTCCGTTCGACACCTTCCTCAGTACGTATAATATGTGACAAAAATGCAAGATTATATAGCATAAGGAGCATAACAAGCTGATCAGATCAAAGCAAAGTAAAACAGAGTGACCTCTAGTGTACAAGGTTCATATAACAAGCTACAATATATATCATATCATAAAAGTGCTTCATGTAATTAAAGGTATGTCCACCCTTGAATGAATTTTTGTTTATCAATCCCCCTGTCCCCCCAGCCCCAACCGCTATATTTATTTTATTAGAAAGTTCCCCAAACTTTCTACCTCCCCTCTTTCTCTTTCCTTCCGCCGCGCTGCCGGCCCTCTGCTTGCGAGAAAATGCAAGCAGAGGGGTTGGACCGGCAGTCGCGTCCGTGATTGGGCTGAGCGGCAGCCAATCACGGACCGGCTGCCGGTCATTCAGTGCGGCGGAGGAAAGAGGGAGTAAGTAAAGTTTGGGAACTTTCTAATAAAATAAACATAGCGTTGGGGGTGGGGGGGACGGGGGATTGTTATAGCAAAAGGATTTACCTAGGGGGAGGGAATCCTAAGAGGGAGGGAGAGGGTGAGGGAGGGAGGGGGAAGGGAGGGAGGGGGAGAAGGGCTTGCAGTACGCATGCCAAACTTCTCCCGGAGGCCAGGTAGGAGCAGAGTCCTATATGGACTCTGCTATCCTCCTGGTGGGCAGTTTTTGGGACTTTTGGGGGGGACTACAGGAGAACCAGATGGAGCTGGGATGTGAGGTAAGGATTAAGCTACACTACATGATGGGGCCAGTATGTGGGGGGGGGATTATAGTTTTGGGGGTGGACATGCCCTTTAAAGTGCATAGTGAATAAAGTGCTGTATCACAGTGATATATCAGATGTTAAAAAAATCGTATTTCTGATTAGTGATAAAACGTATAAAAGTATCTATGCACATACAATAGTGAAAGTCTATAATAAAACGTGGTTAATACAGGATGGCATCAAATACTCAACAACGGCATCCTTTATCATACAGTATGAGGATATATAAATAGTATTAAAACATAACAAAATAAATAGCTATGGTGTCTCGGTTTATTTGTTATTCAAAGTAACATTTAAGGCCTAGTTGGTGCTCAGACCATGAGGCTGTAAGTATTAAGTTTATAAAATCCAAAAAGTTATTTTCTTAATAGGGCATTATCCCTATCCCTCCCGCCTCTTCTTAGTATTGGGATATGTCTATAACATTCCCCTTTAAATCACAGACTGAATGTTTGAGTTCCAAAAAGTGGGCTGC
The DNA here is from genome assembly GCA_019447015.1 of Hymenochirus boettgeri. Taxonomy (NCBI): domain Eukaryota; kingdom Metazoa; phylum Chordata; class Amphibia; order Anura; family Pipidae; genus Hymenochirus; species Hymenochirus boettgeri. Next base: position 142,372,076 of record CM033473.1, read on the forward strand.
CACAGGTGAACTTTCAATTTTGTTGATGTTGATTTGTTAGTCCTATCATAGGCTAGTCTAATATCACTTTTATGTTTTTTGAAAAGCTTTTAAAGGTCCTATTGTTTTGCCTACATATGTTTTTAGACCCAGGACACAGATACACGCAATATTCTGTATTATATGTATAAAATTCCTTATCTTATAAATATTTCCACGAAGCGGATGTGTAAGGTCTGTCCTGTAATTAATGAATTACACACACTTACAATTAAACACTTGTAACAACACACCCAGTTTTGTTTGATAATTTCATTATTGGTTTCAGGTATTTAGAGACAGGATCAGCTTGAACTAGCTGGCTATTAATGAGTTACCCTTTTGTATGTTAACATGGGTCGATTTTTTATCTCCTTATTAAGATCTTTATTTCCTTGCATAATAGGCCAGTATTTCTAATGGCATCTTTAATTATGCCAGATGCAGATGTGTATTGTTTGGTAAAGGATAATCCATGGGTTTGTTCTCTCTGAATTGCAACTGTGTAACTGCTTCTATTTTTAAGCCCTACTGTATTCATACGGATCATACCTCCTCCAGAAATTTGTCACTCAATTATTGAGTTGTATTTCTTTTTCATTTACTCTCATGTAAATTCTGTGTATTCTGAGAAATTGTGTTGTAGGTAACTGGCATAATATGTCTAGGATGGAACCGGTCAGCTCCCAAAAGCGTGTTTTATCAGTCTGTTTGGTATATAGTGGTGGTGAACAGCCCGTATCTTCACTTCAATACATACATCTAAATAGTGTTAAATTTTCCGTGACAAAGTAACAGTAAAAATTAAGTTTTTATTCCATAGAGTTAAGAAGAGTTACAAACTCTTGTTCCTCCATGCCAATCCCCAACTACAACAAATCATCTATGTACCGCATATATTTTCTGCAGTGTTTTTTGTACAATTCACTAGGGTATAGTGCTTATTTTTCATACACTATGTCCAATCTCCTCATTAGACAAATGTCCAATCTGTCTTAGAACCACCCTACCCGTCTTTCATGCAATCAATTTTGAGATCAAAAACGTGGGTCAGATGAACATCTCAAGATAAAAACACTGCTTGTAAATGTGGACCTTTAGACATTACATAGATATTTCAAATATTTTTAGTATCTGCCTAGTGTATGGCCAGCTTGAGGGGATCACAGATACAAGACTTTGAATTGTACATAAAGCTCTGATACTCATGGTGTAGATTCCTTGCCTGACATTGCAATTCATACAATAGATATTGCAATAGTTTACTCCAAGACAGGCTGTGTTCCCTATTTCAGATTATTTGTAATTACAAAGCAGAGAGTGACAGACAGAAGGTCAGATAGCTGTATACCAAATTCCAGCATTGCATTAAAAAGAGAACTATAGTGCATATCAAAGTTTTTTAAAACTGGTGAAATGAAAAATTGCCTGGGGCAGGGTCAGGAGGTAGCACTGGTAATTCCTACCCCCGATAAATACAGTTTTCTGTGCATAGCACCCAGCTCAAGAAACTGCTTTCTGCAAAGGCTTCTCCTGGCTTAACACTACGTGTATCTTCAATACAGAAGGCCCATAAACTAACCTGGCAGATGAAACTTTACATTCTGTCTCCTCAACAAAACATACTGGAAGGTAGCTAACATAATAATCTTGTAAATACAACACCAATAAACAGCAAATTAGCAAAAACTATAAACAATGTATGGCATTAGAAACAGCAGTGGAAAATTGGTTTAAACATGCTCTAGAGACGCCACGCACTCTCTGCCGTCTTAAGAAAAAAAAATCACCAGACAGCAGTAAAAACAGGGTTAAAATAGCTAGTACTACCGTCATATGCTCTAAAGGCTCTCTCTTGCCGTCTTTAAAAAGAAATCACCGCCACCCATATGCATCTTCGTCTCTAAGACTTCATCAACTGTTTTCTGTGAGTAGCTCCAGCTCGCGGAACTTATCCTCCATGCTCGCTGGTGTACATTGCTGCTGTTTTTAATATTGTTTGAATAAAATTTGAAGCTTTTACTCTACCTCTAAAGTTCGTGAGTGGCCTACCCTGGTCTTTATACTTGTTGTCCAGCTCGAAGAAAACTTGCTTCTGGAGGATTCCTTCTGGCTTAAGCACAATCTTTAAAAGTACTGTACCTGGGGGCAGGGAGTTAGGATATATTATTCCTACCTATCAATATATTTCAAGGAGCACAGCAATACAGTTTGCCATCTGCCTAGTTAGCCTGGACTTTCCTGTATGAAAAGTGGCTGGAAAGCCGGAAGAACAGTTTTCTTTGTACTGGAGTTCTTTACAGAAATATATTTGGAGGTAGGAATTGTCAATTCTACTTCCTTGACCCTGGTACTTTTCATATTTAAAGGGCATGTCCACCCCCAATCAAATTTTTCCCCACTGCTGGCCCAACTGTGAAGAAAAGTCCTTACCCTTTCATATCAGCTTCTTTTGGTTTGTTCTTCTGTTCCCAGAAGTAGCAGTAGAGGCCGTGGCAGAGGGAACATGCCCCTTAAAACACTTGAACATGTACGCCCCCCCTCCCCTCTGCAATTTTCTAGAACACTGCATATATTCTTTTTTTAAATCCATTTTAAGAAGAAACTGTATACCTAGTTTACTGGATCATCCTTTACACTTGTAAGACAGGCAAATACCAAATATGTCCCATATACATGATTTGCTTTTTATCTTTGTTTAACACACTGCATTGTTGCAAAGCCATAAGCCAAGATTCTTTCAATATGGTTTTTATTGTTCCAGACATTATGCTTAAATAAAAAAACATCAACACAGTTCAATACTATAAAAGATAGCATGTGCTAGGCTTGCACACTGGGGTATATTTTACCAATATTATTCCTGCAAATTAATTATTTGAAGGACCCTAAACTGAAAATATATTGTCTTTAATCCATTTTCTATGTTTCAGTGCTGTCAGGACTTGATCCCTTTTGCTCTCAGTGCTCTCCTCTCCCAGTCACTCTCTCCTGCATTCTCCTCTGTCCTGTTCAGCTCACTCCTAGTTAGTATGCTCCGCTTTATGCATCCACCCCCTTCCAAACTGGGCACAGCTAGAGTGTGAAGCATGTGCAGTAGAGAATGATTACACTAGGATATTTCACAACATGGGGAAAATGCTTGTAATTACATTGCATTTTTAAATAACTCATTTTATGAAATGTTTTTAGGTGTAAAATAGTTTGGCAATTTTTTTTTTTCTCTGCACAGAGAGCCAATGGGAACGTAACAGTTATGTTCCCATGGCTACCGAGACACAAATACTTTTGCACGTGAATAGATGTCAGTGGGGTTTTTTTGTTTTGTTTCTGGGTCTTGGGCAGGGCCAGAATCATCAGTAATAGCCTTGACTGTCACCCCCCAAAAAACAAGTGGAAATATAGGATTATCATATTAACTATTCTTAGCATGGAAAGCTAAGACCATAGGTGGATATCCCCTGCTGTAATTTGGGGAAATTGCATTAGACAGAAAACACGTGATAATTGGTTAATGGTAAAAGGATGGCACAAATGCAGGGCACGATCTTGTCAGGTGATAAAATTGGGTGACTCCTTTCATTTAAACTTAAGGTGGCCATACATATACCCGATATTACTTACCCGACCGAGCACTCACGCGATGTCCGTTCGATCCTGCCGGAACCGCTTCTATGCGACCGACATGCGATCGCAAAATAAATGGGATTTTGTCACACCTTAACTCAAAAAGAGTACAAAATTTACAACAATGTAAATTGCAACGTGAAATGTATAATTATTTAATTTCTCGTCTCACCTGTGGCAAGCACTAAACGTTCCCTGAAAGAATCTCTATAACAAATGCAGACCGAAATTCACCACTAAGCAGACATTTTTACCTGTGCAGTAAAACCCAAACCAATGCTAAATTCAGGGGATAAAAACGATCAGAAAAATATTAATTTTCCTCTAAATACAAGTTTAAATTCTCCCTTCTGAATATAAGTTTTAAATTTCTCCAAGATCCTTTGATATCAACTGTGAATTGCTACTGGGAATAATGTACTGTGTATTGGAACCAGAAATAAAGGGTCAATATAACAATATTTTAACCTTTGTATCGTTTTAATAATTGAAACAAAGTGTGAATACTACCATTTATCAACTGCCCAATCAATTATTCTTTTGAATAAAAGGTTTTGCAATTTGTTACTTAATAAGCACACCTTTGAGTTACTTTGATAATGTTCTTAATTGAATACCTTTTAAACAGGAGGTTCTTTTTCTATTACCTTCAGTCCATGAGTAAGGGCTTTTTAGCTCACCTACTTTAGATGTTTTCAATCTGCTTGTTTTACTTATTTTTGTAATAAAGGATTATTGCTTTTATATGTCTGACCTCAGGTTTTTGATATGAGGAGGGCAGGTGCTGGGAATACCTCTTTTATTCTATTCTGATCTATTACTACTCTCTTCTAGATCTCAAAAGTTTAGTATCAAGAAGCAAAAAAAAACCAGAAAACAGCAATGCTAAAAAAATTGACTGAATTTGATTAGATACAACATTGTCTGAGAAATAATCCTGGAAATATGTTGTTTCATTCACAAAGAACCTCTGAAAGAAAGCTTAAAAAAGCATGCCTTCCTTTTTATTGTTACTCAATGGCTTTAATTAAAAACCTTCTTCAAATGCATTGATCAATGTAAAATAGATTAATTTGTGACAGAAGGAATCAAAATATGTTAAGGACATGTCTCATGGTACCAGCTGAATAATGTCATCATGATTCTACGGATAAGCGATTTGTCAGCTTGACTTCTAATATTCATTTAATTGCTTCTCTACTGAGTGAGGATAGGTTGCGAGACCTGATTTTTCTCTCCAAAGAGAAATAAAACACAGAAGCACGAATCTTGTGATGCCAAGAAGAATATATCAACATGTATATTTTGTCAATTGAAACTGGAAGAGGCAATTATCCTTTCTTTGGATCTCAGCGATAAGGATATGAAATCAATGCAGACAGTTCAGAAATACTATTTGGTAGCAAATAACACATCTGCAATGTTTGCTTCAGTGGTCAATTTTTATAGGTTTCCACTGTTGACCATACACTTCTTTAACAAATCATATTGGATCAGACAGGATTTGCATAATATCAGAAAGGTGTTGGACTAACCTTTATTTAAGTATGCTGATGTGATTTTCCCTAATGTAATCAACTGATCATCATAAATAGTATGGGATTAGGGTAGTGTATGCAGTCACAACTGCATATTTCAGACAGGTTCCCATATATGCGACATCAGTTTAATGTGTGGGGCCTTTAGGTTAAACCAGACCCAATCCTAGAGTACCTTATAAATCAAATACCTACTGTATATACTGTACATAATGGGGAACTGTGGTCTCCAAAAAGTTAATTTTAAAGGAAAGGCCAGGTTTCTACCTTTAATTCATCAACCACCTGAATCACCAGAAATCACTGATCGAAAGTGGGTGGAGGTTCTGAATCTGCGGTCACAAATACTAGTTCCTCTTCTAATCTGTGGTTGACACATGCTCATGCAGGAGAAAGTAGAAAGAAACCAGGAGAGAGAGAGTTACAGTGACTAAAGGAGGACTTATGGAGGGGGGGGGGGGGTTGAGAAAAGCACAGCCCACAGCAAGAGTGTGTTACTCTGTAAATATACATTGGCTTTAGTGCAGAAGTGCAGGGGCCCTGGTGATGCTGCAACCATTTCAAGCATAAAATGTAGATGTCTAGAGCCTACTATTACGAGGGTAGTAAAATGTCCAAACTGCATTAGAGCAGGGATGCTCAATGTGCAAAGGGCAGTTTGTTTTCAAATGTTTTGGACATGCAATAGAGAAAAATAAGATTGAGAGCTCAATAGCTTGACCACCCCAATAAAAAACTTTTTAAATGTTGTAGGGCATCCCTGCCCCCAAACCCCATGTCAGATACTTAAATAAGAATCAGAACTCTACTTACAGACCCTTGCTCCTGCGGTGTTCTGATACGGCTCCCTGCTTGCTGGAACTTGCAAACAGGGGCCGGACCGGGCTGCTGGTAATGCAGACTGCATGAGCAATGGGAAGTAGAGTTTCTGATTCTTTTTTAGTAATCTGACTCGGCAGTTGAGGTGGATATCCTACGCTACAGAAAATTCTTATTGGTAGGTGGAAGGGCAGCCAGGGAGAAATCCGGAGGGTAGGAGTGAGGTGGGGGGAAAGAGCTCCCCTGCGCTTGTCACGCTACCTCCCGGAGTCAAGACAGGAGGCAGAAACCTTTTGGCAGGAAGACAGCTCCCACTCGTCAGTTTCCTGGACTTTTTACAAGCACTGCTGGAAAGGAGCAGAGATGTAGGTAAGGAGTTTTTTAACGACACAGTGGGGCCAGTAGTGGGTTAAATTTTAGTTTGAGGGGTGACATGCCCTTTAAACAAAACCAAAACACTGCCTTAATACAGTAAAAACAAAGGCTGGTATAGAATTAAATTCCTTTTAAGGATATTCAATACACTTATTAAGTACTATTATTTAGACAAGCCAATTGCATGTCATATATTAATAAAAAATACACTGATTTTCAATACATTTCTCAACAAACTGTGTTCCGAAAACAATAAAGATAATGCAATTACAATACCAACAACTCGGGGTTGTTGGTGGGACACTTGTTGGATACCCTAAGTTACAGTATTTGCGAGCATGTAATTACAATTTAAAAAAAATATGTATTTTCGAAAATACGAGTATCCTTGTAATTTCGAAAATTTTCGAAAATACGTTTTTGAAAATAAGAGAAATCGTTGCATTTTCGAAAATTTTCGAAATTACGTGCTTTTCTCGTATTTTCGAAAAATTTCGAAATACGCGAAACCCCGTATTTTTCGAAAATTATCGAAATGAAAAATCCACGAATCGGAAGTTCGGAAGGAGGAAAATCCGGAAAAATCCGCCGTTCGCGAACGGGTAAATCCGCGGCGGATCCGGTTTCGGATCCATGAACCGGCCATCCCTATGCTGTTATATCGGTTAGCGTGACTTAAATTCCTTTAATAGGAATAGGTGGGTTAAAGTGGCAGTATAGAAAATGACAGATATTGAGCTCAAAAGCTGCCTATGGTCATATAATATCGCTGGGCTGTTTGGACCAGGTTGCCGATAGCGGCTCTCGGTGCATCCACTGTTAGTCTTTTATATGAAAGTTTCGTTTTCTTTGGTTTTAATTAGGTTTTTGAATGTAAAAACTTTACCTTCTTTTCGTGTGATCCAGCTTCATTGTATTTTATGATGAAGGTAAAAATCTGTAGGCAACCCCAAAGATGAGGTTTGCTCTCAGCTGGTTGGAAAACTCCCAGAAAGAATTATGGCATCTTGCCTGTCTGCATCTACAAAACACACATACACTCAATAATTAAAAGGGGAGACCCATTTTTACGATTTCTGTGCGTTTAAACAATTAATGCAATAAAATGGAAATGGTGGATGAAATAGATTGAACTGTTTGCTCTAAATGAAAAGAAATGGTAAGGCATCTTTCAATTAAATTAACCTAATTAAGACCAGAGTAGTACATCACAAACATTGTGAAGCTATTCATACATTGCATCTAATTTACTTTTCAGGAAAAATTACTTTTCCCTAACACCACAAAGATTTAATAAGAGAATGAAACTCAACCTGCGATTGCAAGGTCTAGGTTTTGGGAGTTTTTTTTGTCAGTAGTAAAAATTTTATGGGGGGTGGATATACCCTTTAAGTGTAATGAAGCAAATGTATATAACCTATCCCGTCCACATCACAGTAAAACTGTACAGAATGTTCTATTTATGAATAAAAAAAGCAATTTGTTAAATGGTCAATTGCTATTTTATAATTAGTGGAGCACTTAAAATGTTATTGCAAATTCTAATGCATGCCATATGAGCTGACAGCAATTGTTTTATTTATATAAAAATTCCAGATAGATTCAATAAAAGTTCTTATCGTTTAAAATGGTGCTAATTTTGCCCCATCAGTCAGATCTTATTTAACAATTGAAAGCTAACATCTAATGGTTGGGACAAAATTAGTACCATTTTAACAACAAGAACTTTTATTTACGCTCCCTGATAGCTTTTAAGAGCATGTCCACCCGAATATTTATTTTTTTATATGGCATTCCCCATGGCTCCCAGCCCCAACCGCATTATTTATTTTTTTAAAAAGCACCCCAAACTCTACTTACCTCCCCTCTTTCCTCCGCCCGCTCCCGGCCCTCTGCTTGCTAGAAAATGCAACAGAGGGGCGGGACCGGCAGCCCGTCTGTGATTGGCTGAGCGGCACCCATAACGGACGCGGCTGCCGGCAGCTCCTTCGCCGGAGGAAAGAGGAGAGGTAGTAAAGTTTGGGGAGATTTCTAAGATACAAATCTAGCGGTTGGGGCTGGGAGCCCTGGGAATATTCTATATAAAACATTTCGCTAGGGGGGGGAATCGAGAGAGGGAGGGAGAGGGAGGGAGGGGAGGGGAGAGAGCTGCAGTACGCATGGCCAAAATCTCCGGAGGCCAGAAGCAGGCAGTGTCCTATATGGACCTGCTAGCCTCCTGGTGGGCAGTTTTTTGGGACTTTGGGGGGCACTACAGGAGAACCCTATGGAGCTGGGATGTGAGGTAAGGATTAAACTACACTACATGGTGGGGCCAGTAGTTGGGGGGATTATAGTTTTGGGGGTGGACATGCCCTTTAAGTTTTGGTTATACAGACATCCCACCCTGCCATATGAGGGTGGAGAAAGGGGGTGGGGTGAGGGGCTTGGAGGAGCGACGTTGTGGGAGGAGGGAGCCAAAGGTAGGGGCTTTCCAGGGGCGTCCAGATAAGGGGTGTTCCAGGGGAGGAGGCTGCCAGACTTTGAGTCGCAGGAGTTTGGAGTGGTCTCGCGGGAAATCGGGACCACCCCAGAAATTGTGAGACTCCTGTGACTTCCGGGAGGGGTGGAATACTTGTTATATGTTAGTGTTTCCCAGACCATTTTTCAGGTCCCCAAGTCATTTACACTAACTACTATTGCTAATTATAACTTAAATTTAATCTGAACTTTTGGACTTTAGTCTCCCATTGACTTCTATGTGTCATTTTTGTATTTTCGAAATCCTAAACTGAACGGAGCGTGCCAGTTTCAAACCTCTCTGTGCTCACTGCTCTACTATATGATATCAGCTCTTATTGCAGACACTCTATGGTGCCAGTGCTTACTTACTCACACTGTATGATGCCAGTGTTCACTATTCCCACAATTAACATTTTAAAGGGCATGTCCACCCATAAATCTAAAATTTACACACCTATATGACCCCCCAAACCCCACTACCGTTTTACTTTCCTCTTCCTCAAAGATGCAGCCAAAGAAACTTACAGCACCAGTCCCATGTTGCCTGGGTATCGCCCCTGCTGCTGTTACATGCTTTTTTGAGCAAGAACAGCAGCAGTGTGGCACTTACTTGTCTGGCTGTCAGTGATTGGGCATGAAGTCACTTTCCCTAAAGGTACATATTTAGAAATTTAATATTTTAATACACCTAAAAACCAATCCACTTCTGTTCAGTATCCATGAACATCTGCCCCAGTCTATAAAACAAGAGCGACTCTATTAATAGCATAAAATTAAAAGTTTTTTGTTAACCCAGAGCACATTTGCAATCTATATTAAATGAGAATATCATGATCTCTATTCCTTAGCTTACCATTAACTTCATCCCCATCAGGTTATTAGAATTACTAGATCCAACAACCATACTTTCTCGTAGGATCTGTGAATGAAAATGCGCATTTAACAAAATGTAGGAACTTGGTACCTTTTGAGGTTCTGGTAGTTCCCTTACTCCAATCTATGCAGGGTAATTGAAATTCCCATCCCCCACCCTCTTTCTTCCAGTAAACAGCTCTACCTATATCGTTTCCACCTTATCATCTATCTCTCCCATGTATTCATCTTTTAGATTTCGCTAAAACAACATCATTTTATATATCATAGATTTATTTCCACCCTTTGAGCCTCCAAATCCTCTATGTTCCCCCTCTCTTCCCATCTTTAGCCCCCTGATCCCTTACCCTTCTATCTACCCCGAGTAGTTGAAAATACCCTCCCCCCATACCTAGTTCAAAATCTTCTCCAACCCTCTAGTCATCCTTTCCCCCAAAACTGCTGCAAAACACCGTCGAGGTACAGTCCATCTGCACATAGAGCCTGTAGCATACAGAAATGTCAGCCCAGTTCTCTGAAGATCCAAACCCCATCTCCTTATACCAAAATCTTAGCCACGTATTTTAAACTCCTAAGCTACTGTGGCTGCTAGTAGTTCTAAAAATACTACCCTGGCCCTAACTTTCAGAAGTAGTTTTTAAAGACCTCTCCTCCACCTCTAACTTTGTCATTGGCACCAATGTGAACCAAAACAGCTTGGTCACTCCTGCCCTACTCAATTATTTGTCTACAGGATCCCCCCATTCGAACCATGATGTTGGCAGCAGATAACCCTATATACCTTTCTAGTAAAACCTATTACTACCACCGGCCAGTCTTCCTGGCTCTAAGTTCTCCCTCCCTTGCATTAGAGATGTGGGTCCCCAGGGAGCTCATCACCTACAACATACATGCTACATCTGAGATGTCCTCCTCTGCTTCTTCACCTAAGACGGTTAATACGTGGGGTGGACTAGCTGGGAAGAAGCGACACTACTCTTTTTTGCCCTACTTCCCCTATGCAAATAAATCTTAAAATACTTTTACAGAAATAAAGTATTTTAAAGATATAGCATTCCTAAAAGCTGCCATGGTAACATGGAAATTACCCAGAAGTCTCTGTTCCTTATCTGCATATGCTTGAAAGGGAGCTTCAAAGCCTTGTCTCTCGCTATCTTATTTAGATTATTGGTGACTACTTCCCCAATCGGTCCTTCCAAAACTATCTTTCCTCCACCCCTATCTACCCTCCAGTTTACTGTTCCCTGCCAGTCCTGCATATCCCCCTTAAAAACAGAATGACCCCTTTAAAACAGAATGAGCTTTTAAAAAACTTGCTCTAATGCTTGCACACTCGCTCTGTAGGCATGGTTTATTTGCACAGTTAATTAAAAAAAATACACACACCTCCCAATCATATCAAGAGAGAAGGAAAAAAGCTCTTCTTTTCTTCCAGCCACCTCCTTAACATTACAGTTGCAACCAACAATTTCTTAAGAAACCCAGGACAAGTTTTATTAAATAACCCCCATCAAATTATCATAGTAAGAAGAACGCTTGGGACTGTGTGCATGCAATATTTGAAAATGACAGGTACTCTTTTAAGTGAGTGCCCAGTTTAAGAAGTTAAAAAGTTTTTCATACACTCAAAAGTTTAGATTTTAATCTTTAGTTCTACTGATAAGAAATGCTATCAGAGTTAAGCTCTTTAAAGAAGGTATAAATAAAACTGCCATATACATCCACCCTTTAAAAATGTAGCCATTTCAATAAGCCAGAAAATTTGAAGCTCTAGTCTAAAGAGCATGTTTCACATTCCTTTATCCCAAAAATCCCTTCTCCTGGTAAGGTGCCCATACACTATGTTCAGAGGTAGATTGTTCCCCCGCACACCTCTAGTAATGTTGAAGTTGCCATGGTATTAATACCATACAGAAGCAATTCAGAGCGCACTCCATTCTTAAACATTCAAATCAATTTATTAACACGTGACGTTTCGGTGTCCGTTCGACACCTTCCTCATACGTATAATATGTGACAAAAAATCAAGATTATATAGCATAAGGAGCATAAACACAGCTGATCAGATCATCAAAGCAAGTAAAAAACAGAGTGACCTCTAGTGTACAAGGTTCATATAACAAGCTACAATATATATCATACATCATAAAAGTGCTTCATGTATTAAAGGGTATGTCCACCCTTGAATGAATTTTTGTTTAATCAATCCCCCTGTCCCCCCAGCCCCAACCGCTATATTTATTTATTAGAAAGTTCCCCAAACTTTCTACTACCCCTCCTCCTTTCCTTCCGCCGCGCCTGCCGGCCCTCTGCTTGCGAGAAAATGCAAGCAGAGGGGTGGCCGGCGTCGCGTCCGTGATGGGCTGAGCGCAGCCAATCACGGACGCGCTGCCGGTCATTCAGTGCGGCGGAGGAAAGAGGGGAGGTAAGTAAAGTTTGGGAACTTTCTAATAAAATAAACATAGCGGTTGGGGGTGGGGACAGGGGGATTGTTATAGAAAGGATTTACCTAGGGGGAGGGAATCCTAAGAGGGAGGGAGAGGGTGAGGGAGGGAGGGGGAGGGAGGGAGGGGGAGAAGGGCTGCCGTACGCATGCCAAACTTCTCCCGGAGGCCAGGTAGGAGGCAGAGTCCTATATGGACTCTGCTATCCTCCTGGTGGGCAGTTTTTTGGGACTTTGGGGGGACTACAGGAGAACCAGATGGAGCTGGGATGTGGGTAAGGATTAAGCTACACTACATGATGGGGCCAGTAGTGGGGGGGGGATTATAGTTTTGGGGGTGGACATGCCCTTTAAAGTGCATAGTGAATAAAGCTGTATCACAGTGGATATATCAGATGTTAAAAAAATCGTATTTCTGATTAGTGATAAAACGTATAAAAGTATCTATGCACATACAATAGTGAAAGTCTATATAAAACGTGGTTATAACAGGATGGCATCAAATACTCAACAACGGCATCCTTTATCATACAGTATGAGGAATATAAATAGTATTAAAACATATACAAAAAATAGCTATGGTGTCCCGGTTTATTTTGTTATTCAGTAACATTTAAGGCCTAAGGTTGGTGCTCAGACCATGAGGCTGTAAGTATTAATTTATAAATCCAAAAGATTATTTTCTTAATAGGGCATTATCCCTATTCCCGCCTCTTCTTCTTAGTATTGGGATATGTCTATACCCATCCCCTTTAAATCACAGACTGAATGTTTGAGTTCCAAAAAGTGGGCTGCCACAGGTGAAATTTCAATTTTGTTGATTGTTGATTTGTTAGTCCTATCATAGGCTAGTCTAATATCACTTTTATGTTTTTTGAAAAGCTTTTAAAGGTCCTATTTTTTTGCCTACATATGTTTTTAGAACAGGACACAGATACACGCAATATTCTGTATTATATGTATAAAATTCCTTATCTTATAAATATTTCCACGAAGCGCGATTGTGTAAAGGTCTGTCCTGTATTAATGAATTACAACACATTACAATTAAACACTTGTAACAACCATGTTTTGTTTGATAATTTCATTATTGGTTTCAGGTATTTTAGAGACAGGATCAGCTTGAACTAGCTGGCTATATATATGAGTTACCTTTTGTTGTTACACATGGGTCGATTTTTTTATCTCCTTATTAAGATCTTTATTTCCTTGCATAATAGGCCAGTATTTCTAATGGCATCTTTAATTATGCCAGATGCAGATGTGTATTGTTTGGTAAAGGAAATCCATGGGTTTGTTCTCTCTGAATTGCAACATGTGTAACTGCTTCTATTTTAAGAGCCCTACTGTATCTCATACGGATCATACCCCTCTCAAGAATTTGTCACTCAATTATTGAGTTGTATTTCTTTTTCATTTACTCTTGAAATTCTGGTTATTCTGAGAAATTGTGTTGTAGGTAAACTGGCATAATATGTCTAGGATGGAAACGGTCAGCTCCCAAAAGCGTGTTTCTAGTCAGTCTGTTTGGTATATAGTGGTGGTGAACAGCCCAGTATCTTCACTTCATACATACATCTAAATAGTGAAATTTTCCGTGACAAAGTAACATAAAAATTAAGTTTTTATCCATAGAGTTAAGAAGAGTTACAAACTCTTGTTGCCTCCATGCCATCCCCAACCTACAACAAATCATCTATGTACCGGCATATATTTTCTGCAGTGTTTTTTGGTACAATTCACTAGGGTATAATGTGCTTATTTTCATACACTATGTCCAATCTCCTCATTAGACAATGTCCAATCTGTCTTAGAACCACCAGCCCGTTCTCTTCATGCAATCAATTTGAGATCACAAAACGAATGGGTCAGATAAGAACATCTCAAGATAAAAACACTGCTGAAATGTGGACTTTAGACATTACATAGATATTTCAAATATTTTTAGTATCTGCCTAGTGTTATGGCCAGCTTGAGGGGATCACAGATCAAGACTTTGAATTGTAACATAAAGCCTGATACTCATGGGTAGATCCTTGCCTGACATTGCAATTCATACAATAGATATTGCAATAGTTTACTCCAAGACAGGCTGTGTTCCCTATTTCTAGATTATATTGTAATTACAGCAAGAGAGTGACAGACAGAAGGTCAGATAGCTGTATACCAAATTCAGCATTGCTATTAAAAGAGAACTATAGTGCATATCAAAAGTTTTTTAAACTGGTGAAATGAAAATTGCCTGGGGCAGGGTCAGGAAGGTAGCACTGGTAATTCCTACCCCCGATAATACAGTTTCTGTGCATAGCACCCAGCTCAAGAAACTGCTTCTGCAAAGGCTTTCTCCTGGCTTAACACTACTGTATCTTCAATACAGGAAGGCCCATTAAACTAACCTGCAATGAAACTTTACATTCTGTCGCTCTCAACAAAACAATACTGGAAGGTAGCTAACATAAGTAATCTTGTAAATACAACACCAATAAACAGCAAATTAGCAAAAACATATAAACAATGTATGGCATTAGAAACAGCAGTGGAAAAATTGGTTAAACATGCTCTAGAGACCCAGCACTCTCTGCCGTCTTAAGAAAAAAAAATCACCAGAACATGCAGTAAAACAGGGTTAAAATAGCTAGTACTACCGTCATATGCTCTAGAGAGGCTCTCTCTGCCGTCTTTAAAAAGAATCACCGCCACCATATGCCATCTTCGTCTCTAAGACTTCATCAACTGTTTTCCTGTGTAGCTCCAGCTCGCGGAACTTATCCTCCATGCTCGTGGTGTAATCATTCTGCTTGTTTTTATAATATGTTTGAATAAAATTTGAAGCTTTTTACTCACCTCTAAAGTTCGTGAGTGGCCTACCTGGTCTTTAATACTTGTTGTCCAGCTCGAAGAAAACTGCTTCTGGCAGGATTCCTTCTGGCTTAAGCACAATCTTTAAAAGTACTGTACCTGGGGGCAGGGGGTAGGATATGATTATTCCTACCTATCAATAATTTCAAGGAGCCTAGCAAATACAGTTTTGCATCTGGCCTAGTTACCTGGACTTTCCTGTATGAAAAGTGCTGGAGAAGCCGGAAGAAGCGTTTTCTTTCTTGTACTGGAGTTCTTTACAGAAATTATATTTGGAGGTAGGAATTGTCAATTCTACTTCCTTGACCCTGGTACTTTCCATATTAAAGGGCATGTCCACCCCCAATCAAAATTTTTCCCACTGCTGGCCCAACTGTGAAGAAAAGTCCTTACCTTTCATATCAGCTTCTTTTGGTTTTTCTTCTGTTCCCAGAAGTAGCAGTAGAGGCCGTGGCAGAGGAACATGCCCCTTAAAACACTTAAGAACTGTAGCCCCCCTCCCCTCTGCAATTTTCTAGAACACTGCATATATTCTTTTTTAAAATCCATTTTAAGAAGAAACTGTATACCTAGTTTACTGGATGCATCCTTTACACTTGTAAGACAGGCAATACCAAATATGTCCCATATACATGATTTGCTTTTTATCTTTTGTTTAACACACTGCATTGGTTGCAAAGCCATAAGCAAGATTCTTTCAATATGGGTTTTATGTGTGTTCCAGACATTATGCTTAAATAAAAAAACTAACAACACAGTTCAATACTATAAAAGATAGCATGCGTAGGCTTGCCACACTGGGGTATATTTTAACCAATATTATTCCTGCAAATTAATTATTTGAAGGGACACTAAACTGAAAATATATTGTCTTTATACCATTTCTATGTTTCAGTGCTGTCAGACTTGATCCCTTTTGCTCTCAGTGCTCCCTCGTCACTATCTTCTCCTCATGTCCTGTTCAGCTCACTCCTAGTTAGTATGCTCCGCTTTATGCATCCACCCCCTTCCAAACTGGGGCAACAGCTAGAGTGTGAAGCATGTGCAGTAGAGATGATTACACTAAGGATATTTCACAACATGGGGAAAATGCTATGGTATTACATTGCATTTTTAAATAACTCATTTTATGAAAATGTTTTAGGTGTAAAATATGTTGGCAATTTTTTTTTTTCTCGCACAGAGAGCCAATGGGAACGTACAGTTATGTTCCCATGGCTACCGGACACAAATACTTTTGCACGTGAATAGATGTCAGTGGGGTTTTTTTGTTTTGTTCTTGGGTCAGGTGGGCAGGGCCAGAATCATCAGTAATAGCCTTGACTGTCACCCCCCCAAAAAACAGTGGAATTCTGGAGGCTGTTGCAATGTTAGGAACAGATTTTTTTTTTTAAAGACAAAAAGGGATGGGTACTACATTATAACATTTACATACCCTTTAAATTTAGGAAAAATGTAAATGAATTACTGTATTAGTTTTAATACTTTTTAAACAAGCTTTCAATAGAGCAACATGGAATTTTATTTTGCCCAACAAGTGAGACAACCATGTCCTCGCCTTCTTTAAAGGATGCACAGTAAAATCAAGTTATGTTCATTTGGAAGCTGCAGCTTTAAAATACCGTTTGCCATATTTTTTTTTTTTTACCTATGCCCTCCAGAGTCTAGCTTTGTGCCTTGGAAGTTGCTGATATCTTGTTTACTGGTTTGCTGATGTTAAGCCCGCCCCTCCCTCCCCTCTGAGATTTCCTCTGCTTTCCCTCCTGCTTGACCTCATCACAGTAATGCCTGTGAGTTCCGTGCACTTTCCTGCTTGAGCCTCAACAGAAATGCCTGTGAGTTCCGTGCACCACGCACGTGCACGGAACTCACAGCATTACTTTTGAGGCTCAAGCAGGAGAACGCAGAGGAAATCTTAGAGGGGCGGAGCTTAACATTCAGCAAACCAGTAACGAGATGTCAGCAACTTCCAAGGCACAAAGATAGGCTCTGCAGGGCATAGGTAAAAAATAAATATGATAACAGTATTTTTAGAGCTGCAGCTTCCAAATGAACATAACTTTGATTTCACAGTGCACTTATCCTTTAACATATGGTCACCATAGTCAGTGATAGAGGAAGACAAAGAGAAAGACACTGACTGTGGTAGAAAGCAGAGAGCAACCAGTTACAAACTGTCCTTAAAAATAGTTTATTGACAAATTAGGAAAATGCATTTTAAAAAGTGGCCACATTTTTGAAACTTTTCTATTTCAGTGAGATTTTACATATTTATACCTGAGAAAGCATTGCGGTAATATCTTGAAAGAGTCTGCATGATATCTTTAGAATGCTGTGTCCAAGGAGCAATCTTCCTATATGTTTTAACTCTATGAACAAGCTGAGAGCCCCATACTGCAGAGACAATGTGTCACCATGATCTCATAGAGTTTCTTCAAATAACCTATTGAGGATAAACAAAACACATTTGTGACGCTTCCTCTGACCTGATGCAATTTCACACAATATCATACAACCTAGGACAGGAAAGTTAGGATAAAATGTCTAATATATATTTTGTTTTTTCATAATACATTTACAATAATCAACCATGCACCATCCTAGTAGAGAAAGCTTTTCATGTAAAAAGATATTTTAACCACAACTGGTGTACCGTATTTACTTGAGTATAATCCAACCCGAGTATAGTCGAAGTACCATTGTACCTGAAAATTAGTGAAAACTGATTGACTGGAGTATAACTATTTCCAGAACTTTGCCTTCTGATTCAGGCTTAAGTTGCCCTTTAAATAGACAGCAGAATTCCCATACAGATGTTTGAAACTACAACTCCCAGCACCTAAAGCATGCTGGGAGTTGTTGTTTCCAAAACTCTGTATGGGAATTCTGCTGTCAATTTAAAGGGCAACTTAAGCTCAAAAAAATACTGAATCAGAAAGCACTCTTTTTCAATAATAGATACCATCCTCCTCTGATTCTGTATTGTTTTGTGTTGCCCTTTAAATGGACAGCAGAATTCCCATACAGATTTTGGAAACTACAAACTCCCACTACAACTGAAATCTGTATGGAATTCTGCTGTTAATTTATGGGCAATTATGATTATTGAGAACTTAAAGGATCACTATGCCTCACTGAAACAACTTTGTATAATCTGAAGTACAATGTTAGGGTAGTACAATGATGTTACCTACATGTGTGTCTGTGCCTGCTTTGTTAGTGAATTTTCAATGTTTAGTAACTGCTCTACAATGGCCCCTCACCTCCGTTGTATCACTGCCCACTTCTAATGCAGCCGACACGGTAAAACATGAATTTACATAATAAAAAGAGCCTATTCAGCCCGACACTATACAGCTTATTAACATATCTTCCTGATACTGCTGATATGGTTGGTGGCTGCTGCTGCTGCTAGACACTTTCTCCCTCTCCCCTTTCTAAGTACATGCTGTGAAAGTGGGTGGAGGAGGGGCTGCACTGCTGCTGTGTGAGACACTTCTCTTCGATAGATAGATAGCATTAGGCAGAGGGGCCTTTAGATGTGTTCAATCTGCTTGTTTTACTTATTTTTGTAATAAAGGATTATTGCTTTTATATGTGACTGACCTCAGGTTTTTGATATGAGGAGGGCAGGTGCTGGGAATACCTTCTTTTATTCTATTCTGATCTATTACTCTACCTTCTAGATCTCAAAAAGTTTAGTATCAAGAAGCAAAAAAAACCAGAAAACAGCAATGCTAAAAAAATTGACTGAATTTGATTAGATAACAACATTGTCTGAGAAATAATCCTGGAAATATTTGTTTTCATTCACAAAGAACACATCTGAAAAGAAAGCTTAAAAAAGCATGCCTTCCTTTTTATTGTTACTCAATGGCTTTAATTAAAAACCTTCTTCAAATGCATTGATCAATGTAAAATAGATTAATTTGTGACAGAAGGAGATCAAAATATGTTAAGGACATGTCTCATGGTACCAGCTGAATAATGTCATCATGATTCTACGGATAAGCGATTTGTCAGCTTGACTTCTAATATTCATTTAATTGCTTCCTACTGAGTGAGGAGTAGGTTGCGAAGACCTGATTTTTCTCTCCAAAGAGAAAATAAAACCAGAAGCACGAATCTTGTGATGCCAAGAAAGATATATCAACATGTATTATTTTGTCAATTGAAACGGAAGAGGCAATTATCCTTTCTTGGATCTACAGCAAAAATGAAATCAATGCGCAACAGTTCAGAAAGTAAAAAACACATCTGCAATGTTTGCTTCAGTGGTCATTTTTATAGGTTTCCACTGTTGACCATACACTTCTTAACAAATCATATTGGATCAGACAGGATTTGCATAATATCAGAAAGGTGTATGGCTAACCTTTATTTAAGTATGCTGATGTGATATTCCCTAATGTAATCAACTGATCATCAAAATAGTATGGGATTAGGGTAGTGTATGCAGTCACAACTGGCATATTCAGACAGGTTCCCATATATGCGACATCAGTTTAATGTGTGGGGCCTTTAGGTTAAACCAGACCCAATCCTAGAGTACCTATAAATCAAATTACCTACTGTATATACTGTACATAATGGGGAACT
Organism: Hymenochirus boettgeri; assembly: GCA_019447015.1. NCBI lineage: Eukaryota > Metazoa > Chordata > Amphibia > Anura > Pipidae > Hymenochirus > Hymenochirus boettgeri. Next base: position 142,391,729 of record CM033473.1, read on the forward strand.
GTGGTCTCCAAAAAGTTAATTTTAAAGGAAAGGCCGGTTTCTACCTTTAATTCATCAACCACCTGACACCAGAAATCACTGATCAGAAGTGGGGGAGGTTCTGAATCTGCGGTCACAAATACTAGTTCCTCCTTCTAATCTGTGGTTGACACATGCTCAGTGCAGGAGAAAGTAGAAGAAGAAACCAGGAAGAGAGAGAGTTACAGTGACTAAAGGAGGACTTAGGGGGGGGGGGGGTTGAGAAACAGCACAGCCACAGCGAGAGTGTGTTAACTCTGTAAATATACATTGGCTTTAGTGCAGGAAGTGCAGGGGCCCTGGTGATGCTGCAACCATTTCAAGCATAAAAATGTAGATGTCTAGAGCCTACTATTACGAGGTAGTAAGATGTCCACCCGATTATGCAGGGATGCTCAATGTGCAGAGGGCAGTTTGTTTTCAAATGTTTTGGACATGCAATAGAGAAAAATAAGATTGAGAGCTCAATAGCTTGACCACCCCAATAAAAAACTTTTTAAATGTTGTAGGGCATCCCTGCCCCCAAACCCCATGTCAGATTACTTAAATAAGAATCAGAACTCTACTTACAGACCCTTGCTCCTGCGGTGTTCTGATACGGCTCCCTGCTTGCTGGAACTTGCAAACAGGGGCCGGACCGGGCTGCTGGTAATGCAGAGCAAGCTTTTGCGTGGTGTCAATGCGGGCATATATCCGTCATGTGTGCACGCACTTACGTCACGTCGGGCGCACCGCGATGTCATGTGCACGCAGATGCTGTGAGCGCATATCCCTCACAATCCTTCTTTTGTAGGCTATAAAGAAGCGGGATCCAGCAAGTCTCAGAGGGACGAGGATCTAAACAGCTTCCATCACATCCCAAATGTAAGCTTAGAGGGACGATGGGGGTGGGGGGAGATTTTTTAACAGCTTGCTGCTTCCAATTTACTTAACTTACTAATACTAGTATGAACCTATCATGTCTATCTGGAATCCTGTTAGGGTCTCATGTTGCCTAAATTGTGTGTCTAGTTTGAACCACACATTGTGGCAGGATTGCCTGGTCTATTCCTCAGATCTGCAGTTTAATAATTCCACTTAACCACTGGCTGTAGCTAAAATGTAGGGAAAAGAGTGGAAAGTTAGGGAAAGGACTCCGACTGCCCTAAAGTGGTCTATATTCCTTCCCTTTCCAACAGTGTATTAGCTATGGTTTTATGGGAAAGGCAGAAGGATCATTAAATTGAGGCCGTTGGGTAGCACAACGTGGCTTTTAATGTCAGGAAAAATGGCTTTATCTAGGACTTTATGAAAACAAAATTTGCCAGCATTCTTGCAGCCGGAATGCGGGAGTTGTAGTTTAACACCCATGCCTCTAGATCATTAATAAGCTGCAATTCATCGTATACATTCATCATCCAATAACAAATGGCCTGGGAGTTTACTTTTTCAATCATATGAAAGGTCATAAGTTCACAACCCTGATCTATACTCGGCTGTATTACTCTAGACAACAACGCCTTAGCTACGTACAATTAAAAACAAACTACTACAGAGAATGTTTGGGAGTTTTGGTAACTTTTTCAACATGCGAACGGTCCAGTTTATCACCCCCCGGCTCTATACCATTAGCTGTATGCATCTGGAAACATGCATTAGCTACAGGACATTAAGAAGAAACTACTTCAAAACAAAGATGCTGGGAGTTTGTACTTTTCACACATGTAAAAAGGTCCCAAGTTTGTTAACAGTGCTCTCTATAACCTTAGGCTATATAACACCTAACACATGCATTATCTACAGACTATGAATGGGATAACTTTTGCATGTACTATTAGGCTAAGCCTGGGTTACCTTTTGTTATAAGAAGGTTTCCATACATTTTGTTGTACTCTGTTGGTAGCTTTAGTCCTTTTAAAATTAAAACCCATCTCCACCATAAATCAATCAGTATCCTTTGCTTCGAAGTCCTATCCCCATAGCAAATTAAATATGGTACTTGCTGTGGCTAACTACAATAATCTGACCATAGCCGGTTTTATATATCCCTTATATTATGTAAATATATTTAGATTTTACTGAGATTGCATTTAGGATCAATTAATTAGTGTGGGGGTTATAGAACACTATTATACACACAACGAAATGTGTGTATGGGTGTAATTCTACTATTTATTAAAAAATCACCATAAAAATAACACTAACACAAGCATATAATATTACTTAATACTGAATTACAAAACAATGATAAACAATTTATAAATACTATTTTACTTGACCACACAACCCCTACGTTTGAATGGAAAGTCAAAATGGTAGGTTAGCCAGGGTCTCCCCGTATACACTAAAAGAAAGTGTAAGCTTACTAAATCCCATGGAGCTCGACTACACTGTAGCAAAATCAAAAATTATCTTATTCAGTTGTATATACCACAAGACGAAGTGTAAGGAAGTTCCAGTATTACAACCACTACAAAATGTTGCTGTTTTATAAAACCATGTACAGTCTTAGCCAATTACAAATTATTCAGACTCTCACATTACCCCCCCCCCACTCATAGAATAATAAGACATCCAGTTTCTGTCTGCTAGCACAGAAGTGGTGTCTTGTCTGATTAAATGACTTTGCATGTCCTCTGAAATTAACCCAGCATTCTTATAGAAATGGCCAGTTTTTTTTTGCTTTTCTCCACTATTGATATGATTAATAACATGAGGTCTGATGAGGTACTTCTTTATATAGAGGCTATATTTCATTTATACCTGTGGGGAGCTTTTGAGCTCCTTTAACACACACCTCTCCCTAACTATATGCCAATTAGTAGCTTGTGCTGTGTCCAACCCATAATGACTTTAATCTGGAACTTTGCTGTGGTAAATACAAATAAGTATAACCTAACAATGTTAATCTACAGCCTGCATAGGTCTCAGGTTTCCCAATGGTCTGTTTTATATTGGCTGTACATTTGGCAGCATTGCCTAGGTATGTTCTCAGACCAGCTGGTGTATTAAACTCCCTGGATCATAGCTGCCAGGAAGATGGAATATAGAAGTGAGGAAAGTTTGGTAAGGTGTATAACTTTAACTGCCAGAGTAACTTAAATAATCCTTCTCTAATTTATAGTGTAAGAGCTATGGATGCAAGGTAGGGCAGGTGATCACTTGCATGTTCAAGCCCTTGGGTAGAATCGCTAAAGCATGACCAGGGCTTTTTAATGTCTGTAAGCCAGGAAATGATTTATTCCAGGATTATGAAAACTAAATTTCCAGCATTCTGTGCAGCTAGGGAACACACCTATGCTCTATAGCATTACACTGTATTGCCATCTTAATACATTAATTACCAATGGACATAAAGAGGAAACTTACTGGATTTTGTAGTTTTTAAAACATGTGAAAGGTTACAAGTTCAAACAACCCCTGCTCTATACATTAGGCTGTATTACATCGGATATATGCCTTACTTAAGGACAAATAAAAAATGTACTACAACATAGAATGCTGCGATTTGTAGTTTTCAAACATATGAAAGATCCCAATTTACACCCCTGCTCTATACCATTCGGCTGTATTACATCTGACACATGCCTTACTTAAAGGATATTAAGAAAAAAAACTTACTACAACAAGAATGCAGAGGGGTTTGTAGTTTTCAAACATGTGAAAGGTCACATTTTAACACCCCTGCTCCATACCATTAGATGAATTACATCTATACACAATCTCCGTTAGCTACAGGCAATAAATAGATACTTTGCATGTCCCCACCCATTTCTCTGCTGGGCATGAAATATGTGTTTATATTTAGATTATTAGTTGGGCACTGCTATAATAAAACATAGGCTGTGAGTTACTTCTGTTATAGAAAGGCTCTGTTTGTTAATTTTATACTCTGTGGGAAGTTTTAGCGCCTTAACAACCCCACCTCTCCTTAATCTATATAGCCAATCAGTATCCTGGCTGCCTAAAACCCTATATGACTGTAAATCTGGAACTTGCTGTGGTAATACTATAAGTATGAAGCTGGCATGTTTAATGTGATCCTGTATAGGATCTCATGTTTGCCCATGGTGCTGTTTAGTTTGAACTTCACATTGTGGCAGATTGCCTGGCTCTGTTCTCTCAGACCTGCAGGTTTATTACACATAGAAATAATGTATAGCAGAGGAGCGTGCACACTGTAAGGTCTAGGAATCAACACACTTAATTTTAACGTCCAATGACATGTGCGAGTCAGAAATACCTGACGCGTTTTGTGCAACATGCACTTAATCATAGGTAAAAAATGTATCCAAAATGTACCGGGGGAGGGAGTGCTCCTTAAGTACCCAACCAGGGTACAAGGGCTCCACCTCCTTAACGTTAAAGGCACAGATATAGATAGTGTTAATACCAAGGGCGTAGACAAGCAAATAAAAAGCGAAACAAAACAAAACAAAGCCATACATAATAAAAAAGGTGAAACAATGTAAGTAAACAATAATGTAAATAAGGAGTAGATAACCAATAAATAAAAAATACAAATAAATATATACATGAATATATATGTATAAAAATGGAAGTAACATATATATAATATGCTATATACCTCTCATCATGGAGACTAAATATGATAAGTAATAAAGAAGAAAATTATCCATAAATCCTGATATCAAATAAACTATTCAAGCCTCGGGGACCCTTGGTTCACCATAAAGATCCATTTAGCTTCCGCTCTTTCTTTAAAGCACCTTCCATATTTCTACCCCTACCCCGCTCACCCCTTTCCCTTCTTTAACATAAGTCTTTGTATTCCCTGTACCGCTAAACAAGAAAGGTTGCCTGATATGCACCTAGTAAAATGTCTAGCGTCTGGGCTATTTTCTGAACAGATCTAATGTCTCTCACATGTTCCCTTATACGAGCCTTCAATGCCGGGAGGTACAACCTACATACTGGACGAGCTTTCAAACAAGTGAGTAGATAGACCACCAAGATCATTGCAGTTAATATATTGTTTATATGGAAACTTGATTAGCAGAAGTGCTTTGAAACACAGAACTACTTTAATGTATTTACATGTAAGGCATCTATTTTTTTCCACCTTGAAAGTGCCATCTGTTAGATTTATTTCTATTAGAAAAGAGGCTAGGGGAAAGAACACTACCTAAATAGTTGGCCCTTCTGGGAACAAACTTGACCCCATTGTCTAAAGCTGATGTAAGTTGACGTCCTCATATAGGACCGGTAAGTATTTTCGAATGATGTTAGTGATTATCTGAATCTGAATTACTGTAACGTGTAAAGAATATAATCTGTTTATTATCACCACTATCATTATGGTGAGAGAGAAAACCCCTCTTAGGTGGACCCTGTGAGGGGAAATATTATATTCTGATTATGATATAAATTAGTCCTGCAGGGGGTATAACGGATCAAGACTCCCTATCCTTCTTTAGAGCTCTATTGAGGCTATGTCAAAGTCTTAAAGGCATATCCCTTGGCAAGGAGCCTATCCCTTAATTTACAGGATTCCCATACAAAATCCTCAAATTTGGAGCAGTTTATTCTATGTATAAACTGGCCATAGGAATGCCTCTCAGGCAATGAGAAGGATGGCTGGAAGAGGCATAGTAATAGTATTCCCAGCTGACTCCTTACGAAAGATAGAAGATCAAAATGCCTTCCTTATGTGTAATATTAATGTCCAGAAATTAATAGTATCACCACCAAATCATGGGTGAACTCCAGATTTAAATCGTTAAGATTAAGACACTTAACCAACTCGGTAAAGTCTGATTTAGTAGTGCCCTTCCACAACACCAGCAGATCATCATATACTTTTTATAGGTAATATTGTGGTGAAATAGTGTGGTCTGTACTCATTTTAGGGTAGATCAATGTCCTCCTCCCACCAGCCCATATATAATTATACATATGTGGGGGCAAATTTGCCCCCATCGCAGCCCCACAGGTCTGGAGAAGAAGACAACCATCAAAAGCAAAGAAATTATGATTTAGTAGAACCACACTGCTTCCAGTATAACAATTTTTGAGCACAGTATATTTTGCTGTAAATATCTAAGTGATACTTAATGCCAGTATCCCCTTGTCATGGGGGATACAGGAATCCAAAGAGCATACATCGATAGAGGCCATTTGGTATTCACAGTCCCCATTAAGTGAAGTGAAGTAAGTGTAGTGGGGCTACGATGGGCCAAATTTGCCCCCACATTGCTAATTTATATATGGGCTGGTGGAGGATACATGACTACCCTAAAATGAGTACAGACCCACTATTTCACCACAATTAACCTATAAAAGGTATATTGATGATCTGCTGGTGTTTTGAAGGGCACTAATCAACTTTACCGAGTTGGTTAAGTGTCTTAATCTTACAATTTAAATCTGGAGTTCACCCTGATTTTGGTGGTGATACTCTTAATTTCTTGACATTACTATAACACATAAGGAAGGCATTTTGAATACTTCTATCTTTCGTAAGGAGTCAGCTGGGAAAACTATACTACATGCCCTCTTCCAGCCATCCTTCTCATTACCTGAGAGGCATTCCTTATGGCCAGTTTATTCGCATTAGAAGAAACTGCTCAAATTTGAGGATTTTGTATGGGAATCCTGTAATTAAGGGATAGGCTTTTTGCCAGGAGATATGCCTTTAAGACTTTGAACATAGCCTTTAATAGAGCTCTAAAGAAGGATAGGGAGTCTTTGATCCGTTAAACCCCCTGCAGGACTAATTTTAATCATAATCAATATATTTCCCCTCTACAGGTCCACCTAAGAGGGTTTTTCCTCTCCCACTAATGTAGTGGTGATAATAAACGAATTATATTCTCTACACGTTACAGTAATCAGTATTCGGAGATCACTAAACATCATTCGAAAATACTTACCGGTCCTATTGAGACAGTCACTTACATCAGCTTTAGACAATGGGGTCAAGTTTGTGGCCAGAAGGGCCACCTATTTAGGTAGTGTTCTTTCCCCTAGCCTCTTTTCAATAGAAATAAATCTACAGGTGGCTACGTATTTGGGCACTTTCAATGTGGGAAAAAATAGATGCCTTACATGTAAATACATTAAAGTAGCTTCTGTGTTTCAAAGCACTTCTACTAATCAAGTTTTCCATATAAACAATATTTAACTGCGACGTATCTTGGGTGGTCTATCTACTCACTTATTGAAATCTCGATCCAGTATGTAGGTTGTACCCCGTGCATTGAAGGCTCGTATAAGGGAAATGTGAGAGACATTAGATCCTGTTCAGAAAATAGCCCAGTCACTAGACATTTTACTAGGTGCAATTCAGGCAACCTTTCTTTGTTTATCGGTACAGGGAATACAAGACGACTTATGTCATCTAAGTAGGGAAACGGGGTAGAAATATGGAAGGTGCTTTAAAGAAAGCGGAAGCTAGATGGATCTTTGTGTTGAACACAAGGGTCCCTTGAGGCTTGAATAGTTCATTTGATATTTCAGGATTTATTGGATAATTTTTCTTCTTTATATACTCCATGATGAGATGTAGATAGCATATTTTATATATGTTCCTTCCATATACATATATATTCATGTAAATATTTAATTTGTATTTTATATTTATTGTTTATCTACCCTTATTTACTTTATTGTTTACTTCATTTGTTTCACCTTTTTATTATGTATGCTTTTTGCTTTTTTTGTTTTGCTTTTTATTTGCTTGTCTACCCCTTGTATTACCACTAATCTATATCTGTGCCTTAACAGTTAAGGAGGTGGAGCCCTTGTACAGCTTGGTTGGGTACTTAAGGAGCACTCCTCCCGCGGTAGAGTTGGATACATTTTTACCTATGATTAAGTGCATGTTTGCACAAAACGCGTCAGGTATTTCTGACCGCACAATGTCATACTTTGATTAAAGATGGTTTTATGGACGTTAAAGTGTGTTGATTCCTAGACCTTACAGTGTGCACGCTCCTCTGCTATACATACTTTGGATGTTATGAGCTGTAGCAACGGGCTTGGGGCAGTTTGCACCTGAGCCACTTCCAGTGTTCGGTGGAGTTGTTTTACTTTTACTCCACAGTTTCTTTAACGCTATTTTTATACTTTTGATGCTTCAATCGGCTGCGGCAGGACACCAGTTTTTTAGCGAGAGGTCTGGGGCATTAGCACCCGGACCTACGTATGACATATGTAAGTCAATGTGTTTATTTGGTTATTATATATCTACCTTTGCCTTCTATGGTCCAATTTAGCTTTTTACCTGTCTCATGCAACATTGTTTCTTGTAGCTTCTAATGGTTACATTATTTTTTGTTCATATTTGACAAATGTAACAGTCCGAGTTTTTGATGCATATTTAATCACTCTTAGAGTCTGCGGTCTCCCTGTAGTAATTTTTTCCCCTTGGTAGTGGTTACTCAAATATACACTACAATTGTAATTATTTGTAATTTTTATACACATAGACCCTCTCTAGGTTCTAGCTGGCAGGTGGAAGGTAAGGGAGGTTATGTTTGTGGTTTGTTCATGTACTGTAATGTGGTAGGATTGCCTGGGTACTTTTTGGACCTTCAGACTTATTCCATTTGATCCCCCCCTGGATACTTGCTGGGAGTGGAAAGGAGGGCAAGTTTGGAATGGTTCTGAGCCTACTGGCTGAAGGGATCTAATTAGCTTCTCTCTAGCCCTACAGCTTAACAGCTATAGGCATAAGGGGAGAGGTAGATAGATCCCAAACCACTTGCATGTTTGTGCACTTTGTGTTGGTATCACAGAAAGCCACACTTGACTTTCAATAAAAATAAATAAAATGTTGCTGTTTGGTTGAACTGCACATTGTGGCAGGAAGCTGATGACTGTTTCAATAACATTTAAAATACCCCTGTATAAGATTTTATAACATTGTATCTACACATAATTTCCACTGTGCACCAATGGCACACTTTTGCTGCAGACTGCAGCAGACTGTGCCATAATATAAATGTGTTTGCTAATGATTAGGGAAAGGATGCAAATGAATAAACAGATGGTTGATATTAAGCTATGGAATCAGACACAGATAAGGGTTTTAGGCTAGGGCCCCTAATTACAATTTATCTCATAATACTTAAAATGAATGTCAAGGCCACAAAAATTGGTTCTTCGATCATTTTTTACTCTTCAATGATTAGAAAAGAACACAAGAAAAGTGTGGGTACTGCAAATAGTCAACAATCTTTAAAATATATCATTAATACACTGTTACAATAATTGAAGTCCACATAATTACATCAATGTTTACATTGTATAAAAAAAATTCTTTTAAACCCTTAACGATACAAAATATACCTAGTAACAAGATAAAACATAAGATAACGTAAGAAATTTTTTAGAAATGTTTTAAGAACAACACTTTTTCAGAAAGAAGAGCAACTTAAATAAAAGCAGTAATCTGTTTCTCACCTCCCAATTTGATATGTTAGATATTTACCTTTCTATCTTGGGTTTGTGTTTTATCACCAAGTATGGTCACTGACCATTGTGTTCTTACACATGCCATAAAAGATTCTAAGGAACTTTTTACAGTTTGTACATGTGTTACACCCACTAGTAGCATCTAGCTAATCCTTTGTGACTGGAGCTGAGGGATGTGGTCAGTCACTGTACATACACGTCATTTCATCCAGTTTTTCAGGGTTTCATTTACTTTAATGCTATTTACTGTAGAGGATTTTTTTCAGTTTATTGGTGTTTTTAGAGGGATACTTTCAGATTCTGGAGTGTAAAATATAGGGCTTAGTTCTCCTTTAAACTAGGTCTACAAATACATAAACACTAGTAGAAAGACTGTTGGAGCAAAAACAATGTTGTTTTGGGCATTGACATCATATAACATACTGCAGTCTGGATACGTGTGTCTTGAAGCAAGAAAGCAGAAAAAAGCAACATCTACTCACCCTCATCAAGAGGCAAAGGTAAATTTTTTAAGACATCTGGTGTCACCAAAAGTATAACTGAAAAACAAATTATTTTGTATGAATATAAAGTTATAATTTATTTTGCATTACCAAAGTAATGAAAACAAATTCATCTAATGAAAAGGACCAAATTTAGCAAATGACTAACTAACTCGTAACCCGCCTTTCCATGTGCTATAAGAATAAATCATTTCTTTAATTTTTGCCTGTTACATTTCTCCACCTATGCTGCTCTATTAGTCCAATAATATATAGTAAAACGTAGAGTACTTAGATACTTTAAATATGTTTAAAATCATTTCTCCAGAAGGAGTAATAAATAGAACAGCAAAAGAAAATAAAAGATTTGTAAAAGGGTAAATATGGTCTCCATTTTTTACAAACAAGTTAGGGTTATATAAAAAGCCTTCCGTTGTACGTTTAAAACAAATCATAAATTACACCTTTAGCTAAAAGTTTGTGAGAAGTTATGTTTTAAAAGATTCTGCAATATTACTTCCTGCTAAACACTTCCTATTTTCAGCCATGTGGCCAACCTCTGTTTGTGCAGATACCTGTTTTTTCTCAGCCTTAAGTTAACTGCAGCTCATTTAAAGGAAAACTTCACTCTAACTTTTTGGGAGACCACAGTTGATCTTTATGTAAAATTTTAAAGCAGTTATTTCATAAATCATTTTATTTCAGCTAAATGTGAAATCAGTGTCACTATTGATTGTTGAACCTGCGAAAAATAAATTACATTAACTTAGATGTTTTGAAAAATAGAAGAAATAATATTACAAATGTCCAAAACAGAGCAAAAAACGGATTATTTCGAATTATATAGTGGGGAAAAAAAAAGGGGGAAGGAGTATGTGTTTATGTTAAAAGAATTGAAGCCAAATTTAAGAAGAGATAACTGGTGATATGGATGATAATGGAGGCAATAGGGTGGAATTAGGCACCAGGAAAGGGGGTAATGTCATTATTGGTGTCTGCTATAAGCCACAAATGCTAGCAGAGAGAGGTAGTCAACTTCATATGCAGTTGGCAAGGGCTGCAAGTTTGGGGAGTGTGCTCATTATGGGGACTTCAATTACCCTACATTGATTGGTGTGGTGGAACTGCCATCACAGAAAAAGGTGATGAGTTCCTGAATTTGCTGCAGATAATTTTCTCTCACAGTGGGTTGAGGTTTCTACAGAAAAGGAGCTCTGTTGGATCTGGTAATATCTAACATTGTGGAGCGCATAATAGATATAAAGGTAACTGGAGGTTAGGGAATAGTGACCATGAAATAGTGGCATTTGGACTTTGTTATCGAAAGGAAAAGTGCGCTGGGTTAACAAGACATTTAATTTCAGGAAAGCAAATTTTCCAAGGTTAAAAGCAGCTCTTCAGAATGTCACTGGGATAATGTATATCAGGTAAATGTACTGAACAGAAGTGGACTGTGTTCAAGCGGATTTTAAACCAGTTCACATCTAAATTTATACCCTTGGAAATAATGTAAAAAAAATAAATCGGCCATGTGGCTGAATTCTGATGTAAAGAGGCAAATGGAAGGAAGAAAAGGCATATAAAACCTTTAAGGCCGAGGGAGCGAAAGGGCCTTTAGGGATTATAAAAACTGTAACAAGGAGTGTAAGAAAGCAATCAAACTAGCTAAATTATAATGAAGTTAGGATAGCTGAACAAAGCATCACTAAGCCAAAATTTTTTTAAGTATATTAATTATAGAAGATAGGACTGAGAATGTGGCACCATTAATTATGGGGATAAGTTAGTTACGGAGGATGGCGAAAGCAAATGTCTTGAATAATTTTTTCCCCTCTATATACACTATAGAAATCCAAGTACAGATATCATAGATTATAGTACAATAATTGTATAAAAGATTCAAGTGCACTTTGGTTAACAGAGATATGGACAGAAGAACTAAAGAAGGTTAATATAATAATCTCCTGGACCGGATAAAATACATCCTCAGGTACTTAGGAGCTAAGTTCAGTTTTATCTAGGCCATTGTTTCTTATTTTGGCTGATTCCCTCATGTCAGGTGGTGTGCCTCTGGATTGGAAAAAGGCTGATGTTATTCCAATATTCAAGAAGGTAGTCGTTCACAGCCGGGTAATTACAGGCCTGTAAGTTTAAACTTCAGTGGTGGGGAAGATCCTGGAAAGTTAATAAGGGAACATGTTCTAGAGTATGTTTAAAGGACTGACATTATAAGTAGTACCAGCATGGATTTAGAGGAATAATCTTGTCAAACTAACTTGCTTGGCTTTTATGAGGAAGTAAGTAGAAATTTAGACTCTGGCATAGCAGTAGATGTAGTTTACTGGATTTTGCAAAGGCTTTTGATACAGTCCCACATAGGCGACTAATGTATAAGTAAGATCTGTTTGTCTGGGGAGTCACATTTGTACTGATAGAAAATTAGTTAATGATAGGATGCAGAGTAGTTGTTAATGGGGCTTCATCATTAGGACTAAAGTGCTAAGTGGGGGTGCTACAGGTTCTGTGCTGGGGCCGCTTCTATTTAATCTATTTATTAATGATTTGGAATTGGGTATTGTCAGCAAGGTTTCTGTGTTTGCTGATGACACAAAACTTTGTCGACCATTAAAAACTTCAGAGGATGTGCAATTGTTGCAAGGGGATCTAGATAGATTGTCACATTGGGCTGCTAAGTGGCTAAGTGGCAGCTGAAATTCAATGTTGATAAATGTAAGGTGATGCATTTTGGACTTAAAAATCCTTGTGCACTTATAATATAAATGGCTCTGTGTAAGTGAATCCCTGTTGGAAAGGGATCTTGGAGTTTTGGTGGATAACAAACTTAAAGGTAGCAAGCAGTGCCAGGTGGCAACAGCCAGAGCCAGCATGGTATTGTCTTGTATAAAGAGAGGTATGGATTCAAGGAGGAAAATGTAATTCTCCCTCTTTACAAAGCGTTGGTAAGGCCTCATTTGGAATATGCAGTGCATTTTGGAATCCTGTGTACAAAAAGGACATCTTTGAAATGGAAAGGGTTCAGAGAAGGGCAACTAAATTAATAAGGGGATTGGGGGAGCTTGAATATGAAGAGAGACTGGAAAAGTTACAATTATGTACGCTGGAGAAAAGGTGCTTGCGTGGGGATATGATTACTGTGTAGAAATACATTAACGGGCCAACAATAAACTATCTGGGGCATTGTTCACCAATAGAACATGTCAAAGGACACGAGGACATCCCTTAAGACTTGAAAAAAAAGGTTTAGGCTTCAAGCTCGGAAAGGGTTTTCATGGTGAGAACGGTAAAGCTATGGAACTGTCCTTCCAGTGGACGTGTTATGGCAGGTTCATTGGTCAGTTTCAAAAAAAAGCTAATGAGTTTCTGCAAACAAGGAATGTTACAAGTTACTGGTATTGATACATAAAGTAGAGTTATCCAGGGAAATTTCCGATTCCACTTGGAGTCAGGAGAATTTTTTCCCCCTTCATAAATTGGTGGGGTTTTTTTTGCCTTCCTCTGGATCAACAGTTAGGCAGGAAATGAGGATATTGCTAAATGGGTTGAACTGGATGGACGTATGTCTTTATACAACCTCAAATACTATACTATACTATGTACACACCTTACTGTAAATTATGGGATATTATAAGTCACTGAGGAGTTACGTGACCATATAAAGGCAGAGGCCACAGGCCAAGTTCTTTTTAAATAATGGAACAGAACTCTGTTCACATGCACACAAAAAAACTGACATTACCCATCCCGTTTTCAGACTGCATAACTAATTTCCCCTCCCCTGTGCCCTCCTTCCATTATGTCACGTGTGCGTGCTTTGGCCAGCAGGATTACAAGGTCACCTGACCCCTTCCTTCCTGGTTTCCAGCAGCTGCGAGACCTGATGAGACCACCCACCTGCTCCATCCGGTTGCTTACAGCTCCATCAAGACCAGACCCCTTTTGTTAACTCCTGGATTTCCTCTGACACACACACACAACATTTTGCTTCAGGAACACGACACTTTGTGAACCGCATCAAAGGGTAAGTTACCAGGGGCAATTTTTTAATGACGCACAGCACCGATTATAAGAATATTCTTTTTACAGTTCGGCCCATAGGGATCATGGGAGAGGTGGGTTATAGCACAATTATGAAACCGTTTTCAAATAAATTATAGACACATGCATGGAATTAATCAATGGCTAATTTATACAACAATAATACAGTCACAGTTCTGGCATATGTAATTACATTTGTTTATTCTTATACTATCAATATTCTGATCATTCACACATAATACTGCACCATGGCAGAGCAAGTTACTTTTTTTCACTCACTCCTGAAAACAATGCATCTCAGATAGCAATGATAATGTGACTAATCTACATTACTCATTACAACTAACAAATGCATTTTGGCAGGGTAACCTTTCTAACTAACTGATTCCATATACTGCCATTACACAGATATATGTAATACTTGAGAGCTTTAGCTATAGAATTAAAGCTATACATGGCAATATTCATCAAACCACATCGGTCTGACAGGATTTGTTAAATATCGTAATCTGTCTAGATAACCCTGATGCCAACAAACTACCACCGTTAGCCGCAGGACCAATGGAAGGGTGAAATATTCATTGGATCATTACTGGCTCCCTTGAGACCCTTTACTACAGTAGAGTGAGTCGATAACATTGCAGTCTGAGTTTGCATGGAACAATGGGTCTGTATAGGATTAATGGAAAGATTGTTCTTGTGTATTTGCAAATTGCATAAACTTACTATCAGATTCCAATGTAATCTGCTGTAAATTTGTCGCCTGTGTATGGGCAGCTTAAGACAGATTTTGGAAGCAGAACAAAGAAATATGTACAAATGTAACTTTTGAAATATGTTTAAAATAGACTGCAAAACCAGGGGGAAAAAATGATTAAAGGGGAAGTTCAGTGCAAATACACATGCTTTTCAGAAAAAGAGCATTATTTTTTCTTCCAATGACCTTAATCTGCCAATTCAGCATTTTGTCTGTATATAATAAATGCAACCGAATACTGACTTCCTGTTTGCAGGACCCCTATAGAGACCGTTATGGTCTTGTCCTAGACCCAGCGCCTGGGTGGATTCAGTTGCTCAGTAGAGATCTGAGCATCTTTGACCCATCCAACAGCCAATCAGTAGAAATTACTATTAGGAACTTCCAAGGATGTGGTGCATCCTGGGAAGAAGAAGGACCGTTAGAACCTGAATGTCAGCTCACTAATGTCAACACCAGGAAAAGCAAAGTATGAAATCAACTGATTTTTCAAAATGGGAGAGAATATGTAGAATAACTAAGAAGGCATTACACAAACTAACAATTTAACAAATATTGATCATTTCCACTGAACTGCCCTTTAAGCATTTGTGTTAAATTTGAAAATATACTAAAATTAAATATTTTTGTACTATACTTTTTATATATTTTCATTGTACTCTTTTTCAAAAAGGACATCTTTGAAATGGAAAGGGTTCAGAGAAGACAACTAATTAATAAGGGGAGTGGGGAGCTTGAATATGAAGAGAGACTGGATAAGTTACAATTATGTACGCTGGAGAAAAGGCGCTGTGGGAATATGATTACTGTTATAAATATATTAACGGGCCATAACGATAAACTATCTGGGGCATTGTTCACTAATAGAACATGTCAGGGACGTGACACCCCTTAATACTCCCTTAAGAAAAAAGGTTTAGGCTTCAAGTTCGGAACAGGGTTTTTCACTGTGAAACGGTAAAGCTATGGAACGTCTTCCAGTGGACATTGTTATGGCAGGTTCATGAGTTCGGAGTCAGTTCAAGAAAAGCTGATGAGTTTTCTGCAAAGATGTTGCAAGTTACTGGTATTGAACATAAAGTAGAGTTGATCCAGGGAAATTTCTGATTGCCACTTGAGTCAGGAAGGAATCTTTTCCCCTTCATAAATTTGGTAGGGTTTTTTTTTGCCTTCCTATGGATCAACAGTTAGGCAGAAATGAGGTTATTGCTTGATGGGTTAGTCTGGATGGACTTATGTATTTTATCTATGATAATTCACTAGACTGCATCTTCTCTTAAGGAAAATACGTTTATGGTGTTTACCTGCCAAAAAATACGACCACCAATTATAGAGCTGCAAAATTTAAAAAACCAAATGAGTTTGCTACATATTTTTGCCAGCATAGCCACAGCAAAAAAAATCATTAAAGCATATGGGAGTGGGATACTACTAAACAAATTTGCTAAAAAAACATCAGAGAAACAGCAAAAATTTTTTGATAATTTATAACCAATAGCTTTAGCACTCAGTTAATTCTATTGTGAATATTTTATATGTACATTTCCCCTATTTTTTGATGCAAATCTTCCAATGTATATGCAGATAAAATATTACCCTTCCTCTACTGACAACATTTGTTAACAGATTTCTACATGGATAGATCCTATAATGTATCTGGTACACAATGACAACAATAATTATTATTATTAATGGTAAAAGCTGAAAAATATATGACATATCTTTTCAGTTGGAATAGTAAACTCTTTTCCTGTTACTTGGTTAAACCAACAAACAAAATTATATATTCATCAATACAATGTAATCATAAAATAAATTATAGAAGTGTTTCCCATAAAAGCACATTCTTACCTCCCATTCTTCAATTAATGTACAGGAGCCAGAAACAAAGCCTTGAAAGTTATCAACAAGCACAATCGACCACTGGCTCCTCTGACAGGTCCTGACTGTTTAAGGATTTAACTAAGTATTTCGCACTCAGTGCACATGTGCAGATATTTGAGTTAAAGGCAGAAAAAGTCGGGACCTGCCAGAGAGCAAGCTGTGATTGCGCTTACAGGTAAGTTTCAAGGCTTTGTTCCCATCTCTGTTACATGAATTCAAGAATGAGAGGCAAGACATAGCTACTTCACCTCCCATTCTTCAATCAATGAAAAAACGGATAGTTCACTTTTAGAGCAAACTATATTTAATAAACAGGAAGATTTAAAATGAATTAAAAAAACAGATAAATTCCCCAGAAGGAAAAAGCAGACTTATTAGAGAAATACAGTTTACTTGTAAGAACTCTTAACATTCAAGTTAGTGAAGGATGATGAGAAAGTACATTAGGGCAATAAAGATTTTAATGAATATAATTAAAATGCAGATAGCGAAGTCTACAGGTGTAATTTAAAGAAATAATGTGAACTATTGAGTTGTCCAGGAAACTGCACATTTCATTAACGATCCATCAAGCAGTGCTTCTAAACAGCATACATCATTTCCCATAGCAAACAGAGCTGTATCATTGCCAGCAGCAGGTGGTACTAATCAAGAAAAGGACAAAAGCAACACACACATTACATTAACTCTCTGGAAACAGGCTAGTAAATTAAACCACCAATATTTTCTGTAAATAGGTTTTACGTTTACTGACAGAAACGAAGCTTGCACAGATTGTGACATTTTATATGTTCAGCAGAGAATGTGCTACATTTTTGGTTTAATTTTAAGCCAATCAGCATTGGGTTTTTTTTTAATGGGCAATTATAAGCTTTAAGGGTTACTCTTGATTAACGATTGATGTAGCAGACCTACAAAAAGCTTAGTTGATATACAGTATAGCATAAATTTTGTCTGAACATTTTGTATAAAATTACAAGCGATGCATTTTATAGTAATTAGTTAAATCCAGTTGCACTTTTAGAGGGGAAGTCCCCAAAATTCCTTTTTAATGTATACGGGTGAGGGCCTAAATTTTAAAAGCTCCCAGTGTGCTACAGTCAACCATCTTTAATTTTTAGGCAGCCAACCTATGGGCAACTGCTAGATGAGCACACTTCCATAGCACATAACCTGGTTTGTTGATAAGATAAAAAGAGAAAATCAGCAATGTCTTCCAGCGAACTAAGGTAAGCCCAGCATTTTAAGTCCTCACACTGACACATCAAAAGGGATGGCCAGTTTCAGACTTCAGTTCATCTTAATTATTTCCCATTTTACTATTATTTGCCATGTGCCATGTTAAACTTAGTATAGTATAGTATAGTATAGTATTATGGTTGATATAAAGACATATGTCCATCCAGTCCAACCCATCTAGCAATATCCTCATTTCTGCCTAACTATGATCCCGAGGAAGGCAAAAAAAACACCAAAACACCAAATTTATGAAGGGGGGAAAAAATCCTTCCTGACTCCAAGTGGCAATAGGAAATTTCCCCTAACTAATTTTACCCCTAACATTCCATAAGCTTCAAAAACAATAAAATATTTTGATGAACTGCCTTTTGATGCATTTATTGATGATGTGAATTTGATTGCATTTCAAAGGAACTTACATTTAAACCTATCATGGGTGAATTGTCTTAATTTTATATTATTAAAGGGTATGCCCCACCCTTAAAACAAACCAACAAAAATGGTCACATGTCTGTTACCCCCCCCCCCAAACCCAACTAATACATTTAGCACATATTTAGATGTATTATCAACAAGCATTAATTATAATTATTGTATACTTTCTGGCAGAGCAAGCTAGCTCCTACCCCCATGCAGTAAATCAAGTCTGTGACTGTTGATATCGTACCCAATGATTTACTGCTGCTTCATCTGCTGCCCCTCTGCACATTCTCAAGCTTATAAAAATCTCATTGAGCAGAGGGAGAAGGCGGATACCTTTTGCAGAATGGAAAAGAATGTATGATTAAATATCTGGATACAAATGCATGTAATAAACTGGTAAAATAGCAGTTAGGTGTGGGCAGATAAACAAATCACCAAGGGTAGACATGCCCTTTAAATTAAAAAAATGGACATAGCTTAATCATCCACTAGAAGCCGTTAAACAATATTCTAGATATGCAACAACTCAAATGTTACTATGATGGGACAATTTATAAACAGAATTATATATGGCATACATAGACGCCCTTTTACATGATACGGGATAATAAAAAAATAAAATGCAACTAGCACTCCTGAAGTTAAAAACAGCTGATCACGGTGCAGCTATGGAAGGGGTGTGTGTAAGGGTCCAACCCACCAAACTTGCAGGGGCCCCGGGCCCTAGAACTTTCACTTCTGTATAAATATAGAATATATTTATGCATTACAGGGACTACAAGGAGGAAGTTGAAATCACACATGTGCAGAAAGTGTTACAAATGCACATTTACTGGCAGAGAACTTTTCAGCTTTAGGTAAGACTCATAAAGGAAAAGGAAGAGCACAGAATGGAGTCTTCCAAGCTAAATTTGCAGGGGAAGTACTTTCTTATTCCCTTTCTTTATGTCTGAGAATATTTTTAATAGGATTATCACATTAACTATTCTTAGCATGGAAAGCTAAGACCATAGTGGATATCCCCTGTGTAATTTGGGGAATTGCTTAGACAGAAAACACGTGATAATTGGTTAATGGTAAAAGGATGGCACAAATGCAGGCACGATCTTGTCAGGTGATAAAATTGGTGACTCCTTTCATTTAAACTAAAGGTGGCCATACATATACCCGATATAACTTACCCGACCCGACACTCACACACGATGTCCGTTCGATCCTGCCGGAAACCGCTTCTATGCGCCCGACATGCGATCGCCAAATAAATGGGATTTTGTCACACCTAACTCAAAAAGAGTACAAATTTACAACAATGTAAATTGCAACGTGAAATGTATAATTATTTAATTTCTCGTCTCACCTGTGGCAACACTAAACGTTCCCTGAAAGAATCTCTATAACAAATGCAGACCGAATTCACCACTAGAGACATTTTTTACCTGTGCAGTAAAACCCAAACCAATGCTAATTCAGGGGATAAAAACGATCAGAAAATATTAATTTCCTCTAAATACAAGTTTAAATTCTCCCTTCTGATATAATTTTTAAATTTCTCCCCAAGATCCTTTGATATCAACTGTGAATTGCTACTGGGAATAATGTACTGTGTATTGGAACCAGAAATAAAGGGTCAATTAGACAATATTTTAACCTTTGTATCGTTTTAATAATTGGAAACAAAGTGTGAATACTACAATTTATCAACTGCCCAATCAATTATTCTTTTGAATAAAAGGTTTTGCAATTTGTTACTTAATAAGCACACCTTTGAGTTACTTTGATAATGTTCTTAATTGAATACCTTTTAAACAGGAGGTTCTTTTTCTATTACCTTCAGTCCATGAGTAAGGGCTTTTTAGCTCACCTACTTTAGATGTTTTCAATCTGCTTGTTTTACTTATTTTTGTAATAAAGGATTATTGCTTTTATATGTGACTGACCTCAGGTTTTTGATATGAGGAGGGCAGGTGCTGGGAATACCTCTTTTATTCTATTCTGATCTATTACTACCTTCTAGATCTCAAAAGTTTAGTATCAAGAAGCAAAAAAAAACCAGAAAACAGCAATGCTAAAAAAATTGACTGAATTTGATTAGATACAACATTGTCTGAGAAATATCCTGGAAATATTTGTTTTCATTCACAAAGAACACTCTGAAAGAAAGCTTAAAAAGCATGCCTTCCTTTTTATTGTTACTCAATGGCTTTAATTAAAAACCTTCTTCAAATGCATTGATCAATGTAAAATAGATTAATTTGTGACAGAAGGAGATCAAATATGTTAAGGACATGTCTCATGGTACCAGCTGAATAATGTCATCATGATTCTACGGATAAGCGATTTGTCAGCTTGACTTCTAATATTCATTTAATTGCTTCCTACTGAGTGAGGAGTAGGTTGCGAGACCTGATTTTTCTCTCCAAAGAGAAATAAAACACAGAAGCACGAATCTTGTGATGCCAAGAAGAATATATCAACATGTATTATTTTGTCAATTGAAACTGGAAGAGGCAATTATCCTTTCTTTGGATCAGCGATAAGGATATGAAATCAATGCAGACAGTTCAGAAATACTATTTGGTAGCAAATAACACATCTGCAATGTTTGCTTCAGTGGTCAATTTTTTATAGGTTTCCACTGTTGACCATACACTTCTTTAACAAATCATATTGGATCAGACAGGATTTGCATAATATCAGAAAGGTGTTGGACTACCTTTATTTAAGTATGCTGATGTGATTATTCCCTAATGTAATCAACTGATCATCATAAATAGTATGGGATTAGGGTAGTGTATGCAGTCACACTGCATATTTCAGACAGGTTCCCATATATTGCGACATCAGTTTAATGTGTGGGGCCTTTAGGTTAAACCAGACCCAATCCTAGAGTACCTTATAAATCAACATACCTACTGTATATACTGTACATAATGGGGAACTGTGGTCTCCAAAAAGTAATTTTAAAGGAAAGGCCAGGTTTCTACCTTTAATTCATCAACCACCTGAATCACCAGAAATCACTGATCAGAAAGTGGGTGGGAGGTTCTGAATCTGCGGTCACAAATACTAGTTCCTCTTCTAATCTGTGGTTGACACATGCTCATGCAGGAGAAAGTAGAAAGAAACCAGGAGAGAGAGAGTTACAGTGACTAAAGGAGGACTTATGGAGGGGGGGGGGGGGTTGAGAAAAGCACAGCCCACAGCAAGAGTGTGTTACTCTGTAAATATACATTGGCTTTAGTGCAGAAGTGCAGGGGCCCTGGTGATGCTGCAACCATTTCAAGCATAAAAATGTAGATGTCCTAGAGCCTACTATTACGAGGTAGTAAATGTCCAAACTGCATTAGAGCGGGATGCTCAATGTGCAAAGGGCAGTTTGTTTTTCAAATGTTTTGGACATGCAATAGAGAAAAATAAGATTGAGAGCTCAATAGCTTGACCACCCCAATAAAAAACTTTTTAAATGTTGTAGGGCATCCCTGCCCCCAAACCCCATGTCAATATTACTTAAATAAGAATCAGAACTCTACTTACAGACCCTGCTCCTGCGGTGTTCTGATACGGCTCCCTGCTTGCTGGAACTTGCAAACAGGGGCCGGACCGGGCTGCTGGTATGCAGAGCTGCATGAGCAATGGGAAGTAGAGTTCTGATTCTTTTTTATTAATCTGACTCGGCAGTTGGAGGTGGATATCCTACGCTACAGAAAATTCTTTTATTGGTAGGTGGAAGGGCAGCCAGGGAGAAATCGGAGGGTAGGAGTGAGGTGGGGGAAAGAGCTCCCCTGCGCTTGTCACGCTACCTCCCGGAGTCAAGACAGGAGGCAGAAACCTTTGGCAGGAAGACAGCTCCCACTCGTCAGTTTCCTGGACTTTTTAACAAGCACTGCTGGAAAGGAGCAGAGATGTAGGTAAGGAGTTTTTTAACGTACACAGTGGGGCCAGTAGTGGGTTAAATTTTAGTTTGAGGGGTGACATGCCCTTTAAACAAAACCAAAACACTGCCTTAAATACAGTAAAAAAACAGGCTGGTATAGAATTAAATTCCTTTTAAGGATATTCATACACTTATTAATGTACTATTATTTAGACAAGCCAATTGCATGTCATATATTATAAAAATACAACTGATTTTCAATACTTTCTCAACAAACTGTGTTCCGAAAACAATAAAGATAATGCAATTACAATACCAACAACTCGGGTTGTTGGTGGGACACTTTGTTGGATACCCTAAGTTACAGTATTTGCGAGCATGTATTACAATTTAAAAAAAATATGTATTTTCGAAAATACGAGTATCCTTGTAATTTCGAAAATTTTCGAAAATACGTATTTATGAAAATAAGAGAAATCGTTGCATTTCGAAAATTTTCGAAATTACGTGCTTTTCTCGTATTTTTGAAAATTTTCGAAATTACGGGTTTTCGCGTATTTTCGAAAATACGAGAAAAACCACGTAATTTCGAAAATTTTCGAAAATGCAAGGATTTCTCTTATTTTCATAAATACGTATTTTCGAAAATTTTCGAAATTACAAGGATTACTCGTATTGTCGAAAATCCATATTTTCGAAAATACTAGTTTTCTCGTATTTTCGAAAATTTTCGAAAATACGTACGAGAAAAGCACGTAATTTCGAAAAATTTTGAAAATGCAACGATTTCTCTTATTTTCAAAATACGATTTTCGAAAATTTTCGAAATTACAAGGATACTCGTATTTTCGAAATAATATTTTTTTTTAAATTGTAATTACATGCTCGCAAATACTGTAACTTAGGGTATCCAACAAAGTGTCCCACCAAAACCCGAGTTGTTGGTATTGTAATTGCATATCTTTATTGTTTTCGGAACACAGTTTGTTGAGAAATTATTGAAAATAGTGTATTTTTATTAATATTGACATGCAATTGGCTTGTCTAAATAATAGTACTTATAAGTGTATTGAATATCCTTAAAAGGAATTTAATTCTATACCAGCCTGTTGTTTTTAACTGTATTAAGGCAGTGTTTTGGTTTGTTTAAAGGGCCATGTCACCCCTCAAACTAAAATTTAACCCACTACTGGCCCCACTGTGTACGTTAAAAAACTCCTACCTACATCTCTGCTCCTTCCAGCAGTGCTTGTAAAAAGTCCAGGAAAACTGACGAGTGGGAGCTGTCTTCCTGCCAAAGGTTTCTGCCTCCTGTCTTGACTCCGGGAGGTAGCGTTGACAAGCGCAGGGGAGCTCTTTTCCCCCCACCTCACTCCTACCCTCCGGATTTCTCCCTGGCTGCCTTCCACCTACCAATAAAAATTTTCTGTAGCGTAGGATATCCACCTCAAACTGCCGAGTCAGATTAAAAAAAGAATCAGAATCTACTTCCATTGCTCATGCAGTCTGCAACCAGCAGCCCGGGTCGGCCCCTGTTTGCAGTTCCGCAAGCAGGGAGCCGTATCAGAACACGCAGGAGCAGGGTCTGTAAGTAGAGTTCTGATTTTTCTTATTTAAGTTATCTGACTGGGGTTTGGGGGCAGGGATGCCCTACAACATTTCAAAAATTTTTATTGGGGTGGTCAAGCTATTGAGCCTCTCAATCTTATTTTTCTCTATTGCATGTCAAAACATTTGAAAACAAACTGCCTTTGCACATTGAGCATCCCTGCTCTAATGCAGTTTGGACATTTACTACCTCGTAATAGTAGGCTCTAGACATCTAATTTTATGCTTGAAATGGTTGCAGCATCACCAGGGCCCCTGCACTTCTGCACTAAAGCCAATGTATATTTACAGAGTAACACACTCTTGCTGGGCTGTGCTTTTCTCAACCCCCCCCCCCCCTCCATAAGTCCTCCTTTAGTCACTGTAACTCTCTCTCTCCTGGTTTCTTTCTACTTTCTCCTGCAATGAGCATGTGTCAACCACAGATTAGAAGGAGGAACTAGTATTTGTGACCGCAGATTCAGAACCTCCACCCACTTTCGATCAGTGATTTCTGGTGATTCAGGTGGTTGATGAATTAAAGGTAGAAACCTGGCCTTTCCTTTAAAATTAACTTTTTGGAGACCACAGTTCCCCATTATGTACAGTATATACAGTAGGTAATTTTGATTTATAAGGTACTCTAGGATTGGGTCTGGTTTAACACTAAAGGCCCCACACATTAAACTGATGTCGCATATATGGGAACCTGTCTGAAATATCAGTGTGACTGCTACACTACCCTAATCCCATACTATTTATGATGATCAGTTGATGTACATTAGGGAATCACATCAGCATACTTAAATAAAGGTTAGTCCAACACCTTTCTGATATTTATGCAAATCCTGTCTGATCCAATATGATTTGTTAAAGAAGTGTATGGTCAACAGTGGACCTATAAAAAATTGACCCACTGAAGCAAACATTGCAGATGTGTTATTTGCACCAAATAGTATTTCTTGAACTGTCTGGCATTGATTTCATATCCTTATCGCTGATCCAAAGAAAGGATAATTGCCCTTCCAGTTTCAATTGACAAAATAATACATGTTGATATATTCTTCTTGGCATCACAAGATTCGTGCTTCTGTTTTTTATTTCTCTTTGGAGAGAAAAATCAGGTCTTCGCAACCTATCCTCACTCAGTGAGAAGCAATTAAATGAATATTAGAAGTCAAGCTGACAAATCGCTTATCCGTAGAATCATGAATGACATTATTCAGCTGGTACCATGAGACAATGTCCTTAACATATTTTGATCTCCTTCTGCTCACAAATTAATCTATTTACATTGATCAATGCATTTGAAGAAGGTTTTTAATTAAAGCCATTGAGTAACAATAAAAGGAAGGCATGCTTTTTTAAGCTTTCTTTCAGAGTGTTCTTTGTGAATGAAAACAATATTTCCAGGATTATTTCTCAGACAATGTTGTTATCTAATCAAATTCAGTCAATTTTTTTAGCATTGCTGTTTTCTGGTTTTTTTTTGCTTCTTGATACTAAACTTTTTGAGATCTAGAAGGTAGAGTAAGTAATAGATCAGAATAGAATAAAAGAAGGTATTCCCAGCACCTGCCTCCTCATATCAAAAACCTGAGGTCAGTCACATATAAAAGCAATAATCCTTTATTACAAAAATAAAGTAAAAACAAGCAGATTGAAAACATCTAAAGTAGGTGAGCTAAAAAGCCCTTACTCATGGACTGAAGGTAATAGAAAAAGAACCTCCTGTTTAAAAGGTATTCAATTAAGAACATTATCAAAGTAACTCAAAGGTGTGCTTATTAAGTAACAAATTGCAAAACCTTTTATTCAAAAGAATAATTGATTGGGCAGTTGATAAATGTAGTATTCACACTTTGTTTCCAATTATTAAAACGATAAAAGGTTAAAATATTGTTAATGACCCTTTATTTCTGGTTCCAATACACAGTACTTATTCCCAGTAGCAATTCACAGTTGATATAAAGGATCTTGGAGAAATTTAAAAATTATATCAGAAGGGAGAATTTAAACTTGTATTTAGAGGAAATTAATATTTTTCTGATCGTTTTTATCCCCTGAATTTAGCATTGGTTTGGGTTTTTACTGCACAGGTAAAAATGTCTTCTAGTGGTGAATTTCGGTCTGCATTTGTTATAGAGATTCTTTCAGGGAACGTTTAGTGTTGCCACAGGTGAGACGAGAAATTAAATAATTATACATTTCACGTTGCAATTTACATTGTTGTAAATTTTGTACTCTTTTTGAGTTAAGGTGTGACCAAAATCCCATTTATTGCGCGATCGCATGTCGGGCGCATAGAAGCGGTTTCCGGCAGGATCGAACGGACATCTGTGCTTGTGAGTGTCGGTCGGGTAAGTTACTATCGGGTATATGTATGGCCACCTTTAAGTTTTAAATGAAAGGAGTCACCCAATTTTATCACCCTGACAAGATCGTGCCTGCATTTGTGCCATCCTTTTACCATTAACCAATTATCACGTGTTTTCTGTCTAAGAGCAATTCCCGCAAATCACAGGGGATATCCACCTATGGTCTTAGCTTTCCATGCTAAGAATAGTGAATGTGATAATCCTATTAAAAATATTCTCAGAATAAAGAAAGGAATAAGAAAGTACTTCCCCTGCATTTAGCTTGGAAGACTCCATTCTGCTCTTCCTTTTCCTTTATGAAAGGTCTGTTACCTAAAGCTGAAAAAGTTCTCTGCCAGTAAATTGTGCATTTGTAACACTTTCTGCACATGTGTGATTTCAACTTCCTCCTTGTAGTCCCTGTAATGCATAAATATATTCTATATTTATACAGAAGTGAAGTTTAGGGCCCGGGGCCCCCTGCAAGTTTGGTGGGTTGGACCCTTACACACACCCCTTCCATAGCTGCACCGTGATCAGCTGTTTTTAACTTCAGGAGTGCTAGTTGCATTTTATTTTTTTTATTATCCCGTATCATGTAAAAGGGCGTCTATGTATGCCATTATAAATTCTGTTTATAAATTGTCCCATCATAGTAACATTTGATTGTTTGCATATCTAGAAATATTGTTTAACTGGCTTCTAGTGGATGATTAAGCACTATGTCCATTTTTATTAATTAAAGGGCATGTCTACCCTTGGTGATTTGTTTATCTGCCCACACTCTAACTGCTATTTTACCAGTTTATTACATGCATTTGTATCCAGATATTAATCATACATTCTTTTCCATTCTGCAAAAGGTATCCGCCTTCTCCCTCTGCTCAATGAGTTTTTATAAGCTGAGAATGTGCAGAGGAGGCAGCAGATGAAGCAGCAGTAAATCATTGGGTACGATATCAACAGTCACAGACTTGATTTACTGCATGGGGGTAGGAGCTAGCTTGCTCTGCCAGAAAGTATACAATAATTATAATTAAATGCTTGTTGATAATACATCTAAATATGTGCTAAATGTATTAGTTGGGTTTGGGGGGAGGGGGTGAACAGACATGTGACCATTTTTGTTGGTTTGTTTTAAGGTGGGGCATACCCTTTAATAATATAAAATTAAGACAATTCACCCATGATAGGTTTAAATGTAAGTTCCTTTGAAATGCAATCAAATTCACATCTCATAAATGCATCAAAAGGCAGTTCATCAAATATTTTATTGTTTTTGAAGCTTATGGAAGTTAGGGGTAAAATTAGTTAGGGGAAATTTCCTATTGCCACTTGGAGTCAGGAAGGATTTTTTCCCCCCTTCATAAATTTGGTGTTTTGGTGTTTTTTTTGCCTTCCTCGGGAGATCAGTAGTTAGGCAGAAATGAGGATATTGCTAGATGGGTTGGACTGGATGGACATATGTCTTTTCAACATAATACTATACTATACTATACTATACTAAGTTTAACATGGCACATGGCAAATAATAGTAAAATGGGAAATAATTAAGATGAACTGAGTCTGAAACTGGCCATCCCTTTTGATGGTGTCAGTGTGAGGACTTTAAAATGCTGGGCTTACTTAGTTCGCTGGAAGACATTGCTGATTTTCTTCTTTTTATCTTATCAAACAAACCAGGTTATGTGCTATGGAAGTGTCATCTAGCAGTTGGCCCATAGGTTGGCCTGCCTAAAAAATTAAAGATGGTTGACTGTAGCACACTGGGAGCTTTTAAAATTTAGGCCCTCACCCGTATACATTAAAAAGGAATTTTGGGGACTTCCCTCTAAAAGTGCAACTGGATTTAACTAATTACTATAAAATGCATCGCTTGTAATTTTATACAAAATGTTCAGACATAAATTTATGCTATACTGTATATCAACTAAGCTTTTTGTAGGTCTGCTACATCAATCGTTAATCAAGAGTAACCCTTAAAGCTTATAATTGCCCATTAAAAAAAAACCCAATGCTGATTGGCTTAAAATTAAACCAAAAATGTAGCACATTCTCTGCTGAACATATAAAATGTCACAATCTGTGCAATGCTTCGTTTCTGTCAGTAAACGTAAAACCTATTTACAGAAAATATTGGTGGTTTAATTTACTAGCCTGTTTCCAGAAGTTAATGTAATGTTGTGTTGCTTTTGTCCTTTTCTGATTAGTACCACCTGCTGCTGGCAATGATACAGCTCTGTTTGCTATGGGAAATGATGTATGCTGTTTAGAAAGCACTGCTTGATGGATCGTTAATGAAATGTGCAGTTTCCTGGACAACTCAATAGTTCACATTATTTCTTTGAAATTACACCTGTAGACTTCGCTATCTGCATTTTAATTATATTCATTAAAATCTTTATTGCCCTAATGTACTTTCTCATCATCCTCTCCTAACTTGAATGTTAAGAGTTCTTACAAGTAAACTGTATTCCTAAATAAGTCTGCTTTTTCCTTCTGGGGAATTTATCTTTTTTTAATTCATTTTAAATCTTCCTGTTTATTAAATATAGTGTTGCTCTAAAAGTGAACCTATCCGTTTTTTCATTGATGAAGAATGGGAGGTGAAGTAGCTATGTCTTGCCTCTCATTCTTGAATCATGTAACAGGAGCTGGGAACAAAGCCTTGAACTTACCTGTAAGCGCGATCCACAGCTTGCTCTCTGGCAGGTCCCACTTTTTCTGCCTTTAACTCAAATATCTGCACATGTGCACTGATGTGCGAAATACTTAAGTTAAATCCTTAAACAGTCAGGACCTGTCAGAAGGAGCCAGTGGTCGATTGTGCTTGTTGATAACTTTCAAGGCTTTGTTTCTGGCTCCTGTTACATTAATTGAAGAATGGGAGGTAAGAATGTGCTTTTATGGGAAACACTTCTATATTTATTTTACATGATTACATTGTATTGATGAATATATAATTTTGTTTGTTGGTTTACACCAAGTAACAGGAAAAGAGGTTTACTATTCCAACTGAAAAGATATGTCAATACATATTTTTCAGCTTTTTACCATTAATAATAATAATTATTGTTGTCATTGTGTACCAGATACTATTTAGGATCTATCCATGTAGAAATCTGTTAACAAATGTTGTCAGTAGAGGAAGGGTAATATTTTATCTGCATATACATCTGGAAGATTTGCATCAAAAAATAGGGGAAATGTACATATAAAATATTCACAATAGAATTAACTGAGTGCTAAAGCTATTGGTTATAAATTATCAAAAAATTTTTGCTGTTCTCTGATGTTTTTTTAGCAAATTTGTTTAGTAGTATCCCACTCCCATAGCTTTAATGATTTTTTTTGCTGTGGCTATGCTGGCAAAAATATGTAGCAAACTCATTTGGTTTTTTAAATATTTGCAGCTCTATAATTGGTGGTCGTATTTTTTGGCAGGTAAACACCATAAACGTTATTTTCCTTAAGAGAAGATGCAGTCTAGTGAATTATCATAGATAAAATACTAAGTCCATCCCAGACTAACCCATCAAGCAATAACCTCATTTCTGCCTAACTGTTGATCCATAGGAAGGCAAAAAAAACCTACCAAATTTATGAAGGGGGAAAAGATTCCTTCCTGATTCAAGTGGCAATCAGAAATTTCCTGGATCAACTTATTATGTTCAATACCAGTAACTTGCAAATTCTTTTGCAGAAACTCATCAGCTTTTTTGAAACTGACGGCAATACTGAACCTGCCATAAACAACTGTCCACTGAGCAAGACGTTCCATAGCTTTACCGTTCTCACAGTGAAAAAACCCTGTTCCGAACTTGAAAGCCTAAACCTTTTTTCTTAAGGGAGTATTAAGGGGTGTCACTCCCTGACATGTTCTATTAGTGAACAATGCCCCAGATAGTTATCGTTATGGCCCGTTAATATATTTATAAACAGTATCATTTCCACAGCGCCTTTTCTCCGCGTACATAATTGTAACTTATCCAGTTCTCTCTTCATATTCAAGCTCCCCCACTCCCTTATTAATTAGTTGTCTTCTCTGAACCTTTCCATTTCAAAGATGTCCTTTTTGAAAAGAGTACAATGAAAATATATAAAAAGTATAGTACAAAAATATTTAATTTCTAGTATATTTTCAAATTTAACACAAATGCTTAAAGGGACAGTTCAGTGGAAATGATCAATATTTGTTAAATTGTAGTTTGTGTAATGCCTCTTAGTTATTCTACATATTCTCTCCCATTTGAAAAATCAGTGATTTCATACCTTTGCTTTTTCCTGGTGTTGACATTAGTGAGCTGACATTTCAGGTTCTAACGGTCCTTCTTCTTCCCAGGATGCCACATCCTTGGAAGTTCCTAATAGTAATTTCTACTGATTGGCGTTGGATGGGTCAAAGATGCTCAGATCTCTACTGAGCAACTGAATCAACCCAGGCGCTGGGTCTAGGACAAGACCATAAGGTCTCTATAGGGGTCCTGCAAACAGGAAGTCAGTATTGCGGTTGCATTTATTATATACAGGACAAAATGCGAATTGGCAGATTAAGGTCATTGGAAGAAAAAATACATGCTCTTTTTTCTGAAAAGCATGGTGTATTTGCACTGAACTCCCCTTTAATCATTTTTTCCCCCTGGTTTTGCAGTCTTATTTTAACATATTTCAAAAGTTACATGTACATATTTCTTTGTTCTGCTTCCAAAATCTGTCTTAAGCTGCCCATACACAGGCGACAAATTTACAGCAGATTACATTGGAATCTGATAGTAAGTTTATGCAATTGCAAATACACAAGACAATCTTTCCATATATCCTTATACAGGACCCATTGTTCCATGCAACTAGACTGCAATGTTATCGACTCACTCTACTGTAGTAAAGGGTCTCAAGGGAGCCAGTAATGATCCAACATGAATATTTCTACCCTTCCATTGGTCCTGCGGCTAACGGTGGTAGTTTGTTGGCATCAGGGTTTATCTAGACAGATTACGATATTTAACAAATCCTGTCAGACCCGATGTGGTTTGATGAATATGCCATGTATAGCTTTAATCTATAGCTAAAGCTCTCAAGTATTACATATATCTGTGTAATGGCAGTATATGGAATCAGTTAGTTAGAAAGGTTACCCTGCCAAAATGCATTTGTTAGTTGTAATGAGTAATGTAGATTAGTCACATTATCATTGCTATCTAGATGACATTGTTTTCAGGAGTGAGTGAAAATAAAGTAACTTGCTCTGCCATGGTGCAGTATGTAGTGTGAATGATCAGAATATTGATAGTATAAGAATAAACAAATGTATTACATATGCCAGAACTGTGACTGTATTATTGTTGTATAAATTAGCCATTGATTAATTCCATGCATGTGTCTATAATTTATTTGAAAACGGTTTCATAATTGTGCTATAACCCACCTCTCCCATGATCCCTATGGGCCGAACTGTAAAAAGAATATTCTTATAATCGTCGTTACTTTGTAGCGCGTTACAAATTGCCCCTGGTAACTTACCCTTTGATGCGGTTCACAAAGTGTCGTGTTCCTGAAGCAAAATGTTGTGTGTGTGTGTCAGAGGAAATCCAGGAGTTAAAAAAGGGGTCTGGTCTTGATGGAGCTGTAAGCAACGGATGGAGCAGGTGGGGTGGTCTCATCAGGTCTCGCAGCTGCTGGAAACCAGGAAGGGAAGGGGTCAGGTGACTTGTAATCCTGCTGGCCAAAGCACTGCACAGTGACAATAATGGAAGGAGGGCACAGGGGAGGGGAAATTAGTTATGCAGTCTGAAAACGGGAGGGTAATGTCAGTTTTTTGTGTGCATGTGAACAGAGTTCTGTTCCATTATAAAAGAACTTGGCCTGTGGCCTCCTGCTCTTTATATGGTCACGTAACTCCTCAGTGACTTATAATATCCCATAATTTACAGTAAGGTGTGTACATTAGTATAGTATAGTATTTGAGGTTGTATAAAGACATACGTCCATCCAGTTCAACCCATTTAGCAATATCCTCATTTCCTGCCTAACTGTTGATCAGAGGAAGGCAAAAAAAACCCACCAATTTATGAAGGGGGAAAAAAAATTCTTCCTGACTCCAAGTGGCAATCGGAAATTTCCCTGGATAACTCTACTTTATGTATCAATACCAGTAATTGTTAACATTCCTTGTTTGCAGAAACTCATTAGCTTTTTTTGAAACTGACCAATGAACCTGCCATAACAACGTCCACTGGAAGGACAGTTCCATAGCTTTACCGTTCTCACCATGAAAAACCCTTTCCGAGCTTGAAGCCTAAACCTTTTTCTTTCAAGTCTTAAGGATGTCCTCGTGTCCTTTGACATGTTCTATTGGTGAACAATGCCCCAGATAGTTTATTGTTGGCCCGTTAATGTATTTCTACACAGTAATCATATCCCCACGCAAGCACCTTTTCTCCAGCGTACATAATTGTAAACTTTCCAGTCTCTCTTCATATTCAAGCTCCCCCAATCCCCTTATTAATTTAGTTGCCCTTCTCTGAACCCTTTCCATTTCAAAGATGTCCTTTTTGTACACAGGATTCCAAAATGCACTGCATATTCCAAATGAGGCCTTACCAACGCTTTGTAAAGAGGGAGAATTACATTTTCCTCCTTGAATCCATACTCCTTCTTTATACAAGACAATACCATGCTGGCTCTGGCTGTGCCACTGGCACTGCTGCTACCTTAAGTTTGTATCACCAAAACTCCAAGATCCCTTTCCAACAGGGATTCACTTACACAGAGCCATTTATATTATAAGTGCACAAGGATTTTAAGTCCAAAATGCATCACTTACATTTATCAACATTGAATTTCGCTGCCACTTAGACCACTTAGCAGCCCAATGTGACAAATCTATCTAGATCCCCTTGCAACAATTGCACATCCTCTGAAGTTTTTAATGGTCGACAAAGTTTTGTGTCATCAGCAAACACAGAAACCTTGCTGACAATACCCAATTCCAAATCATTAATAAATAGATTAAATAGAAGCGGCCCCAGCACAGAACCTGTAGCACCCCCCCACTTAGCATTTAGTCCATAATGATGAAGCCCCATTAACAACTATCTCTGCATCCTATTCATTAACTAATTTTCTATCAGTACAAATGTGACTCCCCAGACAAACAGATTTAGCTTATACATTAGTCGCCTATGTGGGACTGTATCAAAAGCCTTTGCAAAATCCAAGTAAACTACATCTACTGCTATGCCAGAGTCTAAATTTCTACTTACTTCCTCATAAAAGCCAAGCAAGTTAGTTGACAAGATTATTCCTCCTAAATCCATGCTGGTTACTACTTATAATGTCAGTCCTTGAAACATACTCTAGAACATGTTCCCTTATTAAACTTTCCAGGATCTTCCCCACCACTGAATTTAAACTTACAGGCCTGTAATTACCCGGCTGTGAACGACTACCTTCTTGAATATTGGAATAACATCAGCCTTTTCCATCCAGAGGCACACCACCTGACATGAGGGAATCAGCCAAAATAAGAAACAATGGCCTAGATAAAACTGATCTTAGCTCCTAAGTACCTGAGGATGTATTTTATCCGGTCCAGGAGATTATTAATATAACCTTCTTTAGTTCTTCTGTCCATATCCTCTGTTAACACAAGTGCACTTGAATCTTTTATACAATTATTGCTACTATAATCTATGATATCTGTACTTGGATTTCTATAGTGTATATAGAGGGGAAAAAATTATTCAAGACATTTGCTTATCGCCATCCTCGTAACTAACTTATCCCCATTAATTAATGGTGCCCACATTCTCAGTCCTATCTTCTTAAATTAATATACTTAAAAAAAATTTTGGCTTAGTGATGCTTTGTTCAGCTATCCTAAACTTCAATTATAATTTAGCTAGTTTGATTGCTTTTTAAACTCCTTGTTACAGTTTTTTAATCCCTAAAGGCCCTTTCCGTTCCCTCGGCCTTAAAGGTTTTATATGCCTTTTCTTCCTTTCCATTTGCCTCTTTACATCAGAATTCAGCCACAGCATTTTTTTTTTTTTTTTTTACATTATTTCCAAGGGTATAAATTTAGATGTGAACTGGTTTAAAATCCGCTGAACACAGTCCACTTCTGTTCAGTACATTTACCTGATAACTACATATCCCAGTTGACATTTGAAGAGCTGCTTTTAACCTTGGAAAATGTGCTTTCCTGAAATAAATGTCTTCGTTAACCCAGCGCACTTTCCTTTCGATAACAAAGTCCAAATGCCACTATTTCATGGTCACTATTCTCCTAACCTCCAGTTACCTTTATATCTATTATGCGCTCCACAATGTTAGATATTACCAGATCCAACAGAGCTCCTTTTCTGTAGAAACCTCAACCCACTGTGAGAGAAAATTATCTGCAGCAAATTCAGGAAACTCATCACCTTTTTCTGTGATGGCAGTTCACCACACCAATCAATGTCAGGGTAATTGAAGTCCCCTATAATGAGCACACTCCCCAAACTTGCAGCCCTTGCCAACTGCATATGAAGTTGACTACCTCTCTCTGCTAGCATTTGGGCTTATAGCAGACACCAATAATGACATTACCCCCTTTCCTGTGTGCCTAATTCCACCCTTATTGCCTCCAATTATCATCCATATCACCAGTTATCTCTTCTTAAATTTGGCTTCAATTCTTTTAACATAAACAACATACTCCTTCCCCCTTTTTTTTTGCCCCACTATATAATTCGAAATAATCACGTTTTTTTGCTCTGTTTTGGACATTTGTAATATTATTTCTTCTATTTTTCAAAACATCTAAGTTAATGTAATTTATTTTTCGCAGGTTCAACAATCATAGTGACACTGATTTCACATTTAGCTGAAATAAAATGATTTATGAAATAAACTGCTTTAAAATTTTACATAAAGATCAACTGTGGCTCCAAAAAGTTAGAGTGAAGTCTTTCCTTTAAAATGAGCTGCAGTTAACTTAAGGCTGAGAAAAAACAGGTATCTGCACAAACAGAGGTTGGCCACATGGCTGAAAATAGGAAGTGTTTAGCAGGAAGTAATATTGCAGAATCTTTTAAAACATAACTTCTCACAAACTTTTTAGCTAAAGGGTTAATTATGATTGTTTTAAACGTACAACGGAAGGCTTTTTATATAACCCTAACTTGTTTGTAAAAAATGGAGACCATATTTACCCTTTTACAAATCTTTTATTTCTTTTGCTGTTTCTATTTATTACTCCTTCTGGAGAAATGATTTTAAACATATTTAAAGTATCTAAGTACTCTACGTTTTAATATATATTTATTGGACTAATAGAGCAGGCATAGGTGGAGAAATGAACAGGCAAAAAGTTAAAGAAATGATTTATTCTTATAGCACATGGAAAGGCGGGTTACGAGTATAGTTAGTCATTTGCAAACTTTGGTCCTTTTCATTAGATGAATTTTGTTTTCATTACTTGGTAATGCAAAATAAATTATAACTTTATATTCATACAAAAAATTTGTTTTTTCAGTTATACTTTTGGTGACACCAGATGTCTTAAAAAATTTACCTTTGCCTCTTGATGAGGGTGAGTAGATGTTGCTTTTTTCTGCTTCTGCTTCAAGACACACGTATCCAGACTGCAGTATGTTATATGATGTCAATGCCCAAAACAACATTGTTTTGCTCCAACAGTCTTTCTACTAGTGGTTTATGTATTTTAGACCTAGTTTAAAGGAGAACTAAGCCCCTATATTTACACTCCAGAATCTGAAAGTATCCCTCTAAAAACACCAATAAACTGAAAAAATCTCTACAGTAAATAGCATTAAAGTAAATGTAAACCCTTGAAAAACTGGATGAAATGACTGTGTATGTACAGTGGACGACCACATCCCTCAGCTCAGTCACAAAGGATTAGCTAGATGCTACTAGTGGGTGAACACAGTACAAACTGTAAAAAGTTCCTTTAGAATCTTTTATGAGCATGGTAAGAACACAATGGTCAGTGACCATACTTGGTGATAAAACACAAACCCAAGATAGAAAGTAAATATCCTAACATATCAAATGGGAGGTGAGAAAACAGATTACTGCTTTTATTTAAGTTGCTCTTCTTTCTGAAAAAGTGTTGTTCTTTAAAACATTTCTAAAAAATTTCTTACGTTATCTTATGTTTTATCTTGTTACTAGGTATATTTGTATCGTATAGGGTTTCAAAAGAATTTTTTTTTTATACAATGTAAACATTGATGTAATTATGTGGACTTCAATTTAATTGTAACAGTGTATTAATGATATATTTTAAAGATTGTTGACTATTTGCAGTACCCACACTTTTCTTGTGTTCTTTTCTAATCATTGAAGAGTAAAAAATGATCGAAGAACCATTTTGTGGCCTTGACATTCATTTTAAGTATTATGAGAAGTAAAATTGTAATTAGGGGCCCTAGCCTAAAGACCCTTATTGTGTCTGATTCCATAGCTAATATCAACCATCTGTTTATTCATTTGCATCCTTTCCCTAATCATTAGCATACACATTTATATTATGGCACAGTCTGCTGCAGTCTGAGCAAAAGTGTGCCATTGGTGCACAGTGGAAATTATGTGTAGATACAATGTTATAAAATCTTTATACAGGGGTATTTTAAATGTTATGAAACAGTCATCAGCTTCCTGCCACAATGTGCAGTTCAACCAAAACAGCAACATTTTTTATTTATTTTTATTGAAAGCTCAAGGTGCTTTCTGTGATACCAACACAAAGTGCACAAACATGCAAGTGGTTTGGGATCTATCTACCTCTCCCTTATGCCTATAGCTGTTAAGCTGTAGGGCTAGAGAGAAGCTAATAGTCCCTTCAGCCAGTAGGCACTCAGAACCATTCCAAACTTGCCCTACCTTTCCACTCCCAGCAAGTATCCAGGGGGGGATCAAATGGAATAAGTCTGAAGGTCCTAAAAAGTACCCAGGCAATCCTACCACATTACAGTACATGAACAAACACACAAACATAACCTCCCTTACCTTCCACCTGCCAGCTAGAACCTAGAGAGGGTCTATGTGTAATAAAAATTACAAATTATACAATTGTAGTGTATATTGAGTAACCACTACCAAGGGGAAAAACATTACTACAGGGAGACCGCAGACTCTAAGAGTGATTAAATATGCATCAAAAACTCGGACTGTTACATTTGTTCAAATATGAACAAAAAAATAATGATAACCATTAGAAGCTACAAGAAACAATGTTGCATGAGACAGGTAAAAAGCTAAATTGGACCATAGAAGGCAAAGGTAGATATATAATAACCAAATAAACACATTGACTTAATATGTCATACGTAGGTCCGGGTGCTAATGCCCCAGACCTCTCGCTAAAAAACTGGTGTCTGCCGCAGCCGATTGAAGCATCAAAAGTATAAAAATAGCGTTAAAGAAATGTGAGTTAAAAGTAAAAACAACTCACCGAACACTGGAAGTGGCTCAGGTTGCAAACTGCCCCAAGCCCGTTGCTACAGCTCATAACATCAAAGTATGTATAGCAGAGGAGCGTGCACAACTGTAAGGTCTAGGAATCAACACACTTTAACGTCCATAAACCATCTTTAATCAAAAGTATGACATTGTGCGAGTCAGAAATACTGACGCGTTTTGTGCAAACAGGCATTAATCATAGGTAAAAATGTATCCAACTCTACCGCGGGAGGAGTGCTCCTTAAGTACCCACCAAGCTGTACAAGGGCTCCACTCCTTAACTGTAAAGGACCAGATATAGATATAGTGGAATACAAGGGGTAGACAAGCAAATAAAAAGCCAAAACAAAAAAAGCAAAAAGCATACATAATAAAAAGTGTGAAACAAATGAAGTAAACAATAAATGAAATAAGGGTAGAAACAATAAATATTAAAATAAAATTAAATATTTACATGAATTATATGTATATGGAAGGAACATATATAAATATGCTATATACATCTCATCATGGATATATAAAGAAGAAAAAATTATCCAATAAATCCTGAAATATCAAATGAACTATTCAAGCCTCAAGGGACCCTTGTGTTCAACACAAAGATCCATCTAGCTTCCGCTTCTTTAAAGCACCTTCCATATTCTCCCCGTTTCCCTACTTAGATGACATAAGTCTTTGTTCGTGTTTCCCTGTACCGATAAACAAGAAAGGTTGCTGAATTGCACCTAGTAAAATGTCTAGTGAATGGGCTATTTTCTGAACAGGATCTAATGTCTCTCACATTTCCTTATACGAGCCTTCAATGCACGGGGGTACAACCTACATACTGGATCGAGCATTTCAATAAGTGAGTAGATAGACCAACCAAGATACGTCGCAGTTAATATGATTGTTTAATATGGAAAACTTGATTAGTAGAAGTGCTTTTGAAACACAGAAGCTACTTTAATGTATTTACATGTAAGGCATCTATTTTTCCACACATTGAAAGTGCCCAAATACTGTAGCCACCTGTAGATTTATTTCTATTAGAAAAGAGGCTAGGGGAAAGAACACTACCTAAATAGGTGGCCTTCTGGCACAAACTTGACCCCATTGTCTAAAAGCGATGTAAGTGGACTGTCTCATATAGGACCGGTAAGTATTTTCGAATGATGTTAGTGATCTCCGAATACTGATTACTGTAACGTGTAGAGAATATAATTCGTTTATTATCACCACTACATTAGTGGGAGAGGAAAAACCCCTCTTTAGGTGGACCTGTAGAGGGGAAATATATGATTATGATTAAAATTAGTCCTGCAGGGGGGTTTAACGGATCAAAGACTCCCTATCCTTCTTTAGAGCTCTATTAAAGGCTAATGTTCAAAGTCTTAAAGGCATATCTCCTGGCAAAAAGCCTATCCCTTAATTACAGGATTCCCATACAAATCCTCAAATTTGGAGCAGTTTCTTCTAATGCGAATAAACTGCCATAAGGAATGCCTTCAGGTAATGAGAAGGATGGCTGGAATGAGGCAGTAGTATAGTACCTTCCCAGCCTGACTCCTTACGAAAGATAGAAGTATTCAAAATGCCTTCCTTAGTGTATAGTTAATGTCCAAGAAATTAAGAGTATCACACCAAAATCAGGGTGAACTCCGATTTAAATTGTTAAGATTAAGACACTTAACCACTCGGTAAAGTCTGATTAGTGCCCTTCAAAACACCAGCAGATCATCAATATACCTTTTTATAGGTTAATTGTGGTGAATAGTGGGTCTGTATCATTTTAGGGTAGTTCAATGTATCCATCCACCACCCATATATAAATTAGCAATGTGGGGGGCAAAATTTGGCCCATCGTAGCCCCACTAACTTACTTCACTTCACTTAATGCGGGACTGTGAATACCAAATGGCCTCTATCGATGTATGCTCTTTGGTTCCTGTATCCCCCATGACAAGGGGATACTGGCATTAGTATCACTTAGATATTTACAGCAAAATATACTGTGCTCAAAAATTGTTTACTGGAAGCAGTTGTGGTTTCTACTAAATCATAATTTCTTTGCTTTTGATGGTGTCTTCTTCTCCAGACCTGTGGGCTGCGATGGGGGCAAATTTGCCCCCACATATGTAATTAATAATGGGCTGGTGGGAGGAGGACATTGATCTACCTAAAATGAGACAGACACACTATTTCACCACAATATTACCTATAAAAGTATATTGATGATCTGCTGGTGTTGTGGAAGGGCACTAAATCAGGCTTTACCGAGGTGGTTAAGTGTCTTAATCTTAACGTTTAAATCTGGGTTCACCCATGATTTGGTGGTGATACTATTTAATTTCTGGACATAATATTACACATAAGGAAGGCATTTTGATACTTCTATCTTTCGTAAGGAGTCAGTGGGAATACTATTACTACATGCCTCTTCCAGCCACTCTCTCATTGCCTGAGAGGCATTCCTTATGGCCAGTTTATTCACATAGAATAAACTGCTCCAAATTTGAGGATTTTGTATGGGAATCCTGTAAATTAAGGGATAGGCTCCTGCCAAGGGATTGCCTTTAAGACTTTGACATAGCCTTCAATAGAGCCTAAGAAGGATAGGGAGTCTTGATCCGTTATACCCCCTGCAGGACTAATTTTATCATAATCAGAAATATAATATTTCCCCTCACAGGGTTCCACCTAAGAGGGGTTTTCTCTCTCACCATAATGATAGTGGTGATAATAAACAGATATATTCTTTACACGTTACAGTAATCTCAGATTCAGATAATCACTAACATGATTCGAAAATACTACCGGTCCTATATGAGGACGTCAACTTTACATCAGCTTAGACAATGGGGTCAAGTTTTGTTCCCAGAAGGGCCACTATTTAGGTAGTGTTCTTTCCCCTAGCCTCTTTTCTAATAGAAATAAATCTACAGCATGGCACTTTCAAGGTGGAAAAAATAGATGCCTTACATGTAATACATAAAGTAGAGTTCTGTGTTTCAAAGCACTTCTGCTAATCAAGTTTCCATATAAACAATATATTAACTGCAATGTATCTTGGGGTCTATCTACTCACTTGTTTGCAAATTCTCGCGTGCCAGTATTAGGTTTGTACCTTCCCAGTGCAGAAGGCTCGTTATAAAGGGAACGATTGAGAGACATTAGATCTGTTCAGAAAATAGCCCAGGACGCCTAGAATTTTCTAGGTGCAATGCAAGGCCAAACCTTTCTGTTTAGAGCGGTACAGGGAAACAAAAAGACTTATGTTAAATAAGAAAGGTAGCGGGAACGTGGTAGAAAATATGGAGTGCTTAAAAAAAGCGGAAGCTTAAATGGATCTTTATGGGAACCAAGGGTCCCGAGCTGCTTGATTGAAGTTTATTTTTGATATTTCAGGATTTATGGATAATTTTTCTTCTTTATTACTTATCATCAATTTTAGTCCCATGATGAGAGTGTAATATAGCTATTATTATATATATATGTTCCTTCCTATACATCTCTTATGTCATGTTATATTCTATTGTACTTTTCTATACTTTATTGGTTATTCACTCCTTCTTACTCCTGTTTGTTTACCTTCACTTTGTTTCACCCCTTTGTTTATTATGTCTGGGCTTTTGTTTTGTTTTGTTTGCGCTTTTTTGCTGTCTCCAGCCCTTGTACTTACACCACTCTTATCTATTCTGTGCCCTTTAACGTTACAGGAGGTGGAGGCCCTGTTACCGACTGGTTGGGTACTTAAGAGCACTCCCCCCCCGGTACATTGTTGGGGGGATACATTTTTTCACCTATGATTAAGTGCGAGTTGCACAAAACGCGGTCCAGGTTTTACTCTACCGCACCATGTCATGGACGTTAATTACAAGTGTGTTGATTCCTAGACCTTACGTGTGCACGCTCCTCTGTACATTACTTTCTATGTGTAATAAACCTGCAGGTCTAGAGAACAGGCCAGGCAATCTGCCAGCATGTGCAAGTTCAAACTAAACAGCACCATGGGCCACTGAGATCCTATACCAGGTACCACATTAACATGGCAGCGTTCATACTTATTTATTACCCACAGCAAAGTTCCAGATTTACAGGTCATATAGGGTGGTTAGGACAGCCACAGGATACTGATTGGCTATATGATTAAGGACGATGTGCGGGTTGTTAAGGCGCTAAATACTTCCCGCAGTAGTAAAATTTTACAAACAGAGCCTTTCTATAAACACGAAGGTCTCACAGCCTATGTTTTTATTATAGCAGTGCCACTAATAATCTAAACAGATAAACACATATTTCATGCCCTAGAACAGAGAAATGGGGGGGACATGCAGAGTATCCTATTATTGGCCTGTAGCTAAGGATGTTTCTAATGTAATTCATCCTATGGTATGGAGCATGGGTGTTAAATTGTGACTTTCCACATGTTTGAAACTACAAACCCCCTGCATTCTTGTTTGTAGTAAAGTTTTTTTTTCTAATATCCTTTTTTAAAGTAAGGCAATGTGTCCAGATGTAATACAGCCGAATGGTATAGTAGCAGGGGTTAAACTTGGGATCTTTCATATGTTTGAAAACTACAAATCGCAGCCTTCTATTGTTGTAGTACCATTTTTTTTATGTCCTTTAAGTATGCATATATCCAGATGTACATACAGCACCTAATGGTATAGAGCAGGGGTGTTTGAACTTGTAACCTTTCACACATGTTTTAAAATAAAAATACCCAGTAAGTTTCCTCTTTAATGTCCATTTGGGTAATAATCATGTATTAGTGGCCAATACGTGTATGCTATAGAGCATACGGTGTGTTCCCCTAGTCTGCACAGAATGCTGGAAATTTTAGTTTTCATACAATCCTGGAATAAATCATTTCCTGGCTTACAGACATTAAAAAGCCCTGGTCATAGCTTTAGCGATTCCTACCCAAGGGCATTTGAAATGCAGTGATACCCTGCCTACCTTGCATCCATAGCTCTATACAAACTATTAATAGAGAAGGATTATTAAAGTTACTTCTGGGCGAGTTAAATGTTATACACCTTACCAAACTTTTCCCTCCTCACTTCTATATTCCATCTTCCTGGCAGCTATGATCCAGGGAGATTTAATACAACCAGCTGGTCTGAGTAACATACCTAGTGCAATGCTGCCAACAATGTACAGCTCAATACTAAAAACAGCACCATTGTGGAAACCTGAGACCTATGGCGGCTCTAGATTAACATATGTTGGTTCATACTTATTGTATTACCACAGCAAAGTTTCCGATTAAAGTCATATGGGTTAGGACAGCACAAGCTTACTAATTGGCTATATAGATTAGGGAGAGGTGTTGTTAAGGAGCTCAAAAGCTCCCCACAGGTATAAATGAAAATATAGCCTTACTTCATAACAGAGAGGGTAATGTCACCTCTGATGTTATTAATATATCAATAGTGGAGAAAAGACAAAAAAAACTGGGCCATTTCTACTAAGAATGTGGGTAATTTTCAGAGACATGCAAAGTCCATTTATCATACAAGGACACCACTTTCTGTCTGCAGACAGAAACTGGATGT
Source organism: Hymenochirus boettgeri (assembly GCA_019447015.1). NCBI lineage: Eukaryota > Metazoa > Chordata > Amphibia > Anura > Pipidae > Hymenochirus > Hymenochirus boettgeri. The sequence goes on from CM033473.1 coordinate 142,434,838, forward strand.
CCTTATTATTTCTGTAGGGAGGGGGGGGGGTCAAATGTGAGAGTCTGAATAATTTGAAATTGCTAAACTGTTACATGTTTTATAAACAGAACATCATTGGTGTAATACTGGAACTTCCTTACACTTCGTTTTTCAATATACAATGTAAAAGATAATTTTTATTTGCTCAACAGTGTCAGATCAGAGCTCCATTGGATATTAGTAGTTCCACTTTCTTTTAGTGTCTACGGGTAGACCCTGCCTAAACCTACTATTGTTGACTTTCCATTCAAACTTAGGGGGTGTGGTCAAGATAAAATAGATTATAATTATTAGTGTATATCCAGTTGTTTTTTTGTAATTCAGTATTAAGTAATATTATATGCTTTGTTAGTGTTATTTTTATGTGTGTTTTAATATAAATGTAGATAATGACACCACATACACACAGTTCCGTATGTGTGTATAATAGTTGTTCTATAACCCCCAGCCTAATTAATTGTCCGAAATGCAATCTCCGTAAAATCTAAATATATTTCTAATATAAGGGTATATATAAAACCGTGCTATGGTCAGACTATCTAGTAGTTGCCACAGCAAGGTACCATATTTAATTTGCTATGGGGCTTAGGACTTCGAACGCACGGATCTGATTGTTATATGTGTGAGATGGGTTATTTTAAAGAGGACTAAAGCTCCCAACAGAGTACAACAATGTATGGAACCTTCTTATAAACAAAAGGTAGCCCCAGGCTTATGCCTAAAGATACATGCAAAAGTATCACCATTCATAGTCTGTAGTAATGGCATGTGTCTAGGTGTTATGATAGCCTACGGTTATAGCGATCGAGCACTGTTAAACTTGGGACCTGTTTACTGTTGAAAAGTCAGAACTCCCAGCATTCTTTGTTTTGTAAGTAGTTCTCTTCTTCTAATGTCCTGTAAGCTAATGCATGTTTTCCAGATGCATACAGTCTAATGGTATGCCGGGAGGGTTGATAAACCTGGCCGTTCACATGTTGAAAAAGTACCAAACTCCAACATTCTCTGTAGTAGTTTTGTTTTTAATATGTCGTAGCTAAGGCGTTGTTGTCTAGAGTAATACAGCCGAGTATAGATCAGGGTTGTGAACTTATGACCTTTCATATGATTGAAAAAGTAAACTCCCAGGCCATTTGTTATTGGATGATGAATGTATACGATGAATTGCAGCTTATTAATGATCTAGAGGCATGGGTGTTAAACTACAACTCCCGCATTCCGGCTGCAAGAATGCTGGCAAATTTTGTTTTCATAAAGTCCTAGATAAAGCCATTTTTCCTGACATTAAAAGCCACGTTGTGCTACCCAACGGCCTCAATTTAATGATCCTTCTGCCTTTCCCATAAAACCATAGCTAATACACTGTTGGAAAGGGAAGGAATATAGACCACTTTAGGGCAGTCGGAGTCCTTTCCCTAACTTTCCACTCTTTTCCCTACATTTTAGCTACAGCCAGTGGTTAAGTGGAATTATTAAACTGCAGATCTGAGGAATAGACCAGGCAATCCTGCCACAATGTGTGGTTCAAACTAGACACACAATTTAGGCAACATGAGACCCTAACAGGATTCCAGATAGACATGATAGGTTCATACTAGTATTAGTAAGTTAAGTAAATTGGAAGCAGCAAGCTGTTAAAAAATCTCCCCCCACCCCCATCGTCCCTCTAAGCTTACATTTGGGATGTGATGGAAGCTGTTTAGATCCTCGTCCCTCTGAGACTTGCTGGATCCCGCTTCTTTATAGCCTACAAAAGAAGGATTGTGAGGGATATGCGCTCACAGCATCTGCGTGCACATGACATCGCGGTGCGCCCGACGTGACGTAAGTGCGTGCACACATGACGGATATATGCCCGCATTGACACCACGCAAAAGCTTTAAGGGCTGGGGGATACCTTTTGTTATAAGAGGAGGTTCCATATCATTTGTACTCTGTTGGAGCGTTTAGCTCCTTTACCCCATCCTCACCAATAAACAAATCATTATCCTGTGCTTCGAAATCTAGCCCCATAGCAAATTGTACATAGTGGTACTTTGCTGTGGCTAATACTATAAGTATGACCATAGCAGGTTTATATATCCCTTATATTATATAAATATATTTTAGATTTGTACTGAGATTGCATTTAGAGCAAAGGCAATTTAATTAGGTGGGGTTATAGAACAACAATTACCACTACGAATGTGTATGTGTGTAATTATACACTATTAATTAAATCACATAACAATATACACTAACAAAGGCATAGTAATTTACTAATACTGAATTACCAAAACAAAATGATATACAATTAATAAAGTTACCTATTGTACTTGGACACCCCTAAGTTTGATGGAAAAGTAAATGGTAGGTTAGCCAGGGTCTCCACGTATACACTAAAAAAGAAAGTGTAACTTACTAATATCCCATGAGGCTCGACTTACATGTTAGCAAATCAAAAATTATCTTATTCATTTATGACAAGGAGCGAAGTGTAAGGAAGTTCCAGTATTCCATTTAAACCCAATGATTGTTGTTTTATAACATGTAACAGTCTTAGCCAATTACAAATTATTCAGACTCTGCACTTTACCCCCCCCCCCCATCTCGATAGAAGAATAAGACATCCAGTTTCCTGTCTGCTGTAGACACAGAAAGTGTGTCTGTAGTATGATTAAATGACTTTGCATGTCCTCTGAAAATTACCCAGCAATTCTTAGAGAAATGGCCAGTTTTTTTGTTTTCTCCACTATTGATATATTACTAACATGAGTCTGTGAGGTACATTCTTTATAAGAGGCTATTTTATTTTATACTCTGTGGGGAGCTTTGAGCTACCTTTAACACACACCTCTACCTAATCTATATAGCAATTATATCTTGTGCGGTCCTAACCCATGAATGACTTTAAATCTGGAAACTTGCTGTGGTTAAAATACAAATAAAGTATAGACCTAACATGTTATCTAGAGCTGCATAGGGTCTCAGGTTTCCAATGGTCTTGTTTGATTAGCTGTACATTGTGGCAGCATTGCCTAGGTATGTTCTCAGACCAGCTGGTTGTATTAACTCCCTGGATCATAGGCTGCCAGGAAGATGGATGATATAGAATGTGAGGGAAAGTTTGGTATGGTGTATAAACTTTAACTGACAACAGAAAGTAACTTAATAATCCTTCTCTAATTTTATAGTTTGTTAAGCTATGGATTGCAAGGTAAGGGCAGGTGTAATTCACTTGCATGTTCAAAACCTTGGTAGGATCGCTAAAGGCGATGACCATAGGGCTCTTTAATGTCTGTAGAGCCAGAAAGGAAATGGATTTCTTCCCAGGATTATGAAAACTAAAATTTTCCAGCATTAGCGTGCAGTAGGGAACACACCTCATGGCTCTATAGCATTACACTTGTATTGCATGCATTAATTACATTACATTAGCAATGGACATAAAGGAAACTTACTGGATTGTTGTAGTTATTTTAAAACAGTGAAAGGTTACAAGTTCATCAACCCCCTGCTCTATACCATTAGGCTGTATTACATCTGGATAATATGCTCTTACTTAAAGGACATAAGAAAAAATGAACTACAAACATAGAATTGCCCTGCGATTTGTAGTTTCAACAATTGAAAGATCCCAAGATTTTAACACCCCTGCTCTATACCATTCGGACTGTATTACATCGGTCTGACACCAGCCTTACTTAAAGAGATATTAAAAAAAAAAACTTACTAACAAACATAGATGCAGGGGTTTGTAGTTTTCAAACATGTGAAAGGTCACCAATTAACACCCCTGCTCATACCATCTAGATGATTACAGTGGATAATCAAATGTCCTTAGCTAAGTAAATAAATAGATATATTTTGCATGTCCCCACCCATTCTCTGGGCATGAGAAAAAGTGGTTTATAATTTAGATTCTATAGGGACCTGTATTAAAAAACATGAGCTGTGAGCGGTACCTTCTGTTATCAGACAAGGCTTCTGTTTATATTTTACCTCTGTGGGAAGCGTTTTAGACGCCTTTAACCCCAACCCTCCTTAATCGAGATAGCCATCAGTATCCTGTGTGCCTAAACCATAGTGACTGTAAATCTGGAACTGCTGTGGTAAATACATATAAGTATGAAGCTGGCATGTTAATGTGGATCCTGTTGTATAGAACCAGGTTGCCAATGGTCTTTTTAGTTGGAACTTCACATTGTGGCAGGATTGCCTGGCTCTGTTCTCAGGACCTATGCAGGTTTGGTTTATACAAAGAAATATGTATAGCAGAGGAGTGGTGCACACTGTAAGGTCTAGGAATCAAACACTTTAACGTCCATAGACTGTGCGAGCTCAGAAATACCTGACGCGTTTTGTTAACACATGCACTTAATCATATAGGTAAAATGTATCCAAAATGTACCGGGTGAAGGAGTTGCTCCTTAGTACCAACCAGGGCTACAAGGGCTCCACCTCCTTAACTGTTACAGGCACAGATATAGAATGTATAGTGTAATACAAGGGGCGTAGACAAAGCAAATAAAAAGGAAACAAAAACAAAACAAAAGCCATAACACTAATAAAAAAGGTGAAAAACAAATGAAGTAAACAATAATGTAAATAAGGAGTCAGATACCATAAATAAATATACAAATTAAATATAACATGAATATATATGTATATGGAAGGAACATTTAAAATAGCTATATACATCTCATCATGGAGACTAAATAGAGATGAAGTATGATAAAGATAGAAAAATTTCGATCCAATATAATCCTGACAATATCAATGAACTATTCAAGCCTCGTAGGGTACCAACCTACATACGTGATCGAGCACTCTTCACACACAAGTGAGTAGATAGACCAACCCAGATCATTGCGTTATATATTGTTTAATCTAAGAGAACTTGACTTAGTAGAAGTGCTTTGAAACACAGAAGCTACTTTAATGTTATTTTACATGTAAGGCATCTATTTTTCCACACTTTGAAAGGCCCAATACTGTACCATCTGTTTGATTTATTTCTATTAGAAAAGAGGCTAGGGGAAAGAACACTACCTAATAGGTGGCCCTTCTGGGCACAAAACTTGACCCATTGTCTAAAGCTGATGTAATGTGACTGTCCTCATTATAGGACCGGTAAGTATTTTCGAATGATGTTAGTGATATCTGAATCTGATTACTGTAACGTGTAAGAGAATGAATCGTTATTATCACCACTATCATAGTGGGAGAGGAAAAACCCTCTTAGGTGGACCCTGTAGAGGGGAAATTATGATTATGATTAAAATTAGTCCTGCAGGGGGTATAACGGATCAAGAGACTCCCTATCCTTCTTTAGAGCTCTATTGAGGCTAATGTCAAAGTCTTAAAGGCAATCCCTTGGCAAGGAGCCTATCCCTTAATTTACAGGATTCCCATACAAAATCCTCAAATTGGAGCAGTTTTTTTCTAATGAACAAACTGGCGCATAAGGAATGCCTCTCAGCAATGAGAAGGATGGCTGGAAGAGGCATGTAGTATAGTATTCCCGCTGACTCCTTACGAAAGATAGAAGTATTCAAAATGCCTTCCTTATGTGTAATATTAAGTCCAAGAAATTAAGAGTACACCACCAAAATCATGGGTGAACTCCAGATTTAAATCGTTAAGATTAAGACACTTAACCAACTCGGTAAAGTCTGATTTGAGTGCCCTTCCACAACACCAGCAGATCATAACTATACCTTTATAGGTTAATGGTGCTTGAAATAGTGGTCTGTACTCATTTTAGGGTAGATCAATGTCTCCTCCCACCAGCCCATATATAATTAGCATATGTGGGGGCATTTGGCCCCCATCGCAGCCCCACAGGTCTGGAGGAAGAAGACCACCATCAAAAGCAAAGAAATTATGATTAGTAGAAACCACACTGCTTCCAGTATAACCAATTTTGAGCACACGTAATATTTGCTGTAAATATTATAAGTGAAAAATTGTTAATTCCAACAAATTGGAGGTGGAACCCATATGGCGTGTGAATAATAATTTCTAGAGAAGAAAGAAAGGCTTTAACGGTCCCCTTAAAGATTAACGATTAGCAATCATGATTAGAAATGCAGAGAAGGGAGGGTGCCGGGTAATTCTCAACAAAACGGGACTATAAAAAGAACCATTAATATTATATCTGATGTAGGTACCTATAGAGTCCTAAACGGGACACTCAAAGGTCGTTCAGTTCTGGGTTATTGATGTTGTAGAAAGGGTTTTTATGGTTGGTCTAGTTAGAACATCATGGAAAATAGTTATCCGGCTTATCCTATATGCCACATTTTTTCATTTGCTACCTAAGATTCATAAACCGCGAGCCCCCCCCTGGTAGGCCCATTGTTTTCCCGGCATTGGTCCCTAGGGAGGGATCTCGATCTGTGATATTTTGTACTCAACCTTTGGTTTCTCTGACTCTTACCTTGGGATATCAACATGTGTTACATGTCCTCACTTCACTTAAGCGGACTGTAATACCAAAGGCCTCGACTAGCGTATGCTTTTGTATCCTGTATCCCCATGATCACGGGGTCCTGGCCATTATAGTATCACTTTAGATTTTACGCAAATATATGCGTCTCAAAATTGTTTTACTGGAAGCAGTTGTTGGTTTCTTACTAATCCTAAAAGTTTCTTTGCTTTTATGTGTCTTCTTCCTCCCGACCCGTGGGGCTGTCGATGGGGGCCAAATTGGCCCCACATATGCTAATTTTTAATGAGGCGGTGGAGGATACATTGATCTACCCTAAAATGAGTACAGACCCCACTATTTCACACATATTAACCTATAAAAGGTATATTGATGGATCTGCTGGTGGTGTGGAAGAGGCACCTAAATTCAGACTTTACCGAGTTGGTTAAGTGTCTTATCTTAACCATTTAAATCTGGAGTTCACCCATGATTTGGTGGTGATACCTTATTCTTTGGACATTACTATTACACATAGGAAGGCATTTGAATACTTCTATCTTTCGTAAGGAGTCACTGGGAATACTTACTACATGCCTTCCAGCCATCCTTTTCATACCTGAGAGGCATTACTTATGGCAGTTTATTCGCATTAGAAGAAACTGCTAAATTTGCAGGCGATTTTGTATGGGAATCCTGTAAATAAGGGATAGGCTTTTTGCCAGGAGATATGCTTAAGACTTTGACATTAGCCTTTATAGAGCTCAAAGAAGGATAGGGAGTCTCTGATCGTTGTTAAACCCCCTGCAGGACTAATTTTAATCATAATCATAATATTCCCCTCTACAGGGTCCACCTAAGAGGGTTTTCCTCCCCACTAATGATAGTGGTTGATAATACAACGAATATATTCTCTACACGTTACAGTAATCAGTATTCGGAGATCACATAACATCCATTCGAAAATATTACCGGTCCTATATGAGGGACAGTCAACTTAACATCAGATTTAGACACATGGGGTCAAGTTGTTGTGCCCAGAAGGGCCACCTATTAGGTAGTGTTCTTTCCCCTAGCCTCTTTTTCTAATAGAAATAAATCTAACAGGTGGCTACAAGTATTTGGGCACTTCAAGTGGGAAAAAATAGATGGCCTTACATGTAAATACATTAAGTAGCTTCTGTGTTTCAAAGCACTTTACTAATCAAGTTTTCCATATTAAACAATATATAACTGCGACGTATCTTGGGTGGTCTATCTACTCACTTATTGAAGCTGTCATCAGTTAGTGGTTTGTACCTCCCGTGCATTGAAGGCTCGTATAAGGGAAATGTGAGAGACATTAGATCCTGTCAGAAAATAGCCCAGTCACTAGACATTTTTACTAGGTGCAATTCAGGCAACCTTTCTTATTTATCGGTACAGGGAATACAAAGATTATGTCATCTAAAGTAGGGAAACGGGGTAGAAATATGGAAGGTGCTTTAAAGAAAGCGGAAGCTAGATGGGACTTTGTGTTGACACAGGGTCCCTTGAGGCTTGAATAGTTCATTTGATTTTCAGGATTTATTGGATAATTTTTTTTCTTTATATTACTCCCTGATGAGATGTATATAGCATATTTTATATATGTTCCTTCCATATACATATATATTCAGAAATATTTAATTTGTATTTATATATTGCGTTATCTACTCTCCTGATTTATTTATTGTTTACTTCATTTGTTTCACCTTTTTTATTATGTATGCTTTTTGCTTTTGTTTTGTTCCTTTTTATTTGCTTGTCTACACGCCCTTGTATTACCACTAATCTATATCTGTGCCTTTAACAGTTAAGGAGGTGGAGCCCTTGTACACTGGTTCTGGTTGGGTACTTAGGAGCACTCCTCCCGCGGTAGAGTTGGATACATTTTTTACATAGATAAGTGCGAGTTTGCACAAAACGCGTCAGGTATTTCTGACTCGCACAATGCATACTTTGATTAAAGATGGTTTTATGGACGTTAAAGTGTGTTGATTCCTAGACCTACAGTGTGCACGCTCCGCTATACATAACTTTGGATGTTATTGAGCTTGTAGCAGACGGGGCTTGGGGCAGTTTGCACCTGAGCCACTTCCAGTGTTCGGTGAGTTGTTTTACTTTTACTCACAGTTCTTTACCGCTATTTTTATACTTTTGATGCTTCAATCGGCTGCGGCAGGACACCAGTTTTTTAGCGAGAGGTCTGGGGCATTAGCACGGAACTACGTATGACATATGTAAGTCAAGTTGTTTATTTGGTTATTATTATATCTACCTTTGCCTTCTATGGTCATCAATTTAGCTTTTTACCTGGCCTCGTGCAACACTTGTTTCTTGTAGCTTCTAATGGTTACATTATTTTTGTTCATATTTGACAAATGTAACAGTCCGGTTTTTGATGCATATTTAATCACTCTTAGAGTCTGCGGTCTCCCTGTAGTAAATTGTTTCCCTTGGTAGTGGTTACTCAACAATACACTACAATTGTATAATTTGTAATTTTTATACACATAGACCCTCTTAGGTTCAGCTGCAGTGGAGGAAAAGGTAAGGGAGGTTATGTTGTGTGTTTGTTCATGTACTGTAATGTGGTAGGATTGCCTGGGTACTTTTTAGGACCTTCAGACTTATTCCATTTGATCCCCCCCTGGATACTTGCTGGGAGTGGAAAGGGAGGGCAAGTTTGGAATGGTTCCTGATGCTACTGGCTGAAGGGATCTAATTAGGTTCTCTCTAGCCCTAAGCTTAACAGCTATAGGCATAAGGGAGAGGTAGATAGATCCCAAACCACTTGCATGTTTGTGCACTTCGTGTTGGTATCACAGAAAGCACAACTGAGCTTTCAATAAAAATAAATAAAAATGGTGCTGTTTTGTGTTGAACTGCACATTGTGGCAGGAAGCTGATGACTGTTTCAATAACAATTTAAAATACCCCTGTATAAAGATTTTATAAACATTGTATCTACACATAATTTCCACTGTGCACCAATGGGACACACTTTTGCTCAGACTGCAGCAGACTGTGCCATAATATAAAGTTGTATGCTAATGATTAGGGGAAAGGATGCAAATGAATAAACAGATGGTTGATATTAAGCTATGGAATCCGACACACAGATAAGGGCTTTAGGCTAGGCCCTAATTACAATTACCATTATCTCATAATACTTAAAATGAATGTCAGGCCACAAAAATGGTTCTTCGATCATTTTTTACTCTTCAATGATTAGAAAAGAACACAGAAAAAAGTGGTTGGTACTGCAAATATCAACAATCTTTAAAATATATCATTAATACACTGTTACAATAATTGAAGTCACATAATTACATCAATGTTTACATTGTATAAAAAAAAATTCTTTGAAACCTTATACGATACAAAATATACCTAGTAACAAGATAAAACTAAGATAACGTAAGAAATTTTTAGAAAAGTTTTAAGAACAACACTTTTTCAGAAAGAAGAGCAACTTAATAAAAAGCAGTAATCTGTTTCTCACCTCCATTTGATGTTAGGTATTTACCTTTCTAGCTTGGGATTTGTGTTTTATCACTAGTATGGTCACTGACCATTGTGTTCAAAGAATCCAAGATTCTACAGGAACTTTTTACAGTTTGTACAGTTGGTACCCCACTAGTAGCATCTAGCTAATCCTTGTGACTGAGCTGGGGATGTGGTCAGTCACTGTACATACACAGTCATTTCATCCAGTTTTTCGGGGTTACATACTTTAATGCTATTTACTGTAGAGGAATTTTTCAGTTTATTGGTGTTTTTAGAGGGGATACGTTCAGATTCTGGAGTGTAAAATATAGGGGCTTAGTTCTCCTTTAAACTAGGTCTACAAAATACATAAACACTAGTAGAAAGACTGTTGGAGCAAAAACAATGTTGTTTTGGGCATTGACATCATATAACATACTGCAGTCTGGATACGTGTGTCTTGAAGCAAGAAAGCAGAAAAAAGCAACATCTACTCACCCTCATCAAGAGGCAAGGTAAATTTTTTAAGACATCTGGTGTCCACAAAAAGTATAACTGAAAAAACAAATATTTTGTATGAATATAAAGTTATAATTATTTTGCATTACCAAAGAATGAAAACAAAATTCATCTAAATGAAAAGGACCAAGTTAGCAAATGACTAACTATACTCGTAAACCGCCTTTCCATGTGCTATGAAGAATAAATCATTTCTTTACAATTTTTGCCTGTTACATTTCTCCACCTATGCTGCTCTATTAGTCAATAAATATAGTAAAACGTAGAGTACTTAGATCTTTAAATATGTTTAAAATCATTTCTACAGAAGGAGTAATAAATAGAACAGCAAAAGAAAATAAAGATTTGAAAAGGTAAATATGGTCTCCATTTTTACAAACAAGTTAGGGTTATATAAAAGCCTTCCGTTGTACGTTTAAAACAAATCATAAATTACACCTTAGCTAAAAGTTGTGAGAAGTTATTGTTTAAAAGATTCTGCAATATTACTTCCTGCTAACACTTCCTATTTTCAGCATGTGGCCAACCTCTGTTTGTGCAGATACCTGTTTTTTCAGCCTTAAGTTAACTGCAGCTCATTTTAAAGGAAAGACTTCACTCTAACTTTTTGGGAGACCACAGTTGATCTTTATGTAAAATTTTAAAGCAGTTATTTCATAAATCATTTTATTTCAGCTAAATGTGAAATCAGTGTCACTATGATTGTTGAACCTGCAGAAAAAAAATTACATTAACTTAGATGTTTTGAAAAATAGAAGAAAAATATTACAAATGTCCAAAACAGAGCAAAAACTGATTATTTCGAATATATAGTGGGGAAAAAAAAAGGGGGAGGGAGAGTATGTGTTTATGTTAAAAAAGAATTTAAGCCAAATTTAAAAGAAGAGATAACTGGTGATATGGATGATAAAGTGAGGCAATAAGGGTGGAATTAGGCAACAGGAAAGGAAGGGGTAATGTCATTATTGGTGTCTGCTATAAGCACAAAATGCTAGCAGAGAGGAGGTGAGTCAACTTCTATGCAGTTGGCAAGGGCGCAAGTTTGGGGAGTGTGCTCATTATAGGGGACTTCAATTACCCTGATTGATTGGTGTGGTGGAACTGCCATCACAGAAAAAGGTGATGAGTTCTCGATTTGCTGCAGGATAATTTTCTCTCACAGGTGGTTGAGGTTCTTACAAGAAAAGGAGCTCTGTTGGATCTGGTAATATCTAAATTGTGGAGCGCATTATAGATATAAAGGTAACTGGAGGCTTAGGGAATAGTGACCATGAAATAGTGGCATTTGGACTTTGTATCGAAGGAAAAGTGCGCTGGGTTAACGAAGACATTTAATTTCAGGAAAGCACATTTTCCAAGGTTAAAAGCAGCTCTTCAGAATGTCAACTGGGATAATGTATTATCAGGTAAATGTACTGAACAGAAGGTGGACTGTGTTCAAGCGGATTTAAAACAGTTCACATCTAATTTATACCCTTGGGAAATAAATGTAAAAAAAAAAAAAAAAAAACAAAAATGTGGCTGAATTCTGATGTAAAGAGGCAATGGAAAGGAGAAAAGGCATATAAAACCTTTAAGGCCGAGGGAACGGAAAGGGCCTTTGGGATTATAAAAACTGTACAAGGAGTTTAAGAAAGCAATCAAACTAGCTAAATAATAATGAAGTTAGGATAGCTGAACAAAGCATCACTAAGCTAAATTTTTTAAGTATTTAATTGTAAGAAGATGAGGACTGAGAATGTGGCACCATTAATTAAGGGATAAGTTAGTTACGGAGGATGGCGTAAAGCAAATGTCTTGAATAATTTTTTCCCCTTATATACACTATAGAGATCCAAGTACAGATATCATAGAGTATAGTAGCAATAATGGTATAAAAGATTCAAGTGCACTTTTGTTAACAGAGGATATGGTACAGAAAGAAATAAGAAGGTTAATATTAAAATCTCCTGGACCGAAAAATACATCCTCGGTACTTACTTAAGGAGCTAAGATCAGTTTTATCTAGGCCATTGTTTCTTATTTTTGGATTCCTCATGTCAGGTTGTGTGCCTCTGGATTGGAAAAAGGCTGATGTTATTCCAATATTCAAGAAGGGTAGTCGTTCACAGCACGGTAATTACAGGCCAGTAAGTTTAACTTCAGTGGTGGGGAAGATCCTGGAAAGTTTAATAAGGGAACATGTTCTAGAGTATGTTTCAAGGACTGACATTATAAAGTAGTAACCAGCATGATTTAGGAGGAATAGATCTTGTCAACTAACTTGCTTGGCTTTATGAGGAAGTAGTAGAAATTTAGACTCTGGCATAGCAGTAGATGTAGTTTACTTGGATTTTGCAAGGCTTTTGATACAGTCCCACATAGGCGACTAATGTATAAGCTAAGATCTGTGTCTGGGGAGTCACATTTGTACATGGATAGAAAATTAGTTTATGAATAGGATGCAGAGAGAGTAGTTGTTAATGGGGCTTCATCATTATGGACTAAAGTGCTAAGTGGGGTGCCACAGGGTTCTGTGCTGGGGCCGCTTCTATTTAATCTATTTATTAATGATTTGGAATTGGGTATTGTCAGCAAGGTTTCTGTGTTTGCTGATGACACAAAACTTTGTCGACCATTAAAAACTTCAGAGGAGTGCAATTGTTGCAAGGGGATCTAGATAGATTGTCACATTGGCTGCTAAGTGGCTAAGTAGTGGCAGCAGAAATTCAATGTTGATAAATGTAAGGTGATGCATTTTGGACTTAAAAATCCTTGTGCTACTTATAATATAAATGGCTCTGTGTTAAGTGAATCCCTGTTGGAAGGGATCTTGGAGTTTTGGTGGATAACAACTTAAAGGTGCAAGCAGTGCCAGGTGGCAACAGCCAGAGCCAGCATGGTATTGTCTTGTATAAAGAGAGGTATGGATTCAAGGAGGAAAAATGTAATTCTCCCTCTTTACAAAGCTTGGTAAGGCCTCATTTGGAATATGCAGTGCAATTTTGGAATCCTGTGTACAAAAAGGACATCTTTGAAATGGAAAGGTTCAGAGAAGGGCAACTAAATTAATAAGGGGATTGGGGGAGCTGAATATGAAGAGAGACTGGAAAAGTTACCATTATGTACGCTGGAGAAAAGGTGCTTGCGTGGGGATATGATTACTGTGTAGAAATACATTAACGGGCCAACAATAAACTATCTGGGGCATTGTTCACCAATAGAACATGTCAAAGGACACGAGGACATCCCTTAAGACTTGAAGAAAAAAGGTTTAGGCTTCAAGCTCGGAAAGGGTTTTTCATGGTGAGAACGGTAAAGCATTATGAACTGTCTTCCAGTGGACGTTGTTATGGCAGGTTCATTGGTCAGTTTCAAAAAAAAGCTGAATGAGTTTCTGCAAACAAGGAATGTACAAGTTACTGGTATTGATACATAAAGTAGAGTTATCCAGGGAAATTTCCGATTTCCACTTGGAGTCAGAGAAGAATTTTTTCCCCCTTCATAAATTTGGTGGGTTTTTTTTGCCTTCCTCTGGATCAACAGTTAGGCAGGAAATGAGGATATTGCTAGAGGGTTGAACTGGATGGACGTATGTCTTTATACAACCTCAAATACTATACTATACTAGTACGTACACCTTACTGTAAATTATGGGATATTATAAGTCACGAGGAGTTACGTGACCATATAAAAGCAGGAGGCCACAGGCCAAGTTCTTTTATAAAGGAACAGAACTCTGTTCACATGCACACAAAAAACTGACATTCCCATCCCGTTTTCAGACTGCATAACTAATTTCCCCTCCCCTGTGCCCTCCTTCCATTATGTCACTGGGCAGTGCTTGGCCAGCAGGATTACAAGGTCACCTGACCCTTCCTTCCTGGTTTCCAGCAGCTGCGGAGACCTGATGAGACCACCCACCTGCTCCATCCGGTTGCTACAGCTCCATCAAGACCAGACCCCTTTTGTTAACTCCTGGATTTCCTCTGACAACACACACAACATATTTGCTTCGGAACACGACACTTTGTGAACCGCATCAAAGGGTAAGTTACCAGGGGCAAATAGCGCACCGATTATAAGAATATTCTTTTACAGTTCGGCCCATAGGGATCAATGGGAGAGGTGGGTTATAGCACAATTATGAAACCGTTTTCAAATAAATTATAGACACATGCATGGAATTAATCAATGGCTAATTATTACAACAATAATACAGTCACAGTTCTGGCATATGTAATTACATTTGTTTATTCTTATACTATCAATATTCTGATCATTCACACATAACATACTGCACCATGGCAGAGCAAGTACTTTATATTCACTCACTCCTGAAAAACAATGTGCATCTAGATAGCAATGATAATGTGACTAATCTACATTACTCATTTACAACATAAACAAATGCATTCTGGCAAGGGTAACCTTTCTAACTAACTGATTCCATATACTGCCATTACACAGATATATGTATATACTTGAGAGCTTTAGCTATAAGATTAAAGCTATACATGGCTAATATTCATCAACCACATCGGGTCTGACAGGATTTGTTAAATATCGTTAATCTGTCTAGATAAACCCTGATGCCAACAAACTACCACCGTTAGCCGCAGGACCAATGGAAGGGTAGAAATATTCAGTTGGATCATTACTGGCTCCCTTGAGACCCTTTACTACGTAGAGTGAGTCGATAACATTGCAGTCTGAGGTTGCATGGAACAAGGGTCTGTATAGGATTATATATGGAAAGATGTCTTGTGTATTTGCAAATTGCATAAACTTACTATCAGATTCCAATGTAATCTGTGTGTAAATTTGTCGCCTGGTATGGGCAGCTTAAGACAGGATTTTGGAAGCAGAACAAGGAAATTGTACAAATGTAACTTTTGAAATATGTTTAAAATAAGACATGCAAAACCAGAGGGAAAAATGATTAAAGGGGAAGTTCAGTGCAAATACACATGCTTTTCAGAAAAAAGAGCAGTATTTTTTCTCCCAATGACCTTAATCTGCCAATTCAGCATTTTGTCTGTATATAATAAATGCAACCGAAATACTGACTTACTGTTTGCAGGACCTATTAGAGACCGTTATGGTCTTGTCCTAGACCCAGCGCCTGGGTTGATTCAGTTGCTCAGTAGAGATCTGAGCATCTTTGACCCATCCAACAGCAATCAGTAGAAATTACTATTAGGAACATTCCAAGGATGTGGTGCATCTGGGAAGAAGAAGGACCGTTAGAACCTGAATGTCAGCTCACTAATGTCAACACCAGGGAAAAGCAAAGGGATGAATCAACTGATTTTTCAAAATGGGAGAGAAATGTAGAATAACTAAGAAGGCATTACACAAACTAACAAATTAACAATATTGATCATTTCCACTGAACTGTCCCTTTAAGCATTGTGTTAAATTTGAAAATACTAGAAATTAAATATTTTTGTACTATACTTTTATAATATTTTCATTGTACTCTTTTTCAAAAAGGACCATTTGAAATGGAAAGGGTTCAGAGAAGAGCAACTAAATTAATAAGGGGAGTGGGGGAGCTTGAATATGAAGAGAGACTGGATAAGTTACAATTATGTACGCTGGAGAAAAGGCGTGTGGGAATATGATTACTGTGTATAAATACATTAACGGGCCATACAGAAAACTATGGGGCATTGTTCACTAATAGAACATGTCAGAGGACAGCCCTTAATACTCCCTTAAGAAAAAAGGTTTAGGCTTCAAGTTCGGAACAGGGTTTTTCACTGTGAGAACGGTAAAGCTATGGAACTGTCTTCCAGTGGACGTTGTTATGGCAGGTTCATTGGTCAGTTTCAAAGAAAAGCTGGATGAGTTTCTGCAAACAGGAATGTTTGCAAGTTACTGGTATGACACATAAAGTAGAGTGATCCAGGGAAATTTCTGATGCCACTGGAGTCAGGAAGGAATCTTTCCCCCTTCATAAATTTGGTAGGTTTTTTTTTTGCCTTCCTATGGATCAACAGTTAGGCAGGAAATGAGGTATTGCTTGATGGGTTAGTCTGGATGGACTTATGTATTTTATCTAATGATAAATTCACTAGACTGCATCTTCTCTTAAGGAAATAACGTTATGGTGTTTACCTGCCAAAAAATACGACCACCAATTATAGAGCTGCAAAATTTAAAAAACCAAATGAGTTTGCTACATATTTTTGCCAGCATAGCCACAGCAAAAAAAAATCATTAAAGCATATGGGAGTGGGATACTACTAAAACAATTTGCTAAAAAAAACATCAGAGAAACAGCAAAAATTTTTTGATAATTTATAACCAATAGCTTTAGCACTCAGTTAATTCTATTGTGATATTTATATGTACATTTTCCCTATTTTTTGATGCAAATCTTCCAGAGTATATGCAGATAAAATATTACCCTTCCTCTACTGACACATTTGTTAACAGTTTCTACATGGATAGATCCTAAATAATGTATCTGGTACACAATGACAACAATAATTATTATTAAATGGTAAAAGCTGAAAAATATGTATTGACATATCTTTTCAGTTGGAATAGATAAACTCTTTTCCTGTTACTTGGGTAACCAAAAAAACAATATATAATTTGTTGGGTAAACAACAAACAAAATTATAATTCATCAATACAATGTAATCTGTAAAATAAATTATAGAGAGTGTTTCCCATAAAAGCAACATTCTTACCTCCCATTCTTCAATTAATGTAACAGGAGCAGAAACAAAGCCTTGAAAGTTATCAACAAGCAACAATCGACCACTGGCTCCTCTGACAGGTCCTGACTGTTTAAGGATTTAACTAAAGTATTTCGCACATCAGTGCACATGTGCAGATATTTGAGTTAAAGGCGAAAAAGTTGGGACCTGCCAGAGAAGCAAGCTGTGGATCGCGCTTACAGGTAAGTTTCAAGGCTTTGTTCCCAGCTTCTGTTACATGAATTCAAGAATGAGAGGCAAGACATAGCTACTTCACCTCCCATTCTTCAATCAATGAAAAAACGGATAGGTTCACTTTTAGAGCAAACATATTTTAATAAAACGGAAGATTTAAAATGAATTAAAAAAACAGATAAATTCCCCAGAAGGAAAAAGCAGACTTATTTAGGAAATACAGTTTACTTGTAAGAACTCTTAACATTCAAGTTAGTGAAGGATGATGAGAAAGTACATTAGGGCAATAAAGATTTAATGATATATTAAAATGCAGATAGCGAAGTCTAACAGGTGTAATTTCAAAGAAATAATGTGAATATTGAGTTGTCAGGAAACTGCACATTTCATTAACGATCCATCAAGCAGTGCTTCTAAACAGATAAATCATTTCCATAGCAAACAGAGCTGTATCATTGCCAGCAGCAGGTGGTACCTAATCAAGAAAAGGACAAAAAGCACACACAACATTACATTAATTCTGGAAACAGGCTAGTAAATTAAACCACCAATATTTTCTGTAAATAGGTTTTACGTTTACTGACAGAAACGAAGCATTGCACAGATTGTGACATTTTATATGTTCAGCAGAGAATGTGCTACATTTTTGGTTTAATTTTAAGCCAATCAGCATTGGGTTTTTTTTTTAAGGGCAATTAATAAGCTTTAAGGGTTACTCTTGATTAACGATTGATGTAGCAGACCTACAAAAGCTTAGTTGATATACAGTATAGCATAAATTTATGTCTGAACATTTTGTATAAAATTACAAGCGTATGCATTTTTATAGTAATTAGTTAAATCCAGTTGCACTTTTAGAGGGGAAGTCCCCAAAATTCCTTTTTAATGTATACAGGGTGAGGGCCTAAATTTAAAAGCTCCCAGTGTGCTACAGTCAACCATCTTTAATTTTTAGGCAGGCCAACTATGGGCAACTGCTAGATGAGCACACTTCCATAGCACATAACCTGGTTTGTTGGATAAGAAAGAAGAAGAAAATCAGCAATGTCTTCCAGCGAATCTAAGGTAAGCCCAGCATTTTAAGTCCTCACAGACTGACACATCAAAGGGATGGCCAGTTTCAGACTTCAGTTCATCTTAATTATTTCCCATTTTACTATTATTTGCCATGTGCCATGTTAAACTTAGTATAGTATAGTATAGTATAGTATTTATGGTTGAATAAAGACATATGTCCATCCAGTCCAACCCATCTAGAATATCCTCATTTCATGCCTAACTATTGATCCCGAGGAAGGCAAAAAAAAACACCAAAAACACCAAATTTATGAAGGGGGGAAAAATCCTTCCTGACTCCAAGTGGCAATAGGAAATTTCCCCTAACTAATTTAACCCTAACATTCCATAAGCTTCAAAAACAATAAAATATTTTGATGAACTGCCTTTTGATGCATTTATTGGATGATGTGAATTTGATTGCTTTCAAAGGAACTTACATTTAAACCTATCATGGGTGAATTGTCTTATTTTATATTATTAAAGGGTATGCCCCACCTTAAAACAACCAACAAAAATGGTCACATGTCTGTTACCCGCCCCCAAACCCAACTAATACATTTAGCACATATTTAGATGTATTATCAACAAGCATTTAATTATAATTATGTATATTTCTGCAGAGCAAGCTAGCTCCTACCCCCATGCAGTAAATCAGTCTGTGACTGTTGATATCGTACCCAATGATTTACTGCTGCTTCATCTGCTGCCTCCTCTGCACATTCTCAAGCTTATAAAAAGCTCATTGAGCAGAGGGAGAAGGCGGATACTTTTGCAGAATGGAAAAGATGTATGATTAAATATCTGGATACAAATGCATGTAATAAACTGGTAAAATAGCAGTTAGAGTTGTGGGCAGATAAACAAATCACCAAGGGTAGAATGCCCTTTAAATTAAATTAAATGGACATATGCTTAATCATCCACTAGAAGCCAGTTAAACAATATCTAGATATGCAACAAAATTCAAATGTTACTATGATGGGACAATTTATAAACAGAATTATATAATGGCATAACATAGACGCCCTTTTACATGATAGGATAATAAAAAAAATAAAATGCAACTAGCACTCCTGAAGTTAAAAACGCTGATCACGGTGCAGCTATGGAAGGGGTGTGTGTAAGGGTCCAACCCACCAAACTTGCAGGGGGCCCCGGGCCCTAGAACTTTCACTTCTGTATAAATATAGAATTATTTATGCATTACAGGGACTACAAGGAGAGAAGTTGAAATCACACATGTGCAGAAAGTGTTACAAATGCCAATTTACTGGCAGAGAACTTTTCAGCTTTAGGTAACCAAAGAACTTTGCGTGAGCTCATAAAGGAAAAGGAAGAGCACATGAATGGAGTCTTCCAAGCTAAAAAGTATCAGTTTATACTCTAGTAACTGGATTTCTAAAATATAGCACTTTAACGGTGCTTATCACATAAATTCTGATTGTGGTTTAAATTGTGTATTCTTATTCACATTAATAACAGTGTGGACTTACTTAGTAAGTCGGGTGACTCAGGTGCAAAAGCCCCGAGTCACTCACAGAGGACAATCCTCAGATTCGTTACTTAGATGAAAAACACGTCTTGTCAATACACTACCCGTATTCCTGGGTGGCCCAGGTGCTGCATGCCCCGGACCCTTCGCTTAGTCCCAATTACCAATAGGCATCAAATATGTACAAACGGCCGCGCACTCCGGTCAAACAAAAATCCAGCAGCTTGTTTAGATAATATATTTTATTCCACACATCGATAAAACAGAAAGCAAGTGTACATCAGATCCATAGACTTACGCGTTTCGAGCCGACTGCTCTACTCTTACTCATAAATGAGTAAGAGCAGTCGGCTCGAAACGCGTAAGGCTATGGATCTGATGTACACTTGCTTTCTGTTTTATCGATGTGGTGGAATAAAATATATTATCTAAACAAGCTGCTGGATTTTTGTTGACCGGAGTGGCGGCCGTTTGTACATATTCCAAGCTAAAAAGGTTGCAGGGGAAAGTAATTTCTTATTCCCTTTCTTAAGTCTGAGAATATTTTATAGGATTATCATATTAACTATTCTTAGCATGAAAGCTAAGACCCAGGTGGATATCCCTGCTGTAATTTGGGAAATTGCATTAGACAGAAAACACGTGATAATGGTTAATGGTAAAAGGATGGCACAAATGCAGGGCACGATCGTTGTCAGGTGATAAAATTGGGTGACTCCTTTCATTTAAACTTAAGGTGGCCATACATATACCCGATATTACTTACCCGACAGAGCACTCACGCGATGTCCGTTCGATCCTGCCGGAACGCTTCTATGCGACCGACATGCGATCGCAAAATAAATGGGATTTGTCACACCTTAACTCAAAAAGAGTACAAAATTTACAACAATGTAAATTGCAACGTGAAATGTATAATTTTAATTTCTCGTCTCACCGTGGCAAGCACTAAAAGTTCCCTGAAAGAATCTCTATAACAAATGCAGACCGAATTCACCACTAAGCAGACTTTACCTGTTGCAGTAAAACCCAAACCAATGCTAAATTCAGGGGATAAAAACGATCAGAAAAATATTAATTTTCCTCTAAATACAAGTTTAAATTCTCCCTTCTGATATAATTTTTAAATTTCTCCAAGATCCTTTGATATCAACTGTGAATTGCTACTGGGAAAATGTACTGTGTATTGGAACCAGAATATAAAGGGTCAATTAGACAATTTTAACCTTTGTATCGTTTTAATAATTGGAAACAAAGTGTGAATACTACAATTTATCAAGCCCAATCAATTATTCTTTTGAATAAAAGGGTTTTGCAATTTGTTTACTTAATAAGCACCACCTTTGAGTTATTTGATAATGTTCTTAATTGAATACCTTTTAAACAGGAGGTTCTTTTTCTATTACATTCAGTCCCATGAGTAAGGGCTTTTTAGCTCACCTACTTTAGATGTGTTCAATCTGCTTGTTTTACTTATTTTTGTAATAAAGGATTATTGCTTTATATGTGACTGACCTCAGGTTTTTGATATGAGGATGCTGGGAAACCTCTTTTATTTCTATTCTGATCTATTTTACTCTACCTTCTAGATCTCAAAAAGTTTTAGTATACAAGAAGCAAAAAAACCCAGAAAAACAAGCATGCTAAAAAAATTGACCGAATTTGATTAGATAACAACATTGTCTGAGAAATAATCCTGGAAATATTTGTTTTCATCACAAAGAACACATCTGAAAGAAAGCTTAAAAAGCATGCCTTCCTTTTTATTGTTACTCAATGGCTTTAATTAAAACCTTCTTCAAATGCATTGATCAATGTAAAATAGATTAATTTGTGGCAGAAGCAGAAGGAGATCAAATATGTTTAAGGACATGTCTCATGGTACCAGCTGAATAATGTCATCATGATTCTACGGATAAGCGATTTGTCAGCTTGACTTCTAATATTCATTTAATTGCTTCCTACTGAGTGAGGAGTAGGTTGCGAAGACCTGATTTTTCTCTCCAAAGAGAAAATAAAACACACGAGCACGAATCTTGTGATGCCAAGAAGAAATATTCAACATGTATTATTTTGTCAATTGAAACTGGAAGGGGCAATTATCCTTTCTTTGGATCAGCGATAAGGATATGAAATCAATGCCAGACAGTTCAGAAATACTATTTGGTGTGCAAATAACACATCTGCAATGTTTGCAGAGGTAGTAAGATGTCCAAACTGCATTAGAGCAGGGATGCTCAATGTGCAGAGGGCAGTTTGTTTTCAAATGTTTGGACATGCAATAGAGAAAAATAAGATTGAGAGCTCAATAGCTTGACCACCACATAAAAAAACTTTTTAAATGTTGTAGGGCATCCCTGCCCCCAAACCCCATGTCAGATTACTTAAATAAGAATCAGAACTCTACTTACAGACCCTTGCTCCTGCGGTGTTCTGATACGGCTCCCGGCTTGCTGTGGAACTTGCAAACAGGGGCCGGACCGGGCTGCTGGTAATGCAGAGCCGCATGAGCAATGGGAAGTAGAGTTCTGATTCTTTTTTAGTAATCTGACACGGCAGTTGGAGGTGGATATCCTACGCTACAGAAAATTCTTTTATTGGAGGTCAGATTACTAAAAAAGAATCAGAACTCTACTTCCATTGCTCATGCAGCTCTGCATTACCAGCAGCCCGGTCCGGCCCCTGTTTGCAAGTTCCAACAAGCAGGGAGCCGTATCAGAACACCGCAGGAGCAGGTCTGTAAGTAGAGTTCTGATTCTTATTTAAGTAATATGACATGGGGTTTGGGGGCAGGGATGCCCTACAACATTTATAAAAGTTTTTATTGGGGGGTCAAGCTATTGAGCTCTCAATCTTATTTTTCTTATTGCATGTCCAAAACATTTGAAAAACAAACTGCCCTTTGCACATGAGCATCCCGCTCTAATGCAGTTTGGACATCTACTACCTCGTAATAGTAGGCTCTAGACATCTACATTTTTATGCTTGAAATGGTTGCGCATCACCAGGGCCCTGCAATTCTCCGCACTAAAGCCAATGTATATTTACAGAGTTAACACACTCTCTGCTGTGGCTGTGTGCTGTTCTCAACCCCCCCCCCCCCCTCCATAAGTCCTCCTTTAGTCACTGTAACTCTCTCTTTCCTGGTTTCTTCTACTTTCTCCTGCATGAGCATGTGTCAACCACAGATTAGAAGGAGGAACTAGTATTTGTGACCGCAGATTCAGAACCTCCCACCCACTTTCTGATCAGTGATTTCTGGTGACAGGTGGTTGATGAATTAAAGTGAAACCTGGCCTTTCCTTTAAAATTAACTTTTTTGGAGACCACAGTTCCCCATTATGTACAGTATATACAGTAGGTATTTGATTTATAAGGTACTCTAGGATTGGGTCTGGTTTAACCAAAGGCCCCACACATTAAACTGATGTCGCAATATATGGGAACCTGTCTGAAATATGCGTGTGTGACTGCATACACTACCCTAATCCCATACTATTTATGATGATCAGTGATTACATTAGGGAATATCACATCGCACTACTTAAATAAAGGTTAGTCAATACCCTTTCTGATATTATGCAAATCCGTCTGATCCAATATGATTTGTTAAAGAAGTGTATGGTCAACAGTGGAAACCTATAAAAAATTGACCACTGAAGCAAACATTGCAGATGTGTTATTTGCTCCAAATAGTATTTCTGAACTGTCTGGCATTGATTTCATACTTATCGCTGATCCAAAGAAAGGATAATTGCCTCCTTCCAGTTTCAATTGACAAAATAATACATGTTGATATATTCTTCTTGGCATCACAAGATTCGTGCTTCTGTGTTTTATTTCTCTTTGGAGAGAAAAATCAGGTCTTGCAACCTACTCCTCACTCAGTAGGAAGCAATTAATGAATATTAGAAGTCAAGCGACAAATCGCTTATCGTAGACATGATGACATTATTCAGCTGGTACCATGAGACATGTCTTAACATATATTTGATCTCCTTCTGTCACAAATTAATCTATTTTACATTGATCAATGCATTTGAAGAAGGTTTTTAATTAAAGCCATTGAGTAACAATAAAAAGGAAGGCATGCTTTTTTAAGCTTTCTTTTCAGATGTGTTCTTTGTGAATGAAAACAAAATTTCCAGGATTATTTCTCAGACAATGTTGTATCTAATCAAATTCAGTCAATTTTTTTAGCATTGCTGTGGTTTCTGGTTTTTTTGCTTCTTGATACTAAACTTTTTGAGATCTAGAAGGTAGAGTTAATAGATCAGAATAGAATAAAGAAGGTATTCCCGCATGCTCTATATCAAAAACCTGAGGTCAGTCACATATAAAAGCAATAATCCTTTATTACAAAAATAAGTAAAACAAGCAGATTGAACACATCTAAAGTAGGTGAGCTAAAAAGCCCTTACTCATGGATGAAGGTAATAGAAAAAGAACCTCCGTGTTTAAAAGGTATTACAATGAAACTTATCAAAAGTAACTCAAAGGTGTGCTTATAAGTAACAAATTGCAAAACCTTTTATTCAAAAGAATAATTGATTGGGCAGTTGATAAATTGTAGTATTCACACTTTGTTTCCCATTATTAAAACGATACAAAGGTTAAAATTTGTAATTGACCCTATATTCTGGTTCCAATACCCAGTACATTATTCCCAGTAGCAATTCACGTTGATATCAAAGGATCTTGGGGAGAAATTTAAAACTTATATTCAGAAGGGAGAATTTAAACTTGTATTTAGAGGAAAATTAATATTTTTGCTCGTTTTTATCCCCTGAATAGCATGTTGGGTTTTACTGCACAGGTAAAATGGCTGCCTAGGGTGAATTCGGTCTGCATTGTTATAGAGATTCTTCAGGGAACGTTAGTGCTTGCCCAGGTGAGACGAGAAATTAATAATTAACATTTCACGTTGCAATTACTTGTTGTAAATTTGTACTTTTTTGGTTAAGGTGTGACAAAATCCCATTTATTTGCGATCGCATGTCGGTCGCATAGAAGCGGTTCGGCAGGATCGAACGGACATCGTGTGAGTGTCCGGTGGGTAAGTAAAATGGGTATATGTATGGCCACCTTAAGTTTAAATGAAAGGAGTCACCCAATTTTACACCTGACAAGATCGTGCCTGATTTGTGCCATCCTTTTACCATTAACCAATTATCACGTGTTTTCTGTCTAATGCAATTTCCCAAATACAGGCGGGATATCCACCTATGGTCTTAGCTTTCCATGCTAGAATAGTTAATGTGATAATCCTATAAAATATTCTCAGACTTAAAGAAAGGGAATAAGAAAGTACTTTCCCCTGAAACTTTTTAGCTTGGAAGACTCCATTCACTGTGCTCTTTCCTTTTCCTTTTGAGCTACCTAAAGCTGAAAAGTTCTCTGCCAGTAAATGTGCATTTGTAACACTTTCTGCACATGTGTGATTTCAACTTCCTCCTTGTAGTCCCTGTAATGCATTAAATATATTCTATATTTATACAGAAGTGAAAGTTCTAGGGCCCGGGGCCCCTGCAAGTTTGGTGGGTTGGACCCTTACACACACCCCTTCCTAGCTGCACGTGATCAGCTTGTTTAAATTCAGGAGTGCTAGTTGCATTTTATTTTTTTATTATCCAGTATCATGTAAAAGGGCGTCTATGTATGCCATTATATAATTCTGTTTATAAATTGGCCCATCATAGTAACATTTGAGTTTTGTTGCATATCTGAAATATTGTTTAACTGGCTTCTAGTGGATGATTAAGCATATGTCCATTTAATTTAATTTAAAGGGCTGTCTACCTTGGTGATTTGTTTATCTGCCCACAACTTAACTGCTATTTTTACCAGTTATTACATGCATTTGTATCCAGATATTTAATCTACATTCTTTTCCATTCTGCCAAAGGTATCCGCCTTCTTCCTCTGCTCAATGAGATTTATAAGCTTGAGAATGTGCAGAGGAGGCAGCAGATGAAGCAGCAGTAAATCATTGGGTACGATATCAACAGTCACAGACTTGATTTACTGCATGGGGGTAGGAGCTAGCTTGCTCTGCCAGAAAGTATACAATAATTATAATTAAATGCTTGTTGATAATACATCTAAATATGCTAAAGTATTAGTTGGGTTTGGGGGGGGGGTAACAGGACATGTGACCATTTTTGTTGGTTTGTTTTAAGGGTGGGCATACCCTTTAATAATATAAATTAAGACAATACCCATGATAGGTTTAAATGTAAGTTCCTTTGAAATGCAATCAAATTCACATCATCCAATAAATGCATCAAAAGGCAGTTCATCAAAATATTTATTTGTTTTGAAGCTTATGGAATGTTAGGGGTAAAATTAGTTAGGGGAAATTTTATTGACTTGGAGTCAGGAAGGATTTTTCCCCCCTTCATAAATTTGGTGTTTTGTGTGTGTTTTTTTTGCCTTCTCGGGATCAGTAGTTAGGCAGAAATGAGGATATTGCTAGATGGGTTGGACTGGATGGACATATGTCTATTCAACCATAAATACTATACTATACTATACTATATAAGTTTAACATGGCACATGGCAAATAATAGTAAAATGGGAAATAATTAAGATGAACTGAGTCTGAAACTGGCCATCCCTTTTGATGTGTCAGCTGTGAGGACTTAAAATGCTGGGCTTACCTTAGATTGCTGGAAGACATTGCTGATTTTTCTTTTTATCTTATCCAACAAACCAGGTTATGTGCTATGGAAGTGTGCTCATCTAGCAGTTGCCATAGGTTGGCCTGCCTAAAAATTAAGATGGTTGACTGTAGCACACTGGGAGCTTTAAAATTTAGGCCCTCAACCTGTATACATTAAGGAATTTTGGGGATTCCCTCTAAAGTGCAACTGGATTTAACTAATTACTATAAAAATGCATACGCTTGTAATTTTATACAAAATGTTCAGACATAAATTTATGCTATACTGTATATCAACTAAGCTTTTTGTAGGTCTGCTACATCAATGTAATCAAGAGTAACCCTTAAAGCTTATTAATGCCCATTAAAAAAAACCCAATGCTGATTGGCTTAAAATTAAACCAAAAATGTAGCCATTCTCTGCTGAACATATAAAATGTCACAATCTGTGCAATGCTTCGTTTCTGTCAGTAAACGTAAAACCTATTTACAGAAAATATGGTGGTTTAATTTACTAGCCTGTTTCCAGAAGTTAATGTAATGGTGTGTGCCTTTTGTCCTTTTCTTATTAGTACCACCTGCTGCTGGCAATGATACAGCTCTGTTTGCTATGGGAAATGATGTATGTGTTTAGAAAGCACTGCTTGATGGATCGTTAATGAAAGGTGCAGTTTCCTGGACACTCAATAGTTCAATTATTTCTTGAAATTACACCTGTTAGACTTCGCTATCTGCATTTTAATTATATTCATTAAAATCTTTATTGCCCTAATGTACTTTCTCATCATCCTTCACTAACTTGAATGTTAAGAGTTCTTACAAGTAAACTGTATTTCCTAAATAAGTCTGCTTTTTCCTTTGGGGAATTTATCTGTTTTTTTAATTCATTTTAAATCTTCTGTTTTATTAAATATAGTTTGCTCTAAAAGTGAACCTATCCGTTTTTTCATTGATGAAGAATGGGAGGTGAAGTAGCTATGTCTTGCTCTCATTCTTGAATTCATGTAACAGGAGCTGGGAACAAAGCCTTGAAACTTACCTGTAAGCGCGAACCACAGCTTGCTTCTCTGGCAGGTCCCAACTTTTTCTGCCTTTAACTCAAATATCTGCACATGTGCACTGATGTGCGAAATACTTAGTTAAATCCTTAAACAGTCAGGCCTGTCAGAGGAGCCAGTGGTCGATTGTGGCTTGTTGATAACTTTCAAGGCTTTGTTTCTGGCTCCTGTTACATTAATTGAAGAATGGGAGGTAAGAATGTGCTTTTATGGGAAACACTTCTATTTAATTTTTTACAGATTACATGTATTGATGAAATATAATTTTGTTTGTTGGTTTACCCAAGTAACAGGAAAAGAGTTTTACTATTCCAACTGAAAAGATATGTCAATACATATTTTTCAGCTTTTTACCATTTAATAATAATAATTATTGTTGTCATGTGTACCAGAACATTATTTAGGATCTATCCATGTAGAAATCTGTTAACAAATGTGTCAGTAGAGGAAGGGGTAATATTTTATCTGCATATACTTGGAAGATTTGCATCAAAAAATAGGGAAAATGTACATATAAAATTTCACAATAGAATAAATGAGTGCTAAAGCTATTGGTTATAAATTATCAAAAAATTTTTGCTGTTTCTCTGATGTTTTTTTTAGCAAATTTGTTTAGTAGTATCCCACTCCCATATGCTTTAATGATTTTTTTTGCTGTGGCTATGCGGCACAAAATATGTGCACCCATTTGGTTTTTTAAAATTTTGCAGCTCTATAATTGGTGGTCGTATTTTTTGGCAGGTAAACACCATAAACGTATTTTCCTTAAGAGAAGATGCAGTCTAGTGAATTTATCATTAGATAAAATACATAAGTCCATCCAGACTAACCCATCAAGCAATAACCTCATTCCTGCCTAACTGTTGATCCATAGGAAGGCAAAAAAAAAACCCTACCAAATTTATGAAGGGGAAAAGATTCCTTCCTGATCAAGTGGCAATCAGAAATTTCCTGGATCAACTCTACTTATGTATCAATACCGTAACTTGCAACATTCCTTGTTTGCAGAACTCATCCAGCTTTTCTTTGAAACTGACCAATGAACCTGCCATAACAAGTCCACTGGAAGAACAGTTCCATAGCTTTACCGTTCTCACAGTGAAAACCCTGTTCCGAACTTGAAGCCTAAACCTTTTTTCTTAAGGGAGATTAAGGGGTGTCGTGTCCTGACATGTTCTATTAGTGAACAATGCCCCAGATAGTTATCGTTATGGCCGTGAATATATTTATACACAGTAATCATATTCCCACAGCGCCTTTTCTCCAGCGTACAAATTGTAACTTATCCAGTCTCTCTTCATATTCAAGCTCCCCCACTCCCCTTATTAATTTAGTTGCTCTTCTCTGAACCCTTTCCATTTCAAAGATGTCTTTTTGAAAAAGAGTACAATGAAAATATTATAAAAAGTATAGTACAAAAATATTTAATTTCTAGTGATATTTCAAAATTAACACAAATGCTTAAAGGGACAGTTCAGTGGAAATGATCAATATTTGTTAAATTGTTAGTTTGTGTAATGCCTTCTTAGTATTTACATATTCTCTCATTTTGAAAAATCAGTGATTCATACCCTTTGCTTTTCCCTGGTGTTGACATTAGTGAGCTGACATTTCAGGTTCAACGGTCCTTCTTCTTCCCAGGATGCACCACATCTTGGAATGTTCCTAATAGTAATTTCTACTGATTGGCTGTTGGATGGGTCAAAGTGTCAATCTTACTGAGCAAATGAATCCACCAGGCGCTGGGTCTAGGACAAGACCATAACGGTCTCTAATAGGGGTCCGCAAACAGGGTCAGTATTCGGTTGCATTTATTATATACAGACAAAATGCTGAATGGCAGATTAAGGTATTGGGAAGAAAAAATACTGCTCTTTTTTTGAAAAGCGTGTATTTGCACTGAACTTCCCTTTAATCATTTTTTCCCCTGGTTTTTGCATGTTTATTTTAACATATTCAAAAGTTACATTTGTACTATTTCTTTGTTCTGCTTCCAAAATCTGTCTTAAGCTGCCCTACACAGGCGACAAATTTACAGCAGATTACATTGGAATCTGATAGTAAGTTTATCAATTTGCAAATACACAAGAAACTTTCCATATTATCCTTACAGACCCATTGTTCATGCAACCTCAGACTGCAATGTATCGACTCACTCTACTGTAGTAAAGGGTCTCAAGGGAGCCAGTAATGATCCAAATGAATATTTTACCTTCCATTGGTCCTGCGGCTAACGGTGGTAGTTTGTTGGCATCAGGGTTATCATAGACAGATTAACGATATTTAACAAATCCTGTCAGACCCGATGTGGTTTGATGAATATTAGCCATGTATGCTTTAATCTTATAGCTAAAGCCTCTAAGTATATACATATATCTGTGTAATGGCAGCAGTATATGGAATCAGTTAGTTAGAAAGGTTACCCTTGCCAGAATGCATTGTTATGTTGTAAATGAGTAATGTAGATTAGTCACATTATCATTGCTATCTAGATGCACATTGTTTTCAGGAGTGAGTGAATATAAAGTAACTTGCTTGCCATGGTGCAGTATGTTATGTGTGAATGATCAGAATATTGATAGTATAAGAATAAACAAATGTAATTACATATGCCAGAACTGTGACTGTATTATTGTTGTATAAATTAGCCATTGATTAATTCCATGCATGTGTCTATAATTTATTGAAAACGGTTCATAATTGTGCTATAACCCACCTCTCCCATTGATCCCTATGGGGCCGAACTGTAAAAGATATTCTTAATCGGTGCTTACTTATAGTGCGTCGATTCCCGATTGCCTGGTAACTTACCCTTTGATGCGGTTCACAAAGTGTCGTGTTCCTGAAGCAAATATGTTGTGTGGTGTGTCAGAGGAAATCCAGGAGTTAACAAAGGGGTCTGGTCTTGATGGAGCTGTAAGCAACCGGATGGAGCAGGTGGGTGGTCTCATCAGGTCTCGCAGCTGCTGGAAACCAGGAAGGAAGGGGTCAGGTGACTTGTAATCCTGCTGGCCAAAGCAATGCACAGTGACATAATGGAAGGAGGGCACAGGGGAGGGGAAATTAGTTATGCAGTCTGAAAACGGGATGGGTAATGTCAGTTTTTTTGTGTGCATGTGAACAGAGTTCTGTTCAATTATAAAAGAACTTGGCTGTGGCCTCCTGCTTTTAATGGTCACGTAACTCCTCAGTGACTTATAATATCCCTATAATTTACAGTAAGGTTGTACATTAGTATAGTATAGTATTTGAGGTTGTATAAAGACATACGTCCATCCAGTTCAACCATCTAGCAATATCCTCATTTCCTGCCTAAATGTTGATCCAGAGGAAGGCAAAAAAAAACCCCACCAAATTTATGAAGGGGGAAAAATTCCTCCTGACTCCAAGTGGAATCGGAAATTTCCCTGGATCAACTCTACTTTATGTATCAATCCAGTAACTTGTAACATTCCTTGTTTGCAGAAAACTCATTCAGCTTTTTTTTGAAACGACCAATGAACCTGCCATAACAACGTCCACTGGAAGACAGAGTTCCATAGCTTTACCGTTCTCACCATGAAAAACCCTTTCCGAGCTTGAAGCTAAACCTTTTTTCTTCAAGTCTTAAGGGATGTCCTCGTGTCCTTTGACATGTTCTATTGGTGAACAATGCCCCAGATAGTTTATTGATGGCCCGTTAATGTATTTCACACAGTAATCATATCCCCACGCAAGCACCTTTTCTCCAGCGTACATAATGTAACTTTTCCAGTCTCTCTTCATATTCAAGCTCCCAACCCCTTATTAATTTAGTTGCCCTTCTCGAACCCTTTCCATTTCAAAGATGTCCTTTTTGTACACAGGATTCCAAAATTGCACTGCATATTCCAAATGAGGCCTTACCAACGTTTGTAAAGGGGAGAATTACATTTTCTCCCTTGAATCCATACCTCTCTTTATACAAGACAATACCTGCTGGCTCTGGCTGTTGCCACCTGGCACTGCTTGCTACCTTTAAGTTGTATCCACCAAAACTCCAAGTCCCTTTCCAACAGGGATTCACTTAACACAAGAGCCATTTATATTATAAGTCACAAGGATTTTTAAGTCCAAAATGCATCACCTTACATTTATCAACATTGAATTTCGCTGCCACTTAGCCACTTAGCAGCCCAATGTGACAATCTATCTAGATCCTTGCAACAATGCACATCCTCTGAAGTTTTTAATGGTCGACAAAGGTTTGTGTCATCAGCAAACACAGAAACCTTGCTGACAATACCCAATTCCAAATCATTAATAAATAGATTAAATAGAAGCGGCCCCAGCACAGAAACCTGTGCACCCCCAATTAGCACTTTAGTCCTTATGATGAAGCCCCATTAACAACTACTTCTGCATCCTATTCATTACTAATTTCTATCCATGTACAAATGTGACTCCCCAGACAAACAGATCTTGCTTATACATTAGTCGCCTATGTGGGACTGTATCAAAAGCCTTTGCAAAATCCAAGTAACTCATCTACTGCTATGCCAGAGTCTAAATTTCTACTTACTTCCTCCTAAAAGCCAAGCAAGTTAGGTTGACAAGATCTATTCCTCCTAAATCCATGTGGTTACTACTTATAATGTCAGTCCTTGAAACATACTCTAGAACATGTTCCCTTATTAAACTTTCCAGGATCTTCCCCACCACTGAAGTTAAACTTACAGGCCTGTATTACCGGCTGTGGAACGACCTACCTTCTTGAATATTGGAATAACATCAGCCTTTTCCAATCCAGAGGCACACCACCTGACATGAGGGAATCAGCAAAAATAAGAAAACAATGGCCTAGAAAAACTTAACTTAGCTCCTTAAGTACCGAGGAGTATTTTATCCGGTCCAGGAGATTATTAATATTAACCTTCTAGTTCTTTCTGTCCATATCTGTTAACCAAAGTGCACTTGAATCTTTTATACCATTATTGCTACTATACTCTAGATATCTGTACTTGGAATTCTATAGTGTATTGAGGGGAAAAAATTATTCAAGACATTTGCTTATCGCCACCTCCGTAACTAACTATCCCCATTAATTAATGGTGCCACATTCTCATCCTTATTTCTTAAATTAATATACTTAAAAAAATTTAGGCTTAGTGAGGTTTGTTCAGCTATCCTAACTTCATTATAATTTTAGCTAGTTTGATTGCTTTTCTACAATCCTTGTTACAGTTTTTATAATCCCTAAAGGCCCTTTCCGTTCCCTCGGCCTTAAAGGTTTTATATGCCTTTTTCTTCCTTTCCATTTGCCTCTTTACATCAATTCAGCCACATGCCGATTTATTTTTTTACATTTATTTCCAAGGGTATAAATTTAGATGTGAACTGGTTTAAAATCCGCTTGAACACAGTCCACTTCTGTTCAGTACATTTACCTGATAATACATTATCCCAGTTGACATTCTGAAGAGCTGCTTTTAACCTTGGAAATATTGCTTTCCTGAAATTAAATGTCTTTGTTAACCCAGCGCACTTTTCCTTTCGATAACAAAGTCCAATGCCACTATTTCATGGTCACTATTCCCTAACCTCCAGTTACCTTTATATCTATAATGCGCTCCACAAGTTAGATATTACCAGACCAACAGAGCTCCTTTTCTGTAGAACCCAACCACTGTGAGAGAAAATTATCCTGCAGCAAATTCAGGAACTCTCACCTTTTTCTGTGATGGCAGTTCCACCACACAATCAAGTCAGGGTAATTGAAGTCCCCTATAATGAGCACACTCCCCAAACTTGCAGCCCTTGCCAACTGCATATGAAGTTGACTCACCTCCTCTCTGCTAGCATTTGTGGCTTATAGCAGACACCAATAATGACATTACCCCCTTTCTGTTGCTAATCCACCTATTGCCTCCACTTTATCATCCATATCACCAGTTATCTCTTCTTTTAAATTTGGCTTCAAATTCTTTTAACATAAACACATCCTTCCCCCTTTTTTTTTCCCCACTATATAATTCGAAATAATCCGTTTTTTGCTCTGTTTTGGACATTTGTAATATTTTTCTTCTATTTTTCAAAACATCTAAGTTAATGTAATATTTTTTCTGCAGGTTCAACAATCATAGTGACACTGATTTCAAATTTAGCTGAAATAAAATGATTTATGAAAAAACTGCTTTAAAATTTTACATAAAGATCAACTGTGGTTCCCAAAAAGTTAGAGTGAGTCTTCCTTTAAATGAGCTGCAGTTAACTTAAGGCTGAGAAAAACAGGATCTGCACAAACAGAGGTTGGCCACATGGCTGAAAATAGGAAGTGTTTAGCAGGAAGTAATATTGCAGAATCTTTTAAACCATAACTTCTCACAAATTAGCTAAAGTGTGTAATTTATGATTTGTTTTAAACGTACAACGGAAGGCTTTTTATATAACCCTAACTTGTTTGTAAAAAATGGAGACCATATTTACCTTTTACAAATCTTTTATTTTCTTTTGCTGTTCTATTTATTACTCCTTCGTAGAAATGATTTTAAACATATTTAAAGTATCTAAGTACTCTACGTTTTACTATATATTTATTGGACTAATAGAGCGCATAGGTGGAGAAATGTAACAGGCAAAAATTGTAAGAAAATGATTTATTCTTCATAGCACATGGAAAGGCGTGGTTACGAGTATAGTTAGTCATGCTAACTTTGGTCCTTTATTTAGATGAATTTGTTTTCATACTTTGGTAATGCAAAATAAATTATAACTTTATATTCATACAAAATAATTTGTTTTTTCAGTTATACTTTTGGTGGACACCAGATGTCTTAAAAAATTACCTTTGCCTCTTGATGGGGTGAGTAGATGTTGCTTTTTTCTGCTTTCGCTTCAAGACACAACGTATCCAGACTGCAGTATGTTTATATGAGTCAATGCCCAAAACAACTGTTTTTGCTCCAACAGTCTTTCTACTAGTGTTTATGGATTTTGTAGACCTAGTTTAAAGGAGAACTAAGCCCCTATATTTACACTCCAGAATCTGAACGATCACCTCTAAAAACACAATAAACTGAAAAATCCTCTACAGTAATAGCATTAAAGTAAATGTAAACCCCTGAAAAACTGGATGAAATGACTGTGTATGTACAGTGACTGACCACATCCCTCAGCTCCGTCACAAAGGATTAGTAGATGCTTAGTGGGTGTAACCAACGTAACAAACTGTAAAAAGTTCCTGTAGAATCTTTGTACTGAGCTGTGAAACACAATGGTCAGTGACCTACTTGGTGATAAAAACACAACCCAAGATAGAAAGGTAATATCCTAACATATCAAATTGGGAGGTGAGAAACAGATATACTGCTTATATTAAGTTGCTCTCTTTCTGAAAAAGTGGTGTTCTTAAAACATTTCTAAAAAATTTCTTACGTTATCTTATGTTTTATCTTGTTACTAGGTATATTTTGTATGTATAAGGGTTTCAAAGAAATTTTTTTTATACAATGTAAACATTGATGTAATTATGTGGACTTCAATTATTGTAACAGGTATTAATGATATATTTTAAAGATTGTTGCTATGCAGTACCAACCACTTTTTCGTGTTCTTTTCTAATCATTGAAGAGTAAAAAATGATCGAAGAACCATTTTTTGTGGCCTTGACATCATTTTAAGTATTATGAGATAAAATTGTAATTAGGGGCCATAGCCTAAAGCCCTTATCTGTGTCTGATTCCTAGCTTAATATCAACCATCTGTTTATTCATTTGATCCTTTCCCCTAATCATTAGCATACACATTTATTATGGCACAGTCTGCTGCAGTCTGCAGCAAAAGTGTGCCCATTGGTGCACAGTGGAAATTATGTGTAGATACAATGTTATAAAATCTTATTACAGGGGGATTTTAAATTGTTATAGAACAGTCATCAGCTTTCTGCCACAATGTGCAGTTCAACCAAAACAGACCATTTTTATTATTTTTATTGAAAGCTCAAGTTGTGCTTCTTGTGATACCAACACAAAGTGCACAAACATGCAAGTGGTTTGGGATCTATACCTCTCCCCTATGCCTATAGCTGTTAAGGTAGGGCTAGAGAGAAGCTAATTAGATCCCTTCAGCCAGTAGGCATCAGGAACCATTCCAAACTTGCCCTACCTTTCCACTCCCAGCAAGTATCCAGGGGGGGATCAAATGGAATAAGTCTGAAGGTCCTAAAAGTACCAGGCAATCCTACCACATTACAGGACATGAACAAACAACACAAACAATAACTCCCTACCTTTTCCACTGCCAGCTAGAACCTAGAGAGGGTCTATGGGTAATAAAATTACAAATTATCAATGTAGTGTATTTGAGTAACCACTCCAAGGGGAAAACAATTTACTACAGGGAGACCGCAGACTCTAAGAGTGATTAAATATGCATCAAAAACTCGGACTGTTACATTTGTTCAAATATGAACAAAAAATAAGTAACCATGAGAACGGCAGTTGGAGGTGGATATCCTACGCTACAGAAAATTCTTTTATTGGTAGGTGGAAGGGCAGCCAGGGAGAAATCCGGAGGGTAGGAGTGAGGTGGGGGGAAAGAGCTCCCCTGCGCTTGTCACGCTACCTCCCGGAGTCAAGACAGGAGGCAGAAACCTTTTGGCAGGAAGACAGCTCCCACTCGTCAGTTTCCTGGACTTTTTACAAGCACTGCTGGACAAGGAGCAGAAATGTAAGGTAAGGAGTTTTTTAACGTACACAGTGGGGCCAGTAGTGGGTTCAATTTTAGTTTGAGGGGTGGACATGCCCTTTAAACAAAACCAAAACACTGCCTTAAATACAGTAAAAAAACAAAGGCTGGTATAGAATTAAATTCCTTTTTAAGGATATTCAATACACTTATTAAGGTACTATTAATTTAGACAAGCCCGACATATTTTTTTTTAAATTGTAATTACAATGTTCGCAAATACTGAAACTTAGGGTATCCAACAAGGGTCCCACCAACAACCCCGAGTTGTTGTTGGTATTGTAATTGCATATTTCTTATTGTTTTCGGAACACAGTTGTTGGAGAAATGTATTGAAAATCAGTGTTTTTTTTTAATATATGACATGCAATTGGCTTGTCTAAATTAAAGTACCTTAATAAGTGTATTGAATATCCTTAAAAAGGAATTTAATTCTATACCAGCCTTTGTTTTTTACTGTATTTAAGGCAGTGTTTGGTTTGTTTAAAGGGCAGTCCACCCCTCAAACTACAAATTGAACCCACTAATGGCCCCACTGTGTACGTTAAAAAACTCCTTACCTTACATTCTGCTCCTTGTCCAGCAGGGCTTGTAAAAAGTCCAGGAAACTGACGAGTGGGAGCGTCTTCCTGCCAAAAGGTTTCTGCCTCCTGTCTGACTCCGGGAGGTAGCGTGACAAGCGCAGGGGAGCTCTTTCCCCCCACCTCACTCCTACCCTCCGGATTTCCCCTGGCTGCCTTCCACCTACCAATAAAAGAATTTTTCTGTAGCGTAGGATATCCACCTCCAACTGCCGTGTCAGATTACTAAAAAAGAATCAGAACTCTACTTCCCATTGCTCATGCGGCTCTGCATTACCAGCAGCCCGGTCCGGCCCCTGTTTGCAAGTTCCAGCAAGCAGGGAGCCGTATCAGAACACCGCAGGAGCAAGGGTCTGTAAGTAGAGTTCTGATTCTTATTTAAGTAATCTGACATGGGGTTTGGGGGCAGGGATGCCCTACAACATTTAAAAAGTTTTTTATTGGGGTGGTCAAGCTATTGAGCTCTCAATCTTATTTCCTATTGCATGTCAAAACATTTGAAAACAAACTGCCCTCTGCACATTGAGCATCCCTGCTCTAATGCAGTTTGGACATCTTACTACCTGCAAACATTGCGATGTGTTATTTGCAACCAAATAGTATTTCTGAACTGTCTGGCATTGATTTCATATCCTTATCGCTGATCCAAGAAAGGATAATTGCCCCTTCCAGTTCAATTGACAAAATAATACATGTTGATATATTCTTTTGGCATCACAAGATTCGTGCTTCTGTGTTTTTATTTTCTCTTTGGAGAGAAAAATCAGGTCTTCGCAACCTACTCCTCACTCAGTCGGAAGCAATTAAATGAATATTAGAAGTCAAGCTGACAAATCGCTTATCCGTAGAATCATGA
Organism: Hymenochirus boettgeri; assembly: GCA_019447015.1. NCBI lineage: Eukaryota > Metazoa > Chordata > Amphibia > Anura > Pipidae > Hymenochirus > Hymenochirus boettgeri. The sequence goes on from CM033473.1 coordinate 142,472,594, forward strand.
TGACATTATTCAGCTGGTACCATGGACATGTCCTTAAACATATTTGATCTCCTTCTGCCACAAATTAATCTATTTACATTGATCAATGCATTGAAGAAGGTTTTAATTAAAGCCATTGAGTAACAATAAAAAGGAAGGCATGCTTTTTAAGCTTCTTTTCAGATGTGTTCTTGTGAATGAAAACAAATATTTCCAGGATATTTCTCAGACAATGTTGTGATTTAATCAAATTCAGTCAATTTTTTTAGCATTGCTGTTTTCTGGGGTTTTTTTGCTTCTTGATACAAACTTTTTGATATCTAGAAGGTAAGAGTAATAGATCAGAATAGAATAAAAGAAGGTATTTCCAGCATCCTCATATCAAAAACCTGAGGTCAGTCACATATAAAAGCAATAATCCTTTATTACAAAAATAAGTAAAACAAGCAGATTGAACACATCTAAAGGAGGTGAGCAAAAAGCCCTTACTCATGGGACTGAAGGTAATAGAAAAAGAACCTCCTGTTAAAAAGGTATTCAATTAAGAACATTATCAAATAACTCAAAGGTGGCTTATTAAGTAACAAATTGCAAAACCTTTTATTCAAAGAATAATTGATTGGGCAGTTGATAAATTGTAGTATTCACACTTTGTTTCCAATTATTAAAACGATACAAAGGTTAAAATATTGCTAAGACCCTTTATATTCTGGTTCCAATACACAGTACATTATTCCCAGTGCAATTCACAGTTGATATCAAAGGATCTTGGAGAAATTTAAAACTTATATTCAGAAGGGAGAATTTAAACTTGTATTTAGAGGAAATTAATATTTTTCTGATCGTTTTATATCCCTGAATAGCATTGGTTTGGGTTTTACTGCACAGGTAAAAATGTCTGCTTAGTGGTGAATTTCGGTCTGCATTGTTATAGGATTCTTTCAGGGAACGTTTAGGCTTGCCACAGGTGAGACGAGAAATTAAATAATATATACATTTCACGTTGCAATTTACATGTTGTAAATTTTGTATCTTTTTGAGTTAAGGTGTGACAAATCCCATTTATTTTGCGGATCGATGTCGGTCGCATAGAAGCGGTTCCGGCAGGATCGAACGGACATCGGTGAGTGCTCTGTCGGGTAAGTAATATCGGGTATATGTTGGCCACCTTAAGTTTAAATGAAGGAGTCACCCAATTTTATCACCTGACAAGATCGTGCCCTGCATTTGTGCCATCCTTTTACCATTAACCCATTATCACGTGGTTTCGTCTATGCAATTTCCCCAATTACAGCAGGGGATCCACCTATGGTCTTAGCTTTCCATGCTAAGAATAGTTAAATGATAATCCTATAAAAAATTCTCAGACTAAAGAAAGGGAATAAGAAAGTATTCCCCTGCAACCTTTTTAGCTTGGAATATGTACAAACGGCCGCGCACTCCGGTCAACAAAAATCCAGCAGCTTGTTTAGATAATATATTTTATTCCACCACATCGATAAAACAGAAGCAAGTGTACATCAGATCCATAGCCTTACGCGTTTCGAGCCGACTGTCTTACTCATTTATGAGTAAGAGTAGAGCAGTCGGCTCGAAACGCGTAAGGCTATGGATCTGATGTACACTTGCTTTCTGTTTTATCGATGTGTGGAATAAATATATTATCTAAACAAGTGCTGGATTTTTTGTTGACCGGAGTGCGCGGCCGTTTTGTACATATTTGATGCCTATTGGTAATTGGGACTAAGCGAAGGGTCCGGGGCATGCAGCACCTGGGCCACCCAGGAATACGGGTGAGTGTATGACAAGACGTGTTTTTTTCATCTGAAGTAACGAATCTGAGGATTGTCCTCTGTGAGTGACCGGGGCTTTTGCACCTGAGGTCACCCGACTTACTAAGTAAGTCCACACATGTTATTAATGTGAATAAGAATACACAATTTTAAACCACAATCAGAATTTATGTGAATAAGCACCGTTAAAGTGCTATATTTTAGAAATCCAGTTACTAGAGTATAAACTGATACTTTTTAGCTTGGAAGACTCCATTCAGTGCTCTTCCTTTTCCTTTATGAGCCACGCAAAGGTCTTGGTTACCTAAAGCTGATAAAGTTCTCTGCCAGTAAATGTGCATTTGTAACACTTTCTGCACTGTGTGATTTCAACTTCCTCCTTGTAGTCCCTGTAATGCATAAATATATTCTATATTTATACAGAAGTGAAAGTTCTAGGGCCCGGGGCCCCTGCAAGTTTGGTGGGTTGGACCCCTACACACACCCCTTCCATAGCTGCACCGTGATCAGCTGTTTTTAACTTCAGGAGTGCTAGTTGCATTTTATTTTTTTTATTATCCAGTATCATGTAAAAGGGCGTCTATGTATGCCATTATATAATTCTGTTTATAAATTGTCCCATCATAGTAACATTTGAATTTTGTTGCATATCTAGAAATATTGTTTAACTGGCTTCTAGTGGATGATTAAGCATATGTCCATTTAATTTAATTTAAAGGGCATGTCTACCCTTGGTGATTTGTTTATCTGCCCACAAACTAACTGCTATTTACCAGTTATTTACATGCATTTGTATCCAGATATTTAATCATACATTCTTTTCCATTCTGCAAAAGGTATCCGCCTTCTCCCTCTGCTCAATGAGCTTTTATAAGCTTGAGAATGTGCAGAGGAGGCAGCAGATGAAGCAGCAGTAAATCATTGGGTACGATATCAACAGTCACAGACTTGATTTACTGCATGGGGGTAGGAGCTAGCTTGCTCTGCCAGAAAGTATACAATAATTATAATTAAATGCTTGTTGATAATACATCTAAAATGTGCTAAATGTATTAGTTGGGTTTGGGGGGCGGGTAACAGACAGTGACCATTTTTTTGGTTTGTTTTAAGGGTGGGCATACCCTTAATAATATAAAATTAAGACAATTCACCCATGATAGGTTTAAATGTAAGTTCCTTTGAAATGCAATCAAATTCACATCATCCAATAAATGCATCAAAAGGCAGTTCATCAAAATATTTTATTGTTTTTGAAGCTTATGGAATGTTAGGGTTAAAATTAGTTAGGGGAAATTTCCTATTGCCACTTGGAGTCAGGAAGGATTTTTTCCCCCCTTCATAAAATTTGGTGTTTTGGTGTTTTTTTTGCCTTCCTCGGGATCAAATAGTTAGGCATGAAATGAGGATATTGCTAGATGGGTTGGACTGGATGGACATATGTCTTATTCAACCATAAATACTTACTATACTATACTATACTAAGTTTAACATGGACATGGCAAATAATAGTAAAATGGGAAATAATTAAGATGAACTGAAGTCTGAAACTGGCCATCCCTTTTGATGTGTCAGCTGTGAGGACTTAAAATGCTGGGCTTACCTTAGATTCGCTGGAAGACATTGCTGATTTTCTTCTCTTTATCTTATCAACAAACCAGGTTATGTGCTATGGAAGTGTGCTCATCTAGCAGTTGCCCATAGGTTGGCCTGCCTAAAAATAAAGATGGTTGACTGTAGCACACTGGGAGCTTTTAAAATTTAGGCCCTCACCCTGTATACATTAAAAAGGAATTTTGGGGACTTCCCCTCTAAAAGTGCAACTGGATTTAACTAATTACTATAAAATGCATACGCTTGTAATTTATACAAAATGTTCAGACATAAATTTATGCTATACTGTATATCAACTAAGCTTTTTGTAGGTCTGCTACATCATAGTTAATCAAGAGTAACCCTTAAAGCTTATTAATGCCCATTTAAAAAAAAACCCAATGCTGATTGGCTTAAAATTAAACCAAAAATGGAGCACATTCTCTGCTGAACATATAAAATGTCACAATCTGTGCAATGCTTCGTTTCTGTCAGTAAACGTAAAACCTATTTACAGAAAATATGGTGGTTTAATTTACTAGCCTGTTTCCAGAAGTTAATGTAATGTTGTGTTGCTTTTGTCCTTTTCTGATTATGTACCACCTGCTGCTGGCAATGATACAGCTTGTTTGCTATGGGAAATGAGTATGCTGTAGAAGCACTGCTTGATGGATCGTTAATGAAATGGCAGTTTCCTGGACAACTCAATAGTTCACATTATTTCTTGAAATTACACCTGTTAGACTTCGCTATCTGCATTTTAATATATTCATTAAAATCTTTATTGCCCTAATGTACTTTCTATCATCCTTCACTAACTTGAATGTTAAGAGTTCTTACAAGTAAACTGTATTTCCTAAATAAGTCTGCTTTTTCCTTCTTGGGGAATTTATCTGTTTTTTTAATTCATTTTAAATCTTCCTGTTTATTAAAATATAGTTTGCTCTAAAAGTGAACCTATCCGTTTTTTCATTGATTGAAGAATGGGAGGTGAAGTAGCTATGTCTTGCCTCTCATTCTTGAATCATGTAACAGGAGCTGGGAACAAAGCCTTGAAACTTACCTGTAAGCGCGATCCACAGCTTGCTTCTCTGGCAGGTCCCAAATTTTTCTGCCTTTAACTCAAATATCTGCACATGTGCACTGATGTGCGAAATACTTTAGTTAAATCCTTAAACAGTCAGGACCTGTCAGAGGAGCCAGTGGTCGATTGTGCTTGTTGATAACTTTCAAGGCTTTGTTTCTGGCTCCTGTTACATTAATTGAAGAATGGGAGGTAAGAATGTGCTTTTATGGGAAACACTTCTATAATTTATTTTACAATGATTACATTGTATTGATGAATATAATTTTTTTGTTGTTTACCACAACAAAATTATATATTGTTTGTTGGTTTACCCAAGTAACAGGAAAAGAGTTTACTATTCCAACTGAAAAGATATGTCAATACATATTTTTCAGCTTTTTACCATTTATATAATAATTATTGTTGTCATTTGTACCAGATACATTATTTAGGATCTATCCATGTAGAAATCTGTAACAAATGTGTGTCAGTAGAGGAAGGGTAATATTTTATCTGCATATACTCTGGAAGATTTGCATCAAAAAATAGGGAAAATGTACATATAAAAATTCACAATAGAATTAACTGAGTGCTAAAGCTATTGGTTATAAATTACAAAAAAATTTTTGCTGTTTCTCTGATGTTTTTTTTAGCAAATTTGTTTAGTAGTATCCCACTCCCATATGCTTTAATGATTTTTTTTTGCTGTGGCTATGCTGGCAAAAATATGTAGCAAACTCATTTGTTTTTTTAAATTTTGCAGCTCTATAATTGGTGGTCGTATTTTTTGGCAGGTAAACACCATAAACGTATTTTCCTTAAGAGAAGATGCAGTCTAGTGAATTTATCATTAGATAAAATACATAAGTCCATCCAGACTAACCCTCAAGCAATAAACTCATTTCGCCTAACTGTTGATCCATAGGAAGGCAAAAAAAAAACCTACCAAATTTATGAAGGGGGAAAGATTCTTCCTGACTCCAAGTGGCATCAGAAATTTCCCTGGATCAACTCTACTTTATGTGTCAATACCAGTAACTTGCAACATTCCTGTTTGCAGAAAACTCATCCAGCTTTTCTTTGAAACTGACCAATGAACCTGCCATAACAACGTCCACTGGAAGACAGTTCCATAGCTTTACCGTTCTCACAGTGAAAAACCCTGTTCCGAACTTGAAGCTAAACCTTTTTTCTTAAGGGAGTATTAAGGTGGTGTCCTCTGACATGTTCTATAGTGAACAATGCCCAGATAGTTATCGTTATGGCCCGTTTTATGTATTTATACACAGTAATCATATTCCACAGCGCCTTTTCTCCAGCGTACATAATTGTAACTTATCCAGTCTCTCTTATATTCAAGCTCCCCCACTCCCCTTATTAATTTAGTTGTCTTCTCTGAACCCTTTCCATTTCAAAGATGTCCTTTTTGAAAAAGAGTACAATGAAAAATATATAAAAAGTATAGTACAAAAATATTAATTTTAGTATATTTTCAAATTTAACACAAATGCTTAAAGGGACAGTTCAGTGGAAATGATCAATATTTGTTAATTGTTAGTTTGTGTAATGCCTTCTTAGTTATTCTACATATTCTCTCCCATTTGAAAAATCAGTTGATTCATACCCTTTGCTTTTCCCTGGTGTTGACATTAGTGAGCTGACATTTCAGGTTCTAACGGTCCTTCTTTTCCCAGGATGCACCACACTTGGAATGTTCCTAATAGTAATTTCTACTGATTGGTGTTGGATGGGTCAAAGATGCTCAGATCTTACTGAGCAACTGAATCACCCAGGCGCTGGGTCTAGGACAAGACCATAACGGTCTCTAATAGGGGTCCTGCAAACAGTAAGTCAGTATTTCGGTGTGCATTATTTATATACAGACAAAATGCTGAATTGGCAGATTAAGGTCATTGGGAAGAAAAAATACTGCTCTTTTTTCTGAAAAGCATGTGTATTTGCACTGAACTTCCCCTTTAATCATTTTTCCTCGGTTTTGCATGTCTTATTTAAAACATATTTCAAAAGTTACATTTGTACATATTTCCTTGTTCTGCTTCCAAAATCCTGTCTTAAGCTGCCCATACACAGGCGACAAATTTACAGCAGATATACATTGGAATCTGATAGTAAGTTTATGCAATTTGCAAATACACAAGAACAATCTTTCCATATAATCCTTATACAGACCCATTGTTCCATGCAACCTAGTGCAATGTTATCGACTCACTCTACTGTAGTAAAGGGTCTCAAGGGAGCCAGTAATGATCCAACTGAATATTTCTACCCTTCCATTGGTCCTGCGGTAACGGTGGTAGTTGTGGCATCAGGGTTTATCTAGACAGATTAACGATATTTAACAAATCCTGTCAGACCCGATGTGGTTTGATGAATATAGCCATGTATAGCTTTAATCTTATAGCTAAAGCTCTAAGTATAACATATATCTGTGTAATGGCAGTATATGGAATCAGTTAGTTAGAAAGGTTACCCTTGCCAAATGCATTTGTTTATGTTGTAAATGAGTAATGTAGATTAGTCACATTATCATTGCTATCTAGATGCACATTGTTTTCAGGAGTGAGTGAATATAAAGTAACTTGCTTGCCATGGTGCAGTATGTTATGTGTGAATGATCAGAATATTGATAGTATAAGAATAAACAAATGTATTACATATGCCAGAACTGTGACTGTATTATTGTTGTAAATTAGCCATTGATTAATTCCATGCATGTGTCTATAATTTATTTGAAAACGGTTTCATAATTGTGCTATAACCCACCTTCCCGATCCCTATGGGGCCGAACTGTAAAAAGAATATTCTTATAATCGGTGCGCTATTGCCCCTGGTAACTTACCCTTTGATGCGGTTCACAAAGTGTCGTGTTCCTGAAGCAAATATGTTGTGTGTGTGTCAGAGGAAATCCAGGAGTTAACAAAAGGGGTCTGGTCTTGATGGAGCTGTAAGCAACCGGATGGAGCAGGTGGGTGGTCTCATCAGGTCTCGCAGCTGCTGGAAACCAGGAAGGAAGGGGTCAGGTGACCTTGTAATCTCTGCTGGCCAAAGCACGCACAGTGACATAATGGAAGGAGGGCACAGGGGAGGGGAAATTAGTTATGCAGTCTGAAAACGGGATGGGTAATGTCAGTTTTTGTGTGCATGTGAACAGAGTTCTGTTCCATTTATAAAAGAACTTGGCCTGTGGCCTCTGCTTTTTATGGTCACGTAACTCCTCAGTGACTTATATATCCCTAAATTTACAGTAAGGTGTGTACATTAGTATAGTATAGTATTTGAGGTTGTATAAAGACATACGTCCATCCAGTTCAACCCATCTAGCAATATCCTCATTTCCTGCCTAAATGTTGATCCAGAGGAAGGCAAAAAAAACCCACCAAATTTATGAAGGGGGAAAAAATTCCTTCCTGACTCCAAGTGGAATCGGAAATTTCCCTGGATCAACTCTTTTATGTATCAATACCAGTAACTTGTAACATTCCTTGTTTGCAGAAACTCATTCAGCTTTTTTTTGAAACTGACCAATGAACCTGCCATAAACAACGTCCACTGGAAGACAGTTCCATAGCTTTACCGTTCTCACCATGAAAAACCCTTTCCGAGCTTGAAGCTAAACCTTTTTTCTTCAAGTCTTAAGGGATGTCCTCGTGTCCTTTGACATGTTCTATTGGTGAACAATGCCCCAGATAGTTTATTGATGGCCCGTTAATGTATTTCTACACAGTAATCATATCCCCACGCAAGCACCTTTTCTCCAGCGTACCTAATTGTAACTTTCCAGTCTTCTTCATATTCAAGCTCCCCAATCCCTTATTAATTTAGTTGCCCTTCTTGAACCCTTTCCATTTCAAAGATGTCCTTTTTGTACACAGGATTCCAAAATTGCACTGCATATTCCAAATGAGGCCTTACCAATGCTTTGTAAAGAGGGAGAATTACATTTTTCTCCCTTGAATCCATACCTCTCTTTATACAAGACAATACCATGCTGGCTCTGGCTGTTGCCACTGGCACTGCTTGCTACCTTTAAGTTTGTTATCCACCAAAACTCCAGATCCTTTCAACAGGGATTCACTTAACACAGAGCCATTTATATTATAAGTAGCACAAGGATTTTTAAGTCCAAAATGCATCACCTTACATTTATCAACATTGAATTTCTGCTGCCACTTAGCCACTTAGCAGCCCAATGTGACAATCTATCTAGACCTTGCAACAATTGCACATCCTCTGAAGTTTTTAATGGTCGACAAAGTTTTGTGTCATCAGCAAACACAGAAACCTTGCTGACAATACCCAATTCCAAATCATTAATAAATAGATTAAATAGAAGCGGCCCCAGCACAGAACCTGTGGCACCCCACTTAGCACTTTAGTCCATAATGATGAAGCCCCATTAACAACTACTCTCTGCATCCATTCATAACTAATTTTCTATCCATGTACAAATGTGACTCCCCAGACAAACAGATTTAGCTTATACATTAGTCGCCTATGTGGGACTGTATCAAAAGCCTTTGCAAAAATCAAGTAAACTACATTACGCTATGCCAGAGTCTAAATTTCTACTTACTTCCTCATAAAAGCCAAGCAAGTTAGGTTGACAAGATCTATTCCTCCTAAATCCATGCTGGGTATTACTTATAATGTCAGTCCTTGAAACATACTCTAGAACATGTTCCCTTATTAAACTTTCCAGGATCTTCCCCACCACTGAAGTTAAACTTACTGGCCTGTTAATTACCCGGTGGGAACGACTACCCTCTTGAATATTGGAATAACATCAGCCTTTTCCAATCCAGAGGCACACCACCTGACATTGGGAATCACAAAAATAAGAAACAAAGGCCTAGATAAAACTGATCTTAGCTCCTAAGTACCTGAGGATGTATTTTATCGGTCAGGAGATTATTAATATTAACCTTCTTTAGTCTTTCTGCCATATCCTCTGTTAACCAAAGTGCACTTGAATCTTTTATACCATTATTGCTACATACTCTATGATATCGTACTTGGATCTTCTATAGTGTATATAGAGGGGAAAAAATATTCAAGACATTTGCTTTATCGCCATCCCCGTAACTAACTTATCCCCATTAATTAATGGTGCCACATTCTCCGTCCTATCTTCTTACAATTAATATACTTAAAAAAAAATTTAGCTAGTGATGCTTTGTTCAGTATCCTAACTTCATTATTAATTTAGCTAGTTTGATTGCTTTCTAACTCCTTGTACAGTTTTTATAATCCCTAAAGGCCCTTTCCGTTCCCTCGGCCTTAAAGGTTTTATATGCCTTTCTCCTTTCCATTTGCCTCTTTACATCGAATTCAGCCACATTTTTTTTTTTTTTTTTTACATTTATTTCCCAAGGGTATAAATTTAGATGTGACTGGTTTTAAAATCCGCTTGAACACAGTCCACTTCTGTTCAGTACATTTACCTGATAATACATTATCCCAGTTGACATTCTAAGAGCTGCTTTTAACCTTGGAAAATGTGCTTTCCTGAAATTAAAGTCTTGTAACCCAGCGCACTTTCCTTTCGAAACAAAGTCCAAATGCCACTATTTCATGGTCACTATTCCCTAAGCCTCCAGTTACCTTTATATCTATAATGCGCTCCCAATGTTAGATATTACCAGATCCAACAGAGCTCCTTTTCTGTAGAAACCTCAACCACCTGTGAGAGAAAATTATCCTGCAGCAAATTCAGGAACTCAACCTTTTTCTGTGATGGCAGTTCCACCACACCAATCAATGTCAGGGTAATTGAAGTCCCCTATAATGAGCCACCCCCAAACTTGCAGCCCTTGCAATGCATATGAAGTTGGACCTCCTCCTCTTGCTAGCATTTGTGGCTTATAGCAGACACCAATAATGACATTACCCCCTTTCCTGTTGCCTAATTCCACCCTATTGCCTCCACTTTATCATCCATATCACCAGTTATCTCTTCTTTTAAATTTGGTCTTAAATTTTTTTAACATAAACAACCATACTCCTTCCCTTTTTTTTCCCCACTATTAATTCGAAATAATCAGTTTTTTGCTCTGTTTTGGACATTTGTAATATTATTTCTTCTATTTTTCAAAACATCTAAGTTAATGTAATTATTTTTCTGCAGGTTCAACAATCATAGTGACACTGATTTCACATTTAGCTGAAATAAAATGATTTATGAAATAAACTGCTTTAAAATTTTACATAAAGATCAACTGTGGTCTCCAAAAAGTTAGAGTGAGTCTTTCCTTTAAAATGAGCTGCAGTTAACTTAAGGCTGAGGAAAAACAGGTATCTGCACAAACAGAGGTTGGCCACATGGCTGAAAATAGGAAGGTTAGTTTAGCAGGAAGTAATATTGCAGAATCTTTTAAACAATAACTTCTCACAACTTTTAGCTAAAGGTTAATTTATGATTTGTTTTAAACGTACAACGGAAGGCTTTTTAATAACCCTAACTTGTTTGTAAAAAAGGAGACCATATTTACCATTTTACAAATCTTTTATTTTCTTTTGCTGTTCTATTTATTACTCCTTCTGTAGAAATGATTTTAAACATATTTAAAGTATCTAAGTACTCTACGTTTTAATATATATTTATTGGACTAATAGAGCAGCATAGGTGGAGAAATGTAACAGGCAAAAATTGTAAAGAAATGATTTATTCTTCATAGCACAATGGAAAGGCGGGTTACGAGTATAGTTAGTCATTTGCTAACTTTGGTCCTTTTCATTTAGATGAATTTTGTTTTCATTACTTTGGTAAGCAAAATAAATTATAACTTTATATTCATACAAAATAATTTGTTTTTTCAGTTATACTTTTTGGTGGACACCAGATGTCTTAAAAAATTTACCTTTGCCTCTTGATGAGGGTGAGTAGATGTTGCTTTTTTCTGCTTCTGCTTCAAGACACAGTATCCAGACTGCAGTATGTTATATGATGTCAATGCCCAAAACAACATTGTTTTTGCTCCAACAGTCTTTCTACTAGTGTTTATGTATTTGTAGACCTAGTTAAAGGAGAACTAAGCCCCTATATTTTACACCAGAATCTGAACGTATCCCCTTAAAAACACCAATAAACTGAAAAATTCTCTACCAGTAAATAGCATTAAAGTAAATGTAAACCCTGAAAAACTGGATGAAATGACTGTGTATGTACAGTGACTGACCACATCCCTCAGCTCAGTACAAAGGATTAGCTAGATGCTACTAGTGGGTGTAACCAACTGTACAAACTGTAAAAAGTTCCTGTAGAATCTTGGATTATTTGAACACAATGGTCAGTGACCATACTTGTGATAAAACACAAATCCAAGTAGAAAGGTAAATATCCTAACATATCAAATTGGGAGGTGAGAAACAGATTACTGCTTTTATTAAGTTGCTCTTCTTTCTGAAAAAGTGTTGTTCTTAAAACATTTCTAAAAAATTTCTACGTTTATCTTATGTTTTATCTTGTTACTAGGGATATTTTGTACGTATAAGGGTTTCAAAAGAATTTTTTTTTTATACAATGTAAACATGATGTAATTATGTGGACTTCAATTCATTGTAACAGTGTATTAATGATATATTTTAAAGATTGTTGACTATTTGCAGTACAACCACTTTTTTCTGTGTTCTTTTCTAATCATTGAAGAGTAAAAAATGATCGAAGAACCTTTGTGGGCTTGACTCATTTTAAATATGAGATAAGTAAATTGTAATTAGGGGCCATAGCCTAAAGCTTATCTGTGTGTCTGATTCCATGCTTAATATCAACCATCTGTTTATTCATTTGCATCCTTCCCTAATCATTAGCATACACATTTATATTATGGCACAGTCTGCTGCAGTCTGAGCAAAAGTGTGCCCATTGGTGCACAGTGGAAATTATGTGTAGATACAATGTCTATAAAATCTTTATACAGGGGTATTTTAAATTGTTATGAAACAGTCATCAGCTTCCTGCCACAATGTGCAGTTCAACCAAAACAGCACCCTTTTTATTTATTTTTAGAAAGCTCAAGTTGTGCTTTTTGTGATACCAACACGAAGGCACAAACATGCAAGTGGTTTGGGATCTATCTACCTCTCCCTATTGCCTATAGTGTTAAGCTGTAGGGCTAGAGAGAGCTAATAGATCCCTTCAGCCAGTAGGCACAGGAACCATTCCAAATTGCCCTCCCTTCCACTCCCAGCAAGTATCCAGGGGGGGATCAAATGGAATAAGTCTGAAGGTCCTAAAAAGTACCCAGGCAATCCTACCACATTACAGTACATGAACAAACACAAACATACTCCCTTACCTTTTCACCTGCCAGCTAGAACCTAGAGAGGTTATGTGTTATAAAAATTACAAATTATACAATTGTAGTGTATTTGAGTAACCACTACCAAGGGGAAACAATTTACTACAGGGAGACCGCAGACTCTAAGAGTGATTAAATATGCATCAAAAACTCGGACTGTTACATTTGTTCAAATTGAACAAAAAAATAATGAACCATTAGAGCTACAAGAAACAAGTTGCCGAGGCCGTAAAAAGCTAAATTGGACCATAGAAGGCAAAGGTAGATATATAATAACCAAAACACATTGACTTACATATGTCATACGTAGGTGGGTGCTAATGCCCCAGACCTCCGCTAAAAAACTGGTGTCCTGCCGCAGCCGATTGGAAGCATCAAAAGTATTAAAATAGCGGTATTTTCGAAAATTTTCGAAAATACGCGAAACCCCGTAATTTCGAAAATTATCGAAAATATGAAAAATCCACGAATCGGAAGTTCGGAAGGAGGAAAATCCGGAAAAATCCGCCGTTCGCGAACGGGATAAATCCGCGGCGGATCCGGTTTCGGATCCATGAACCGGCCATCCCTAATGCTGTTATATCGGTTAGCGTGACTTAAATTCCTTTAATAGGAATAGGTGGCGTTAAAAGTGGCAGTATAGAAAAATGACAGATATTGATGCTCCAAAAGCTGCTATTGTCATATAATATCGCTGGGCTGTTTGGACCAGGTTGCCGATAGCGGCTCTCGGTGCATCACCCTGTTAGTCTTTTATATGAAAGTTTCGTTTTCTTTGGTTTTAATTAGGTTTTTGAATGTAAAAACTTTACCTTCTTTTCGTGTGATCCAGCTTCATTGTATTTTTATGATGAAGGTAAAAATCTGTAGGCAACTCCCAAAGATGAGGTTTGCTCTCAGCTGGTTGGAAAACTCCCAGAAAAAGATTAATGGCATCTTGCCTGTCTGCATCTACAAAACAACACATACACTCAATAATTAAAAGGGAGACCCATTTTTACGATATTCTGTGCGTTTAAACAATTAAATGCAATAAAATGGAAATGGATGGATGAAATAGATTGAACTGTTTGCTCTAAATGAAAAGAAATGGTAAGGCATCTTTCAATTAAATTAACCTAATTAAGACCAGAGTAGTACATCACAAACATTGTGAAGCTATTCATACATTGCACTCTAATTTACATTTTCAGGAAAAATTACTTTTCCCTAACACCACAAAGAGTTAATAAGAGAATGAAACTCAACCTGCAGATTGCAAGGTCTAGGTTTTGGGAGTTTTTTTGTCAGTAGTAAAAATTTTATGGGGGGTGGATATACCCTTTAAGTGTAAATGAAGCAAATGTATATAACGCTATAACCGTCCACATCACAGTAAAACTGTACAGAATGTTCTATTTATGAATAAAAAAAGCAATTTGTTAAATGGTCAAATGGCTATTTTATAATTAGTGGAGCACTTAAAATGTTATTGCAAAGTTCTAATGCATGCCATATGAGCTGACAGCAATTGTTTTATTTATATAAAAATTTCCAGATAGATTCAATAAAAGTTCTTATCGTTTAAAATGGTGCTAATTTTGCCCCAATCAGTCAGATCTTATTTAACAATTGAAAGCTAACATCTGAATGGTTGGGACAAAATTAGTACCATTTTTAACAACAAGAACTTTATTTACGCTCCCTGATAGCTTTTAAGAGCATGTCCACCCGAATATTTATTTTTTATATGGCATTCCCCATGGGCTCCCAGCCCCAACCGCATTATTTATTTTTTTAAAAAGCCCCCCCAAACTCTACTTACCTCCCCTCTTTCCTCCGCCGCGCTCCCGGCCCTCTGCTTGCTAGAAAATGCAAGCAGAGGGGCGGGACCGGCAGCCGCGTTGTGTTGGCTGAGCGGCAGCAATCACAGAGCGGCTGCCGGCAGCTCACTTCGCCGGAGGAAAGAGGAGAGGTAAGTAAAGTTTGGGGAGATTTCTAAAGACAAATCTAGCGGTTGGGGCTGGGAGCCCTTGGGAATATTCTTATAAAACATTTTACGCTAGGGGGAGGGAATCGAGAGAGGGAGGGAGAGGGGAGGGGGGGGGGAGAAGAGCTGCAGTACGCATGGCCAAAATCTCCGGGAGGCCAGGAAGCAGGCAGTGTCCTATATGGACCTGCTAGCCTCCTGGTGGGCAGTTTTTGGGACTTTGGGGGGGCACTACAGGAGAACCCTATGGAGCTGGGATGTGAGGTAAGGATTAAACTACACTACATGGTGGGGCCAGTAGTTGGGGGGATTATAGTTTTGGGGGTGGACATGCCCTTTAAGTTTTGGTTATACAGACATCCCACCCTGCCATATGAGGGTGGAGAAAGGGGTGGGGTGAGGGGCTTGGAGGAGCGACGTTGGTGGGAGGAGGCGGAGCCAAAGGGGTAGGGGCTTTCCAGGGGCGTCCAGATAAGGGGTGTTCCAGGGGAGGAGGCTGCCAGACTTTGGAGTCGCAGGAGTTTGGAGTGGTCTCGCGGGAAATCGGGAGACCACCCCAGAAATTGTGAGACTCCTGTGACTTCCGGGAGGGGTGGAATACTTGTTATATGTTAGTGTTTCCCAGACCATTTTCAGGTCCCCAAGTCATTTACACTAACTACTATTGCTAATTATAACTTAAATTTTAATCTGAACTTTTGGACTTTAGTCTCCCATTGACTTCTATGTGTCATTTTTGTATTTTCGGAAATCCTAAAACTGAACGGAGCGTGCCAGTTTCAAACCTCTCTAGTGCTCACTGCTCATACATTATGATATCAGCTCTTATGCAGACACTCTATGGTGCCAGTGCTTACTACTCACACTGTATGATGCCAGTGTTCACTATTCCCACAATTAACAGTTTAAAGGGCATGTCCACACCATAAATCTAAAATTTACACACAGCTATATGACCCCCCAAACCCCACTACCGTTTTACTTTCCTCTTCCTCAAAGATGCAGCCAAAGAAACTTACAAGCACCAGTCCCATGTTGCCTGGGTATCGCCCACTGCTGCTGTTACATGCTTGTTTTGAGCAAGAACAGCAGCAGTGTGGCACTTACTTGTCATGGCTGTCAGTGATTGGGCATGAAGTCACTTTCCCTAAAGGTACATATTTAGAAATTTAATATTTTAATACACCTTTAAAACCAATCCACTTCTGTTCAGTATCCATGAACATCTGCCCCAGTCTATAAACAAGAGCGACTCTATTAATAGCATAAAATTAAAAGGTTTTGTTAACCCAGAGCACATTTGCAATCTATATTAAATGAGAATATATCATGATCTCTATTCCTTAAGCTTACCATTAACTTCATCCCCATCAGGGTTATTAGAAATTACTAGATCCAACAACACATACTTTCTCGTAGGATCTGTGAATGAAAATGCGCATTTAACAAAATGTAGGAACTTGGTACCTTTTGAGGTTCTGGTAGTTCCCTTACTCCAATCTATGTCAGGGTAATTGAAATTCCCCATCCCCCACCCTCTTTCTTCCAGTAAACAGCTCTACCTATATCGTTTCCACCTTATCATCTATCTCTCCCATGTATTCCATCTTTTAGATTTCGCTAAAACATACATTTTATATTATCATAGATTTATTTCCACCCTTTGATGCCTCCAAATCCTCTATGTTCCCCCTCTCTTCCCATCTTATTAGCCCCCTGATCCCTTACCCTTCTATCTACCCCGAGTAGTTGAAAATACCCTCCCCCCATACCTAGTTCAAAATCTTCTCCAACCCTCTAGTCATCCTTTCCCCCAAAACTGCTGCAAAAACACCGTCGAGGTACAGTCCATCTGCACATAAGAGCCTGTAGCATACAGAAATGTCAGCCCAGTTCTCTGAAGATCCAAACCCCATCTCCTTATACCAAAATCTTAGCCACGTATTTTAAACTCCTAAGCTACTGTGGCTGCAGTAGTATTTCTAAAAATACTACCCTGGCCCCTAACTTTCAGAAGTAGTTTTTAAAGACCTCTCCTCCACCTCTAACTTTGTCATTGGCACCAATGTGAACCAAAACAGCTTGGTCACTCCTGGCCCTACTCAATTATTTGTCTACAGGATCCCCCACATATCGAACCATGATGTTGGCAGCAGATAACCCTATATACCTTTCTAAAGTAACCTATTACTACCACCTGCCTAGTCTTCCTGGCTCTAAGTTCTCCCTCCCTTGCATTAGAGATGGTGGTCCCCAGGGAGCTCTATCAACCTACAACATACATGCTACATCTGAGATGTCCTCCTCTGCTTCTTCACCTAAGACGGTTAATACGTTGGGGTGGACTAGCTGGGAAGAAGCGACACTACTCTTTTTTGCCCTACTTCCCCTATGCAAATAAATCTTTAAAAATACTTTTACAGAAATAAAGTATTTTAAAGATATAGCATTCCTAAAAGCTGCCATGGTAACATGGAAATTACCCAGAAGTCTCTGTTCCTTATCTGCATATGCTGACAGGGGAGCTTCAAGCCTTGTTCTCTCGCTATCTTATTTAGATTATTGGTGACTACTTCCCCAAGATGTCCCTTCCAAAACTATCTTCCTCCACCCCTATCTACCCCTCCAGTTTACTGTTCCCTGCCAGTACCTGCATATCCCCCTTAAAAACAGAATGACCCCTTTAAAACAGAATGAGCTTTTAAAAAACTGCTCTAATGCTTGCACACTCGCTCTGTAGGCATGGTTTATTTGCACAGGTAATTAAAAAAAAATAACACACCCTTCCAATCATATCCTAGAGGAAGGAAAAAAGCTCTTCTTTTCTTCCAGCCACCTCCTTAACATTACAGTTGCAACCAACAATTTCTTTAAGAAACCCAGGACAAGTTTTATTAAATAACCCCCATCAAATTATCATAGTAGAAGAACGCTTGGGGCTGTGTGCATGCAGATATTTGAAAAATGACAGGTACTCTTTTAAGTGAGTGCCCCAGTTTAAGAAGTTAAAAAAGTAGTTTTTCATACACTCAAAAGTTTAAAAGATTTTAATCTTTAGTTCTACTGATAAGAAATGCTATCAGAGTTAAGCTCTTTAAAGAAGGTAAGTAAATAAAACTGCCATATGACATCCACCCTTTAAAATGTAGCCATTTCAATAAGCCAGAAAGATTTGAAGCTCTAGTCTTAAAGAAGCATGTTTCACATTCCTTTATCCCAATAAATCCCTTCTCCCTGGTAAGGTGCCCATACATTATGTTCAGAGGTAGATTGTTCCCCCGAACACCTCTAGTATATGGTTGAAGTTGCCAATGGTAGTAATATCCATACAGAAGCAATTCAGAGCGCACTCCAGTCTTAAACATTCAAATCAATTTATTAAACACGTGACGTTTCGGTGTCCGTTCGACACCTTCCTCAGACGTATAATATGTGACAAAAAAATGCAAGATTATATAGCATAAGGAGCATAAACAAGCTGATCAGATCAAAAGCAAGTAAAAAACAGAGTGACCTCTAGTGGTAGCAAGGTTCATATAACAAGCTACAATATATATCATACTCATAAAAGTGCTTCATGTATTAAAGGGTATGTCCACCCTTGAAATGAATTTTTTGTTATAATCAATCCCCCTGTCCCCCCAGCCCCAACCGCTATATTATTTTATTAGAAAGTTCCCCAAACTTTCTTACCTCCCCTCCCTCTCTTCCTTCCTCCGCCGCGCTGCCGGCCCTCTGCTTGCGAGAAAATGCAAGCAGAGGGGTGGCCGGCAGTCGCGTCCGTGATGGGCTGAGCGGCAGCCAATCACGGACGCGGCTGCCGGTCATTCAGTGCGGCGGAGGAAAGAGGGGAGGTAAGTAAAGTTTGGGGAACTTTCTAATAAAATAAACATAGCGGTTGGGGTGGGGGACAGGGGGATTGTTATAGCAAAAGGGATTACACTAGGGGAGGGAATCCTAAGAGGGAGGGAGAGGGTGAGGGGAGGAGGGGGAGGGAGGGAGGGGGAGAAGGGCTGCAGTACGCATGCCAAACTTCTCCCGGAGGCCAGGTAGGAGGCAGAGTCCTATATGGACTCTGCTATCCTCCTGGTGGGCAGTTTTTGGGACTTTGGGGGGGACTACAGGAGAACCAATGGAGCTGGGATGTGAGGTAAGGATTAAGCTACACTACATGATGGGGCCAGTAGTGGGGGGGGGATTAATAGTTTTTGGGGGTGGACATGCCCTTTAAAGTGCATAGTGAATAAAGTGCTGTATCACAGTGGATATATCAGATGTTAAAAATCGTATTTCTGATTAGTGATAAAAATGTATAAAAGTATCTATGCACATACAATAGTGAAAGTCTATAATAAAACGTGGTTAATAACATGATGGCATCAAATACTCAACAACGGCATCCTTTATCATACAGTATGAGGATATATAAATAGTATTAAAACATACACAAAATAAATAGCTATATGGTGTCCGGTTTATTTGTTATTCAAGTAACATTTAAGGCCTAAGTTGGTGCTCAGACCATGAGTCTGTAAAGTATTAAGTTTATAAATCCAAAAAGATTATTTTCTTAATAGGGCATTATCCCTATTCCCGCCTCTTCTTAGTATTGGGATATGATCTATAACTATCCCCCTTTAAATCACAGACTGAATGTTTGAGTTCCAAAAAGTGGGCTGCCACAGGTGAAATTTCAATTTTGTTGAGTGTTGATTTGTTAGTCCTATCATAGGCTAGTCTAATATCACTTTTATGTTTTTGAAAAGCTTTTAAAAGGTCCTATTGTTTTGCCTACATATGTTTTAGAACAAGGACACAGATACACGCAATATTCTGTATTATATGTATAAAATTCCTTAATCTTATAAATATTTCCACGAAGCGGATGTGTAAAGGTCTGTCCTGTAATTAATGAATTACACACATTACAATTAAAACACTTGTAACACCCAGTTTTGTTTGATAATTTCATTATTGGTTTCAGGTATTTAGAGACAGGATCAGCTTGAACTAGCTGGCTATATAATGAGTTACCCTTTTGTATGTTAACATGGGTCGATTTTTTATCTCCTTATTAAGATCTTTATTTCCTTGCATAATAGGCCAGTATTTTCTAATGGCATCTTTAATTATGCCAGATGCAGATGTGTATTGTTGTGTAAAGGATAATCCATGGGTTTGTTCTCTCTGAATTGCAACATGTGTAACTGCTTCTATTTTAGCCCTCTGTATATCATACGGATCATACCCTCTCAAGAAATTTGTCACTCAATTTATTGAGTTGTATTTCTTTTTCATTTACTTCATTGTAAATTCTGTGTATTCTGAGAAATTGTGTTGTAGGTAAACTGGCAATAATATGTCTAGGATGGAAACGGTCAGCTCCCAAAAGCGTGTTTCTATCAGTCTGTTTGGTATATAGTGTGGTGAACAGCCCAGTATCTTCAACTTCAATACATACATCTAAATAGTGTGAAATTTTCCGTGACAAAGTAACAGTAAAAATTAAGTTTTTATCCATAGAGTTAAGAAGAGTTACAAACTCTTGTTCCTCCATGCCATCCCAAACTACAAACAAATCATCTATGTACCGCATATATTTTCTGCAGTGTTTTTTGTACAATTCACTAGGGTATATGTGCTTATTTTCATACACTATGTCCAATCTCTCATTAGACAAATGTCCAATCTGTCTTAGAACCACCTAGCCCGTTCTTTCATGCAATCAATTTGAGATCACAAAACGAATGGGTCAGATAAGAACATCTCAAGATAAAAAACACTGCTTGTAAAATGTGGACTTTAGACATTACATAGATATTTCAAATATTTTTAGTATCTGCCTAGTGTATGGCCAGCTTTAGGGGATCACAGATAAAGACTTTGAATTGTACATTAAAGGCCTGATACTCATGGGTAGATCCTTGCCTGACATTGCAATTCATACAATAGATATTGCAATAGTTACTCCAAGACAGGCTGTGGTTCCCTATTTCTAGATTATATTGTAATTACAGCAAGAGAGTGACAGACAGAAGGTCAGATAGCTGTATACCAAATTCAGCATTGCTATTAAAAGAGAACTATAGTGCATATAAAAGTTTTTTAAAACTGGTGAAATGAAAATTGCCTGGGGCAGGGTCAGGAAGGTAGCACTGGTAATTCCTACCCCCGATAAATACAGTTTCTGTGCATAGCACCAGCTCAAAGAAACTGCTTCTGCAAAGGCTTTCTCCTGGCTTAACACTACTGTATCTTCAATACAGGAAGGCCCATTAAACTAACCTGGCAGATGAAAACTTTACATTCTGTAGCTCCTCAACAAAACAATACTGGAAGGTAGCTAACATAAGTAATCTTGTAAATACACACCAATAAACAGCAAATTAGCAAAAACATATAAAACAATGTATGGCATTAGAAACAGCAGTGGAAAATTGGTTTAAACATGCTCTAGAGACGCACGCACTCTCTGCCGTCTTAAGAAAAAAAATCACCAGAACATGCAGTAGAAAACAGGGTTAAAAATAGCTAGTACTACCGTCATATGCTCTAGAGAGGCTCTCTCTGCCGTCTTTAAAAAGAATCACCGCCACCATATGCATCTCGTCTCTAAGACTTCATCAACTGTTTTCTGTGAGTAGCTCCAGCTCGCGGAACTTATCCTCCATGCTCGCTGGTGTATCATTGCTGCTGTTTTTAATATGTTTGAATAAAATTTGAAGCTTTTACTCACCTCTAAAGTTCGTGAGTGGCCTACCTGGTCTTTATACTTGTTGTCCAGCTCGAAGAAAACTGCTTCTGGCAGGATTCCTTCTGGCTTAAGCACAATCTTTAAAAGTACTGTACCTGGGGGCAGGGAGGTAGGATAGATTATTCCTACCTATCAATATAATTTTCAAGGAGCACTAGCAAATACAGTTTGCATCTGCCTAGTTAGTCCTGGACTTTCCTGTATGAAAAAGTGCTGGAGAAAGCCGGGAAGAAGCAGTTTTCTTTGTACTGGAGTTCTTTACAGAAATTATATTTGGAGGTAGGAATTGTCAATTCTACTTCCTTGACCCTGGTACTTTTCATATTAAAGGGCATGTCCACCCCCAAATCAAAATTTTTCCCCACTGCTGGCCCAACTGTGAAGAAAAGTCCTTACCTTTCATATCAGCTTCTTTTGGTTGTTCTTCTGTTCCCAGAAGTAGCAGTAGAGGCCGTGGCAGAGGGAACATGCCCCTTAAAACACTTAGAACATGTAGCCCCCCTCCCCTCTGCAATTTTCTAGAACACTGCATATATTCTTTTTTTAAATCCATTTTTAAGAAGAAACTGTATACCTAGTTTACTGGGATGCATCCTTTACACTTGTAAGACAGGCAAATACCCAAATATGTCCCATATACATGATTTGCTTTTTATCTTTTGTTTAACACACTGCATTGGTTGCAAAAGCCATAAGCCAAGATTCTTTCAATAATGGTTTTATGTGTTCCAGACATTAATGCTTAAATAAAAAAAAACTATACAACACAGTTCAATACTATAAAAGATAGCATGCTAGGCTTGCACACTGGGGTATATTTTACCAATATTATTCCTGCAAATGTAATTATTTGAAGGGACACTAAACTGAAAATATAATTGTCTTTATCCATTTCTATGTTTTCAGTGCTGTCAGGAACTTGATCCCTTTTTGCTCTCAGTGCTCCCTGTCACTAGATCTCCTCATGTCCTGTTCAGCTCACTCCTAGTTAGTATGCTCCGCTTTATGCATCCACCCCCTTCCAAAACTGGGGCACAGCTAGAGTGTGAAGCATGTGCAGTAGAGATGATTACACTAAAGGATATTTCACAACATGGGGAAAATGCTATGGTAATTACATTGCATTTTTAAATAAATCATTTTATGAAAATGTTTTAGGTGTAAAATATGTTGGCAATTTTTTTTTTCTCGCACAGAGAGCCAATGGGAACGTAACAGTTATGTTCCCATGGCTACCGAGACACAAATACTTTTGCACGTGAATAGATGTCAGTGGGGTTTTTTGTTTTGTTCTTGGGTCAGGTGGGCAGGGCCAGAATGCATCAGTAATAGCCTTGACTGTCACCCCCCCAAAAAACAAGTGGAAATTCTGGAGGCTGTTGCAAATGTTAGGAACAGATTTTTTTTTTTAAAGACAAAAAAAGGGATGGGTACTACATTATAACATTATAACATACCCTTTAAATTTAGGAAAAATGTAAATGAATTACTGTATTAGATTTTAATACTTTATGAACAAGCTTTCAATAGAGCAACATGGAATTTTATTTTGCCAAAACAATTGAGACACCATGTCCTCGCCTTCTTTAAAGGATAAGTGCACAGTAAAATCAAGTTAATTTCATTTGGAAGCTGCAGCTTAAAAATACCGTTGCCATATTTTTTTTTTTTTTACCTATGCCCCTCCAGAGTCTAGCTTTGTGCCTTGGAAGTTGCTGATATCTTGTTACTGGTTGCTGAATGTTAAGCTCCGCCCCTCTGAGATTTCCTCTGCTTCTCCTGCTTGAGCCTCAAACAGTAATGCCTGTGAGTTCCGTGCACTTTCCTGCTTGAGCCTCAACAGAAATGCCTGTGAGTTCCGTGCACACGCACGTGCACGGAACTCACAAGCATTACTGTTTGAGGCTCAAGCAGGAGAAAGCAGAGGAAATCTTAGAGGGGCGGAGCTTACATTCAGCAAACCAGTAACGAGATGTCAGCAACTTCCAAGGCACAAAGATAGGCTCTGCAGGGGCATAGGTAAAAAATAAAATATGATAACAGTATTTTTAGAGCTGCAGCTTCCAAATGAACATAACTTGATTTCACAGTGCACTTATCCTTTAACATATGGTCACCATAGTCAGTGATAGGAGGAAGACAAAGAGAAAGACACTGACTGTGGTAGAAAGCAGAGAGCAACCAGTTACAACATGTCCTTAAAATAGTTTATTGACAAATTAGGAAAATGCATTTTAAAAAGTGGCCACATTTTGAAACACTTTCTATTTCAGTGAGATTTTACATATTTATACCTGAGAAAGCATTGCTGTAATATCTTGAAAGAGTCTGCATGATATCTTTAGAATGCTGTGTCCAAGGAGCAATCTTCCTATATGTTTTAACTCTATGAACAAGCTGAGAGCCCCCATACTGCAGAGACAATGTGTCACCATGATCTTCATAGAGTTCTTCAAATAACCTATTGAGGAATAAACAAACAGTTTGTGACGCTTCCTCTGACCTGATGCAATTTCACAAATATCAATACAACCTAGGACAGGAAAGTTAGGATAAAATGTCTAATATATATTTGTTATTTCATAATACATTTACAATAATCAACCATGCACCATCCTAGTAGAGAAAGCTTTTCATGTAAAAAGTATATTTTAACCACAATGGTGTACCGTATTTACTTGAGTATAATCCAACCCGAGTATAAGTCGAAGTACCTATTTGTACCTGAAAAATTAGTAAAAACTGATTGACTGGAGTATAACTATGACCACTATTGCCTTCTGATTCAGGCTTAAGTTGCCCTTTAAATAGACAGCAGAATTCCCATACAGATGTTTGAAAACTACAACTCCCAGCACCTAAAGCATGCTGGGAGTTGTTGTTTCCAAAACTCTGTATGGGAATTCTGCTGTCAATTTAAAGGGCAACTAAGCCTCAAACAATACTGAATCAGAAAGCATCTTTTCAATAATAGATACCATCCTCTCTTCTGATTTGTATTGTTTTGTGTTGCCCTTTAAATGGACAGCAGAATTCCCATACAGATGTTTGGAAACTACAACTCCCACTACAACTGAAATCTGTATGGAAATTCTGCTGTTAATTTAATGGGCAATTATGATTATTAGAGAACTTAAAGGATCACTATGCTCACTGAAACAACTTTGTATAATCTGAAAGTACAATGTTAGGGTAGTACAATGATGTTACCTACATGTGTGTCTGTGCCTGCTTTGTTAGTGAATTTTCAATGTTTAGTAACTGCTCTACAATGGCCCCCACCTCCGTTAGTCGCTGCCCACTTCTAATGCAGCCGACACGGTAAACATGAATTTACATAATAAAAAGAGCCTATTCAGCCCGACACTATACAGCTTATTAACATATCTTCCTGATACTGCTGATATAGGTGGTGGCTGCTGCTGCTGCTAGACACTTCTCCCTCTCCCTTTCTAAGTACATGCGGTGAAGTGGGTGGAGGAGGGGCTGCAGCTGCTGCTGTGTGAGACACTTCTCTCTTCGATAGATAGATAGATAGGCAGAGGGGCAAGGAGACAATAGGCAGACAGACAGACAGGCAGATAGATAGGCAGAGAGAAGATTGATAGAGGTTGAGACAGATAGTAGATAGACAGACAGACAGACAGGCAACAGACAGATAGATGCACAGATAGATACGATAGATAGAAGTTAGATAGAGAGACAGATGAGAGAAGGATAGATAGAGAGATAATAGATACAGGTTGAGATAGATAGACGCACAACAGCCAGATAGAATAGGTAGATAGTATAGATAGATCGACAGATCGATAGAGATTGATAGATTGATCGTAGATCAGGTTGAAACGATACAGACATGCAGGTAGATAGGTAGATAAATAGACAGATAACAGATAGATAGATAGATAATACAGGTTGAGACAGATAGATAGACAGACAGTAGACAGGTAGATAGGTAGATAGATAGATAGATAGATAGATAGCTATATAGTAGATAGATAGATAGATAGATAGATAGATAGACAGATAGATATATAGATAGATAGATAGATAGATACAGGTTGAGACAGATAGATATATAGACAGATACAGACAGGCAGAGATACAGATAGAATAGATAGATAGACAGACAGACAGACAAATAGATAGATATATGATTGATAGACGATAGAATACAGGAGACAGATAGAAATAATAAAGATAGACATGACACAGACGGACAAGAGACAGATCAGATAGATAGATAGATAGATAGATTATAGACAGAACAGACACACAATAGGCAGAAGATAGGCAAATATAGATAGACAGATAGATGATATATAGATAATACATAGAGAGAAGATGATAGATAGAGAGACAGATAGATAGAGAAACAGATAATAGATATGATTAGATATCGATAGATACAGGTTGAGACGATATAGATAGGAGAACAGACACAGACAGGCAGATAGAGCATAGATAGTAGATAGATAGATAGATAGATAGATAGATAGATAGATAGATAGATAGATAGATAGATAGATAGATAGATAGATAGATAGATAGATAGATAGACAGATAGATATATAGATAGACAGATAGATATATAGATAGATAGATAGATAGATAGATAGATAGATACAGGTTGAGACAGATAGATTATAGACAGATACAGACAGGCAGAGATACAGATAGATAGATGATAGATAGATAGATTGACAGACAGACAAATAGATAGATATAGATTGATAGATCAATAGATACAGGTTGAGACAGATAGATAGATAGACAGACACAGACAGGCAGAGAGACAGATAGATAGATAGATATAGACAGACAGACACAAATAGGCAGATAGATAGGCAAATAGATAGATAGACAGATAGATGATATATAGATAATACATAGAGAGACAGATGGATAGATAGATAGAGAGACAGATAGATAGAGAGACAGTATATAGATATAGATTAATCGATAGATACAGGTTGAGACAATAGATAGGTGACAGACACAGACAGGCAGATAGACAGGGTAGATAGGTGGGTAGATAGGTAGATAGATAGATAGAGAGACAGATAGATAGACAGATAGATAGAGAACATTACATAGAGACAGATAGATAGAGAGACAGATAGATAGATGAAGAGACAATAGACAGATAGATAGATTTTGAGTCAATAGATAGATAGACAGACAGACACAGACAGGCAGAGAGACAGATAGATAGATAGACAGACGACAGATAAATAGAAAGATAGATATAGATTGATGGATAGATGCAGGTTGAGACAGATAGACAGACAGACACAGACAGGCAGAGAGACAGATAGTTAGACAGACACAAACAGGAAAATAGATAGATGATATATAGATAATAGATGACAGATAGATAGATGATAGACAGACAGACAGACAGACAGATAGACATAGATAGATAGATAGATAGATACAGGTTGAGACAGATAGATATATAGACAGATACAAACAGGCAGAGATACAGATAGATAGATGATAGATAGATAGATAGATGACAGACAGACAGACAGACAATAGATATGATATAGATTGATAGATCAATAGATACAGGTTGAGACAGATAGATAGACAGAAACAGACAGGCAGAGAGACAGATAGATAGATAGATAGATACACAGACACAAATAGGCAGATAGATAGGCAAATAGATAGATAGACAGATAGATGATATATAGATAATACATAGAGAGACAGATATATGATGGATAGATAGAGAGACAGATAGAGAGACAGATAGATAGAGACAGATAGATAGATATAGATTGATTGATAATACAGGTTGAGACAGATAGATAGGTAGACAGACACAGACAGGCAGATAGACAGGGTAGATAGATAGATAGATAGAGAAGACAGATAGATAGAGACAGATGACAGAGACAGATAGATAGATAGAGAGACAGATAGACAGATAGATAGATGTTGAGACAGATAGATAGATAGACAGACAACAGAACGCAGAGAGACAGATAGATAGACAGACACAGACAGGCAGAGAGACAGATAGACAGACAGACAGGCAGACAGATAAATAGGAAGATAGATATAGATTGATGGATAGATACAGGTTAGACAGATAGACAGACAGACACAGACAGGCAGAGAGACAGATAGTTAGACAGACACAAACAGGCAAATAGATAGATGATATATAGATAATAGATAGACAGATAGATAGATGATAGACAGACAGACAGACAGACAGACAATAGATAGATAGATAGATAGATACAGGTTGAGACAGATAGATATAAGACAGATACAGACAGGCAGAGATACAGATAGATAGATAGATAGATAGATAGATAGATAGATAGACAACAACAAATAGATAGATATAGATTGATAGATCGATAGATACTGGTTGAGACAGATAGATAGACAGAAACAGACAGCAGAGAGACAGATAGATAGATAGATAGATAGATAGATAGATAGATAGATACACAGACACAAATAGGCAGATAGATAGGCAAATAGATAGATAGACAGATAGTATGATATATAGATAATACATAAGAGACAGATAGAGAGACAGATAGATAGAGACAGATAGATAGATATAGATTGATCGATAGATACAGGTTGAGACAGATAGATAGGTAGACAGACACAGACAGGCAGATAGACAGGGTAGTATAGATAGATAGATAGAGAGACAGATAGACAGAGACAGATAGATAGATAGAGAGACAGATAGACAGATAGATAATGTGAGACATAGATAGACAGACACAGACAGGCAGAGAGACAGATAAATAGACAGACACAGACAGACAGAGAGACAGATAGACAGACAGACAGGCAGAGAGACAGATAGATAGATATATAGATAGACACAAATAGGCATATAGATAGGCAAATAGATAGATAGACAGATAGATGATATATAGATAATACATAGAGAGACAGATAGATATGGATAGATAGATAGAGAACAGATAGATAGATATAGATTGATCGATAGATACAGGTTGAGACAGATAGATAGGTAGACAGCACAGACAGGCAGATAGACAGGGTAGATAGGTAGATAGATAGATAGAGAGACAGATAGATAGAGAGACAGATAGACATAGAGACAGATAGATAGACAGATAGATGATAGAGAGACAGATAGATAGATAGATAGATTTTGAGTCAGACAGGCAGAGAGACAGAATAGATAGACAGACACAGACAGGCAGAGAGACAGATAGATAGATAGACAGACAGAGAGATAAATAGAAAGATAGATATAGATTGATGGATAGATACAGGTTGAGACAGATAAGACAGACGACACAGACAGGCAGAGAGACAGATAGTTAGACAGACACAAACAGGCAAATAGATAGATGATATATAGATAATAGATAGACAGATAGATAATAGACAGACAGACAATAGATAGACAGCACAGATGATAGAATAGATAGATAGATAGATAGATAGATAGATAGATAGATAGATAGATAGATAGATAGATAGATAGGAGACCAAAATGATTAATCAGCTCATTATATTTGGGGTTGTATTAATAAATGTTTTGACATGTTTGGGAAGATCCGGGTAAGAGGTCACTGAAGGGACACAAATTAGCATACCTGGTTTGAGTGACAAGTCTTTCCCTGTACATGCTGTTATTTAAAATGAAGATTTCTGAGAATCTACAGCTCGGATTTCAAATCTGAAAAATGTGTTGGAGTAGTGGATCATTATACCATCTAAAAGGTATGATATTTGAAAATTCGATTTTTGGAAGTATAGATACCCTTTAAAGATGTTCTACAAAAAATGTTTATATGGAAAGCTTCATACTAAATGCCACAGAAAAAAAATTGGATGTTACGCTTATATTACATTTATTCTGATACTGAATAATATCATGCTTAAAATAACAGACTGTTCCATCACTTGCTACAAGCATATTGAAATTTATTGTGACATTTTTGTAAATAACATTTGTATTTATCTCACATAAAATCAAAGCA
This sequence comes from Hymenochirus boettgeri, assembly GCA_019447015.1. Lineage (NCBI taxonomy): Eukaryota > Metazoa > Chordata > Amphibia > Anura > Pipidae > Hymenochirus > Hymenochirus boettgeri. Next base: position 142,502,060 of record CM033473.1, read on the forward strand.
GTATTAGTACATGTGCCAATTGCATATTTCTAAAAAGAAAAACTTTTGTACAAGCAGTTTTAATGAACACAGCCTGACAAAGTAAGTAATATATCTTAAAAAAGAGGTAGTAGGACATATTTATGTCAAAGACAAAAGCGTTAGGACTTTTCAAGGCTGAGGTCATACAGTAGATAGCTAGATTTCTACAAAACAAATCTGTGTTAAAGATTATTTTTCTTACAAAGTATAAAAAATGTAGCCCAGCAACTAGGCAATTTGAGGAGAAGAGGGCACAGTCCAAAAGTGCCTTTTGGCAAATGTGTGTTGATAATGTGCAAATCATTTATAATTCTACTGCATACTCAAGCCACCTAGTCGATTTACCTCCAGACATTCCCTGGTCTGGCCCATATATTTTGCATCCAAATGTCAATTGCAAAATGATTAACCAAGCTGGTTATGGGAAAGTTGGCAGGTGCAATTTTTTTTTCCATTAAAATGCACAAGATACAAAAACTAAATAAAAACAAACACTAAAGACAGGGGTACATGACCTGTCAATAACATACCCGGTAACCACCAAAAAACATTACAAAAAAATTATGGAGAACATAAAGACAATTTTTAAGGGTAACTGTAGTCTCCATACAAGTGTCTCTCACATACCTTTCAAACAAGTCTATGATAATGTCTCTAGCTTCTATGGATATTAAGTTATTGACTTGTAAATGTAAAGCTCCTTGTCTGTCCTGACTGTCTGAGTCTGTGACAGTCACATTATGTGCTGTGTATGAAGCCCCACACCCAAATTGATCTTTTCCTAAGCTAGTTACAGACCTGCAATCATTATCAGCCCTTTCCTCTACCTATGAAAATGGTGATGTCACAGCTCACAGTTCTAGCAACAACAAAAAACCCTTTATACTGCTGTAACTTTGGATAGAAACATGATGCTGGAGTCATATTAAAAAGGTAGGAGTGCTCTTTTTAATAAAGGCCACTTGTATGGGGACCATAGTTCCTCTTTAATAACCTTATATTCTTACCTAACTGCATCAGTGTCAAATTGCAAGTTGGGTTTGTCAATCAGTCCTAAAGAGTAAAGCTGATAAGCCAAAGCACATTTCCCAACCATGAACTGGGCAGTATTTGTACGATCTAAGCAGTCCACACAATTGGTACGCAGAACACCAGTCTGAAAAATAGCATTTATTTAAAGGTAAAGTTCTTATCTGACATAACCCCTAAACCAGTTATATTTTGTTTGTGATGGAGGTAAAACGTGTTATTCTTCTCATGAGTTCTATATATTTATCAGAGAGTTATACCACAATTCACAAATTAAGTTACTTATTCTACGGTTTATATGCATAAAATACATGTAAAATATATTCAATCTGTTCATTGACTATGCAATCATATTCCTAAAAACAACAGTCATATTACTGTTGTACTTAATAGCATTGCTGTTTTGTTGCCACTTGAGGTTATAGCATAAGAAAGCAATATAGCAGTACTTTAAAATACATTTAACAAAATATTTTACATGGATGCCACTGTCATCTGAAGAATGCATGTTAATGAATCTGGAATTGAACACCAAACATGTTAATATCCTGCATGGGCTGTTTTAAGGAATGGGTGCATCCCATAAGATTGAAGACAAATTAGTGCCATAAAAAGGCATCCGCATTAACTGGTAATAAAAATTCATAGTTTATTTTACATTTTTTTAACCTAACTAAAAAATAACTTTTTATATAACTTGCTTTAGTAGTTACATATGGTATTTGGGAAGTTTATTTTTATTGTCATTAGAAAGAACCTTGCTTTAAAACCACAGAACTATTTTCCCTTAAATGGGGAAACAGCAAGTTGATAAATTTTGTTCTCAATGATTATACTTGTGCTATTATGCCAACAATGGAAGAATATTACCAGGAATGCTTTAAAGGGAGACTAAACTGAAAAAAATTGCTTTCCTGTATCCTTTTCTATATTTTTAGTACTTGATCCCTTTTTGCTCTCAGTGCTCTATGTCACCAGACCTCCTTATGTCCTGTTCAGCTCACTCCTAGTTAGTTTGAATGTCTCCTCTCTTTGTATCCACCCCCTCCCAAAACTGAGGCGCAGCTAGAGTGTGGATCGTGTGCAGTGGAGATGATCTGTTCCCCTCTACAGCCAATAGCATTCACCCAGTGATTTTGTGTAATTGTGAGAGTAAATCTGCTTTGCTATGGGAATGTAAGTGGCAATGTGAACTAGGAACTTTGTAATTGATTTCTTTAAGTACAGTGCTACATTGGGACCTAAAGGGGAAGTTCAGTGCAAATACACATACTTTTAAGAAAAAAAGCAGTATTTTTCCATCCTAATGACCTTAAAGGGCATGTCCACCCCCCCCAAACTAAAATTTAGCCCCAGTATACAGTTTAAAAAAATCCTTACCTTACAATCCTGCTCTTTATGGTTCTCCTGCAATCCATGTCCAAAGTCCAGGAAAGTATAGAGTAGTGGCTGTCTTTCAGTATTAATGTTGCTGCCTTCTGTCTTGCCTCTGGGAAGGATGGGTGACATGCGCAAAGGAGCCCTTTCACCCCCCTCCCTCCCAATCCTTCTCTGCAAATAACTCCCCTAGCGTATAAACATTCATACCTATTGTAGGGCATACCCTCCCACCCCAACCGCTAAGTTAAAGGTTTTAAAATCTTTTTGTAACTGTAGTTACAGCTCTTCTACATTGCTGGCAGCAGCGGCTGCGATTGGTTGCCTCTCAGCCAATCACAGCCGTGGCTGCCGGTCCGGCCCCCTGCTTGTAGATCCGGTAGTCAGAGGAGCCGGACCAGAGTGACACTGGAACCAGGAGCTGTAAGTAGAGTATGGGACTGATTTTTAAGCTTTTATCTTAGCGGTTGGGGGTGGGAGGGTATGCCCTATGATATACATGTATGTTGCTATGGGGGGGTGGAGATGCCCTTTAATCTGCCCATTCAGCTTTTTGTCTGTGTATAAATAAATGCTTCCGAAATACTAACTTCCTGTTTGCAGGACCCCTAATAGAGACCATTATGGTCTTGCCCTTGACCCAGTCGCTGGGTTGATTAAGATGCTCAGTAGAGATGTGAGCATGTTTGACCCATCCAACAGCCAATCAGTAGAAATGACTGTTAGGAACATTCCACATTAATGTGCATCCTGGGAAGAAGAAGGACCGTTACAGAACCTGAAATGTCAGCTCACCAATGTCAACAGCAGGGAATAGCAAGGGGTATAAATTCAACTGATTTTTCAAAATGGAAGAGAATATGTAGTATAACTAGGTAATCATAATATAAACTACGAATTTTAAAAATAATGATATTTTCCGCTAAACTTTCCCTTTAAGTAACACAGCAGCTAACTGCAGAATTGGGTATTATCTGCACAGAAAGAGCAAAGAGAAACAGATAATCCTTTTCCTGACCTTAATGCTGAACCAATTAGCCATGGAGTGATAGAGAAATAAGCTTTACTTTTATAGAATGGAGGCAGGGTGATTGAGAGTTCTTTAATGACTAGCTGTGTGGTTAGCACTGATGCCTTGCAGCACTGAGGCCCTGAGTTCGATTCCACCCTTGGACACATCTGCAAAGAGTTTGTAGGTTCTCCCCGTGCTTGCATGGGTTTCCTCCGAGCACTCCGGTTTCCCCCACTATCTTAAAGACATACTGATAGGTTGTATGTGTACATAAAGTGATTAGATTGTAAGCTCTTCGGGGAAGGGCCTGATGTGAATTAAGTAAATAATTGTAAAGTGCTGCGGAATATGTAGCACTATATAAGAAATAAAATACATACATACAAAAGGGAAAAAAAGCAGATTTAAGATTGGTGGTAATTAATCCTAATTACAGCATGAATATTTTAAAAAATTATTTGGCACAGTTTACATGTCCATTAAAGGATCAATTCCTATAAAAACTCTGTAAGAGTCAGGAGCAAGTATCCTTATCTCTAATTCTGTTTTTGTTTAAAAGCTTTAGAACTTTTGCAGATTTCAGTAAATCTGCAAAAAAAAAAAAAAAACAATTGTTACAAAATTTTACCCGACACTTAAATTTTGTAGCAATATTTTTCTTCATTGACTGAACATTAAAGCTTATTACATTTAAAAGGTAAGCAGAATAAGAGGTAGGAATACTAGATCCTATATCTTACCGAATAATAGCTTTATGGGGAAAAAAAACCATTTTAAATATGTCAGACTGCTCTAATGCCATTGGTCATACCTGTAAACGTCCAGAAGAGCCAACAACTCCCCCAAGTTCATTCCATCTATGATACCAAATGAAAAGAAATGTTTTCACTTTGTGAATTAAAACATTACCAGTATTTTTCTTACTGAAACTACTAATTGTACTTTTGTGCTATCACTCTGAGTGCACTTTGTAACATTCTATCAAAGGTTTTTTATGTAGACTAAGTAGATTATTAATTATAATATATATTATAAAAACTGCAGTTATTTCCTGACACTCCAGTTGAATATTGCCACTTACTTGGTGGGCACCAAATACTTGGCAAACAGGCGATAGTCCCAACTAAGCAATGAGTCTTCCCATTTGCACAGGGCAGAAACTTAATAAATCTCAATGCACCTTTAAATATCTAAATCTGTTATCAGAATCAACATCTTGGTACAGCCTACTTTTTAAAAAAAAAATGTATTTAATTTTCAAACTCAAAACCCTGTAATCCTAATACATGTAATTATGAATCAGAAAAGCAAGTCCAAAACTTAAATCTCCCATTGGACTAGGACAGCTATCAACACTGATGCAAGATTACTGGTCATATCTTACATTACAGTACAGTACATGGCAATTCTGATGTTCAATACCATAAAGACACCATAAAAAAAGAAACATTGACTGTCTATAAAATCTAACAGAAGGCAAATATGTATTCTTCCATTTCCTTTTTACATTTTTTATTAAAGAAATTGCTTAGATGAAAAGAAAATATGCATTTTCTAATAGAATTCTAATAGAATGCTCACTTTTCATCTGGCCGAAGAACACAGCAATATGGATCTGGGCGACTAACAAAGAAACCAGTTTTTTTCACAACACTTTCTGCAATAACATTCAGGCGGTCCAGTACATTGCACAGTTTGCTGAAACACAAAATTTTTTTTATTTAATAACCAATGAATAAAAGCCTATTAAATAAATGCTACCTATTACGCTTTAAGCTGGCCATACATTGCCTTAATGTTGCATTGATTCGACATTCAACATGACATGAATGTCTAATCGATCATAACAGAGTGTAGAGCAGCTGTTTAAGACCCTAATTAGACCTAAAAAAAGAGAGAATCGGAGAAGGAGAGGTAGGTAGTCAACACCAGTAAGAGTGGGTGCTGCCAGGTAAACACAGGGTCAGAAAATCCCCCAAGTATATACCAAAGAATAAAGAACCAGCTAGATAGCTGGAATAGTACTTGGTTAAACTCCGGACCCAAAGTCCAGGAGGCACTCCGCTACCACGTATCCATCAATAATTAAATACTGTAGTATGGTGGGTAAAAAAAGGTGTAGAGTGTAGAGCAGCTGTTTAACATTATGATATTTCTGCAAAATTTCCCAGTCAGATCATTGTTTGAAATAGATATTACGGTGATCGAGGCAGGTGGAACTGTGTGGAGGTAAGTTTGTACCTGGACAGTGACTAGGTTTGAATGCTATGCTAAACCCCACCTTTCTATATTCAACAAAATAGAAATTACTTCACTGATAATAAAACACAAGACAAACACAAACTAAAAGAACAGAGCTGTGGATTAAAATCCCACCCTTGCAAACATGAAATTACCTCTTTGTATATTTAGCCATATCCCAGGGTATATAGACAATTGAGTGTTCAGGAGGTAAGAACTGATTCAAATAGGTAACCGCAGCAACTAATTCATCACTTAATATTTTTTCATGCTTTCTCTTTTCACGTTCCTGCAAAAACAATAAACACAAAAAAATCAACAGTGCAAAAAGGTGTATAAAAAACAATTCCAAATGCTAAAATAGTTAGAGCCTCTGCCAAACTGTTCACCAATATCACTTTACTACTGTTCTTCTAAAGAAAATCCTTTTTGCCTTTTTTTTTATCTTTAGTTATCCCCAAGTGAACAGAAGATCTTAACTTGTGAAGATGAGTTTGTTTCCTACGTTTTAATGTACCTGGGATCCTAAATTCATAAATTACTGGAAAAAAAGATCCTAGTTCTACTATGCATTTCGGACACTGGACAATGATTCCATAAAATCTTCTGCTAATCTGCAGGACCTAATCCGCTAGGTCCTCACCCCTAGGTTTCCTGATGTTCCTTGAAACAAAGCTTGAAGGGCTGGTCTGGATTCACCCCTCAAATGTTATTAATGGGAAGACGAGCTCTGCAAGGAGCACACCTTTCCATTGACCAGTGCAGTGCAGGAGGAATCCAGGACTACTCTAAAGCAACTGTACGAAAGGCATTTTTGAGTATCGCAATTTGAACATACCTACATCATTAACAAATACTGGCGTAATATTTGATTAAGTCAATCGCCAGCTTGACAAACATAGACTTAATGAAATATCAGGTCATTCAGGTATTCTGTAAGAAAACCTGCCCAGGCCACTCCTTTGATAATGGAGCCTAATATTAAATGCAAAATAATTGACCCTGGTGGTTGACCAGCATAATAGAAGAAACTTGCACTTCTAACTTACTTACAAGGAGTGATATCTTGCCGTGACTCTCAGCTTCTTCCTGCTTCTTCTGGGTAGAGTCCATCAGACAACTACCACTACCGAAGCCACCTTCACTAAAGCTGTGCAAGCTCTTAACCAGATTGTAATGGAATCAAAGGAGGCTGAACCTGCCAGAGAGGGATTGCTCATGTACAGTGCTGGATTAGGACCAAAATAGGGCACTAGGCACAGGTTGAACTTTGACAAAGGAAATCCACCCCCACCCAATGAAAGTACCCAGGGTAAGTACCTAAATCTGTAGGTCCACAACCATGGATTTAGCCTGTATAAATTAGAAAGAACCATTAAAACTTATCTACGCCTTGCTCCACCCCAATTAGGCACGGGGTCGTTTTAACCATAGGAAGATGCACTTCATGCACAGCATGTCTTCCTTATAATCAAGCTGCGAGACTGAAGGAGGAAGTAGAAAGAGATGGTCAAACTACGAAAACCTGTGAAAGTGTATTCTGATTATACAGGCTAAACCTAGGGGTAAGGACCTAGAGGTTTATGTCCTCACCCTGGGTACAACTAACCCGGAGAAGAGGAGCGGGGCGAAGGTGAGATTAATTTTCATGTAACGAGATCAAGCAAGTGCTTGTGAAGGTGCTCTTTCATCCAGGTCATGGTATATCGGTTGTATTCATTTAGGTCAACTGGACTTAAAGTTTAGTTTTTGAAACTAAATTCTTGGGATGATCGGACAGGCTTATTATTCATTGGCAGTTCAGGGCACAAACAATAATAAGCCTGATCAATCATCCAGAGGATTTAAAAATATCGAACATCCAGAGGATTTAAAAATAGGTTCACATTAGCAGCTCATTCAGATTATTGATGAATTATATAGATATATATGCATTCTTTGGTGATGCACCAGTCATTTTTGCTATGTTATTTCTAGCTGTAAAACTTTGTATATAAATAACAGCTAAGATATCAGCATGCATGAATATCACTGATCAAATAATTGTTTTAAAACATCTGACATTCAAGAAAAACAAATACAATCTCACTAGACGAGTGATGGCGAAACTTTTAAAGGCTGGGTGCCCAAACTGCAAACCAAAACCCCACTGAACCCGAATACAGAGTTTTTACTTTACTAGAAAAAAACTCAAATAAACACAGACCAATACAGTAGATAGAATTGATTATAGATTACCTTATCACCTTTATATTACTACTACTGACAGGAACTGCTTTCCTGAGTATTTTTGCAATTTTCTTTCATTATTGTTTTTACATAGAATATATTTAAATTTTTATGTGTGACATGGTAGCAGCATCACCAGACCCCTGACCTTCCTGCTCTGAAACCATGCAACAACCCCTCTTCCCTGTGTCTCCTTCTCCCTGTGGGGCCCCATGGCCAATTCCCTTGCAGCCCCTCATGGCCTTTTACCTTGGAGCCCCCTTGGCCCCTTCCACTTGCAGGTCCTGTGGCCCCTCCCATTGCAGACCCAACCTGGTCCCTTACCTAGCAGCTCCCTTTCCCTTGAAGCCCCCTGTGGCCCCACCAGGGGGGCACAGAGTCCGTGAGTGGGAGGGGCACTAAGCATGTGCCAACCGCAGCTTAGAAGAGGAAGTAGTATTTCTGACCACAGATTCAGAACCTTCCAATCCTTAACTTTCTGATTAGTGATTTTTTCATATCTTGGGCCTGTAGCCTTTCATTTAAAATAAGAATTGAATAAACTCCAGGAATACTGGGAAAAACCAGGAGTACCTGCACAGACAATAAAAAAAGTTGCCGTTTTGAAGGGGGGGGGCTATTAATTCAGGCAGAGGTTGGTCACATGACAACAAGCTGGCCACACTGCTTAAAATGGGAAGTGTTTGGAATATAGCTGAACCTGCAATAATTAGCAATAATTTCTCACAAATTTTACCTAGAGATGTGATTTAAGGTTCATTTTTAAAGGTACAACGGAAGGCTGACACTAACTTGTTTGGAGAAATTGGAGACCACAGTTACATTTTAATCTGGAAAGAATTTTTGGCCCCATATTTTTACGGTAAATCACAAACAGGTCTCTCATTTCACCAAGCTTCAGATATGGTTTCTCTATTCTTAAAGAATAAAACTACAAGTTATATTTGGAAATATTTGATATGCTACAGTATGGCTGAGTATGCAAATGCTTACAAATGTAAATTACATAAACTAAACTTTTGGAACAGTTTTGAACAGTTGCTATGGCAATTCTCAGTTATACAGGAAAACCTTTTCTTGAAAAAAAAAAGCCAATCTTAAACCACAGAATTATATGGAAGACACACATATATAAATAAAAAAAAATTATAAAAGAATTGTGAGCCACTAGGTGTTAAAGTCACACGAATTACAGGGAGACTATACTGAAAAAATAACTTTGCCTCATCTATAATTGAATACATGTAAGTATCCTTACTCTGATTTGCATGTGTTGCTGCATGCCTTCAATCCAGCACACATTTTGTTTAGGAGCAGTATCCCCCCTCCCTCTTTTAACCACTCCCACTTCCATCCGACCTGACTTTTTCCCACAAACAAACTGTCAAGCCTGCACACAGCATTCCAACTGTCAAAACTCTGTCACCATTCCAGCTACAGTAAAACTACTCACAGAAGAACAGTGTTTGAGAGCAAGGAACTTAATTGACAGCTGAAATATAAGAAGTTTTAGATTGGATATCTAAAGAAATAGGGGGCAGATCAACAAAAAAATGATACAGTGATGGTTGGGAAGAATTATAGTTTCCAGTTATGGTCAATTTAACATAACCTATTTTTCGGTATAGATGCCCTTTAATATCTAACCAGAATCTAAATGGCACAACACTATGATTCCAAACTGAAAACTGTGTGTTCAGTTTGATTTTGCAAAGATAAGAAAAAGAGAAGTAGGGCAACAGGAGATTTGTTGACACCTTTAGCAACACATATTACAACACTATAAATAAAAAAAAAAATCCTAAATCCTGGCCATATCACATTTGATCTCCCCATTTGATTTCCAGCAATGGGCCAAAACAAGCACCCACAAGGATGGCCACTTCCTGGATTTAACAAAAATGTAGTCTCGTTAGTTGCTAGCATCATCTTTCATCTTTCAGATCACCTAATTACCTTTTAACCACTCCTACCTCTTACAATAATCCTCTTCCAGGAAGTAGCCAGATGTTCCAGTAAAAATCATTGGATGTATGCTGTTGCGCAATATATTTGTGTTCCCATTGACTTGTATTACAGAGCGCTAGAGTGCGATGTGGTCAAAAAATGGCAAAAATGATGACTGCATACATTGTAAATAACACAACAAAAGCACGCAAATAGGGAAAGAGTACTTGCAAATTTCATCATATTAAGGGTAAAACTTATTAGGTTTTGCCCTTATTTAAGGCAAAACTAATTTGGTGCACATTGTATAGTGTGTTTTACATATCTATTTGTGAATCACACACGTTTTGGGGAACACCTACAGGGAGATTTAATAAAAGTTCTTCTTGTTAATTTGAAAACTAACACCTGATTGGTTGGGGCAAAATTAGCACCATTTTTTAACGATAAGAACATTTATTGAATAACTCCTTCCTCAGATATATCTCCATCAAATCCCAATACCCATTTAAGTAGACTTAAGCCGAACCCTCAATCATGCCTATAGTAGCAGTCTATCCAAAGTTACAGCCATAAAAAAGATAACATTTCATGCTTGTACTCTCACCTTATGTCTGTTAACTCTGAATAGACTTGCTCCTACCGACTTGAAGTTGGGCACATTGTAAAATTAGGAGAGAGGTCTGTTAAATAGAGGGCACTTGTATGGAGTTCCCTTTAACAATTTTAGGGTGAGTGCAATAAACACAACAGTGGGTCTACTGAATAAACATTTGTGCCAGTGGATATTATTGTTATGAAAACTAAACTTTGGGCCTGCAAATACATATACACTGATTAACCAGTGCACTCACATTCTTTCTCTTTGTAAATAGCGAAACCGCATGGGCAACCATGGAACAACGCACACAATTTTGTGCGTTGTAGTGTGGCCTCAGCATAAATCAGTCTTTAGGCCTTTTTATTACTTATTAACAGATAAAGAGAATAATCTTTTATGATCAAACGTGACTTTAAGCCTTGAAAGGGTACATAATTTGTGCCCATTTGTAAACATAATTGACCTTTCTCACACAGCAATAAAACAGAAGTGTTTTAAACAGTAATTATCAATTGCAAAATATGAACAGTCAAATCATTTGGTTCACTGCATAATAGAAAGTCATACGCTTCAATTACCATAGAAATGCATTAATGTTAGACTCCTAGTGTGACTGCAGCTCTACAAAAGAACACATTTTATCCACATTACAATTGCTGTTAAAAAAAAATAAAACAACTTAACGAGTCACCTGGCAGAGCCTTGTGAGCTTAAGCTTTGCATCCAGAGATGGCCTTAAAAAGCATAATCTATAATTTTGCTTAATGTATTGTTTCTTGTTTACTTGAATTTCATATATTGATCTGCTGATATTTAACAGTTCAAAGCTGAACTTAATTGCTGCCATGTTTTCTTTTTACTTTATCAACCAGCAAATTACAGCCCAGAATAAACAGCTGGTTGATCATTTGCAGCATTTTCAGAAAACAAGTCAGTTTAACAAAGACTTAAAAAAAAGAAATCACCAGAATAGACTTAAAAAAGTCATCAATGATGTGTATTCATATGTATGTAATGTATGTATAGATCAATCCTATTCATAAAAAAGGGGGGAAAAATAAATCTGCTGTGTGTTGTTTTATACCAATGGTTTGATTTAAAGGTAAACTAAAGTCCAAAGTAAGGCTATGTTCACACGAGCGGTTCCAGATGTTTGCTGCTAGATGTAGAACTCTTCTAGTGGCGACTGTCGCAGAACCGCTCAGGAAAATTCAGTGAACGGCATTTGCCCTTCGTTTGAAAGTAGCCTAACCCCACTTTGATCAATTTGCTTCCAACTGAAGGACACGCCACTTGCATGAAAAGATGACTTTTGAAACCTAGAAGGTACGTTTCTAAAGAAAAAGGACATGGTGACTTTTTTATGGTGTCCTAAAACATAAAAATAAATGTACTTTCTTTTTCTCATGACTACATATAAGAAACAGAAAAATCATTATTTTATTTTCTCTTTTACTGGCAATAAGCCTGGAAATTATTGGAACACAAAACACAGTTCAAGAATATCTGCATTACCTTTACAAGATTCAGAATGATAACAGGTGAGCCAAATCGCTGAAACATTTTGTCAAAATGTAAAGCTGCTGAATATGCATATGGATCAGCTTGGTCCACTAGATAAAAAATAAACGTGTTACAGTTAAGGTGAAAGTATTCTAGCATTTGGACATTCAAACAACATAAACTTCAATACAACAGAAAATTTATCTTTTCTTATGTTTTGTTTCCTTCAAAAACCAATAGATGACCTTCTTTTCTATAATTTATCGATTCCTGCTATGGAGACACAGCTCAAACATTAGCACTACTCGCCAAAATATTTAGTAGAAATCTATGAAGAAATATCATATTCATTAAATAATAAATTAATAACAGCGACACAATTACAATTCATTCTTGTGTTTTTGAGTATGTCTGACACCCATAGCAGGAATACTAATTACAGATATGTGCTGTGTGATTTTTAGAAAGGATATGCAAGCAAATAATTAATTTTTTTTTATAAAACCAAGTAATGTCTAGGTATGAAAGACATATATGCAGAACAGAACTGTAAATGATGTTCTGTATTAAGAACACTTATTAAATGGGTAAAAAAACCAGAACACCAAGCAAATACTGTCCAGTTCGCAGAGCATGCACCTGACGTCAGTCTGTGCGTGTTGTGATGTCAGTGCTCATGTACGTTGCAACGATGTCGCCACGAGCATGCGCACATGTGACGTCATCACACCGTGACCGTACATTGTGGCAGAATGACGTCAGTGCGTGTGCACACTCACTGTGACGTAGCCACAACCGCGCGTGCGCACTGACATCACATTGTGCACTCTGCGAACGGGACGTTATTTACTTGGCAAAGGGATTTGGCCAATCTTGTGGGGGCAGAGCTGAAAATGGGAGGAGACAGAAGCAGGAAGAGGGAACCTTTCAATGATAGGGTTTAGGGTGCTAGAAAAAAAAATTACAGCCTAAGCTATCTAGTAATAGTAAGTTGGATTTACAGTGTACATACCCTAACATAAAAATATTACGAAAATTGGGTTTTGTGTTTGTATGTGTGCTTTCTTTTATCTCAGACTCTCTTCCATTTCCTGGCCACACTCCTCCGGGTAGTAGCCATCCGTCTAAACAGTGACTTTACAGCCAATGAATAACAACACAAGCTTACAGAGCAATAAAAAAGATGGCAGATAGCAGTGAGGGATCAGAGGACTTAAAAGTAAGATATCTGGACTCAGGAGCACTGGGGAGAAAGTTTTGTGAAAAGTGTTTTTTGGAAATTTTTGTAGGGGGTTAAAACTCCCTTTAAAACAGACATGACCTAACAACTCTTTTATTTTGGTATAAACATTTAAATGATCAACTGGTAGTAAATTTTCCATCTTTCCAACAATAAAGAAAAAAGGCAGATTTCATAATGCAATATTATATTTGGTTGCACTTTTTGAACAGTTATGAATAACATTTCTACATGTATATAAGTGTTCTTCTGTTCTTTAATCAATGCCTGTGGAGCCAGGAACAAACACCAGGAAGCGACGGGACCTGTCTTCTGTCTTCGTTTCTTGTTCTACAGGCATCGATTGTGTTGATCTTCAATCAATGCATTAAAGGAATAGTTCACTTTTTCAGTGAACTATTCCTTTAAAAATGTGATCATCATTTACTGCAGGTATCACACCATTGGTATAACACCAATAAAGGTTTTTTTTGGTCTCAGACCAACAAGACAGGTTTTGCTCTTTTTTTTCCTTTCTCTTTCAAAATCAGTCATCAAAGTGGCAATATTCACATCAAGTATATGGTGTTAATTCTTCTGGCAATGACAATATAAAATAAAGTATGATATCATTTATTATTATAAAATACAACGTGCTTTGGTGTTCATGATTTGATTTTTTTATATGATTTTGTAATAAACAGGAAAAATGGTTTATAGAAAATGTGCCTGTTATGTAGAACTACAATACGTAGACAGAAACCTAAATGGAATGCACTAAACATCCTTCCTAAAGGAACACTATACTGTAAAAAATGTTTTTAAGATACCACTCATAGTTTCTATAAATGCATGGGAGCCAAAAGTGCTTTTTGTATCTCCCATTTGTCAAAATTGCCTCACACATGGTTACTAACACTGTCTTGGAAGCTTGTTTGCGCTCTCCTCTTGCACATGTGCTTTTATTGTGCACCATCTCTGGATACCCTCTCCTGAAGTGTCTAATGAAGTGTCAGTGTTGACACGAAACACGTCAGGTCCTCTTGTGTCAGATGCCTGTCTTACCGGTTTTTACTAGCACCAATAAAGATGTGGTTTTAATTGCTCTTTGAAGCAGTTTATTTGATACGGACTGAGTGGTAGTAGGACCTTCTATTTATCTTCTCCTGAGCACATCCAGATTTTAGTGTACATGTGAAAAAAGGAAACAAATCCAACTGACAGAGCGGGCTCTTCCTGGCTTTAAGTTAATACCTCACATATAGTTATAGAAACATGGACCAAAAATTACATTTTATTTCTTTTTACAGAATAATGGTTCTGTGAGAATTTAGGAAAACCACATAACCTAGCTGTGTCTCTTACAATTAACAAAACTACTGAAAATACACATCAGAACACACACAATAAAGCTAGGTGTTCTTTCATGACATTTTCAAGTTTCAAAATAACGTTCTTATTTATATAAGTTCATATAAAGTCACTTATTCCAGAACTCCTTTTATTGTTTAAAATAAGTTGGGCACCAGTATTTTCATTTCAGTTTATTGACATGTAACTTTATTAATATGTGACTTAAGGCTAATGGGTTGGTTCTGGGAAAAAGAAAATAGCATCTTACAAGTAATAGGCGGCTTCGGCATCATGGTTGAAATGTCTTGAGACCAGTAGAGAGGAACAGAACCTCGCACTTGTACATAGGACGAATAGCTTCCTGCTGAAAAGGACATCACAGAGGCATCATGCACAATTTGTTCTGTTTCTACTTCATTGGCAACATCCCCCTTAAAGGAAAGGATGAACATAAACTGATAAGCACAATGCAAAATAAGGAACAAAAAAAAAACTAAAAAAACCCAAAAACAAATAAATTGAAATAAACTTAAAGCAACCCTTAAGTTGTTCACCCTCTATATGGGGTGTCAGAATTACCTTGCTCTGCTTAGTCATTGTATGTTTATACTCTATCCACATTGTATAGTGGGTAGCCACTTTATCTGCCAATTAAGCGCTTGAACAATATCAAAATAGTGAGAGAGAGGGTAAAAATGTGGGCATAAATGCCTACAGAACCATCAATAATAATTTTATAAACTCCCTGTTACAATAAACTCAATGCTCTATTAATATGATTTAAAAAAACAAAAACAAAACACAGTGTCAAGTTAGTTAGTAAAATGAATAGTAATACCAGGCAAATTTATTTTTCTTAAACAGCTACTATAGATTTGGACATATATTACACATTTGCCAATAGTACTATTGTAAATCAAATTATTTTTCTAAAGGTGAATTGATTGAAAATATTTCCACCTCTAGGGATCTAAATTGCTTAGTGTTCATTGGATTCTATTATTCAAAAGGCAAAAGAGCAATAAGTGGATATAACAGGGCACACCCTAATGATAGTTAAAACATATCCATATTCTATTTTATCAAAAACTGGAATCACCAATAAGGCAATGAAAGTGCATATAGGTATATAAACAAAAGTTTTTAAAAACACACCCCTCCTCCATAAAAGCCTAATACATATAGAAGTCAGAATAGCTGTATGAGGTATACCGGTATATCAGTCATTTACCCATGCACACAAATATATAGCACATAAATCCGCATATAGCATATGTAGTATAAAGGTAGATCATACATAAAATAAATTCAATCTAACTAAATTCAATATAACTAACACGGATCAATAAGTGTATTAAAGTAAGGGGTGGGAATGTACTCAAAATACTCCCTTCTAATATATCACCCAGACAACAAAATCTCAGTGGCAGATCATAATTATATATACAAAAAACATTTGTGGTTGCAGGTACTATACCAGTACAGGAAGGCAAATATGGAGAAGGAGCTGGTTAGAAATAAGATGGTGTACGTGTTTTGTCCACACGCTGGGACTTCAACAGTGGCAAATGTCCAGAGCAGGGACGAAACACATACGGCATCTTATTTTTGAAGAATAATGGGCTAGTGGAAATGATAAATAGTGGGGAATAATATAAGTGGTGTTTAGATATACAGACATATGCTTACATGAATTGGTGGGGAACAATATACTGTAAGCTACATCTCACTAAGAGTTATTTAAGGTTTCTTTTAATGAATTCTAGTCAAGAGGTGTATATTCAAAATATAGATATGCACTATGAGGCTTACATATAATGTTTTCACATATTGAATCATAAATCTAAGCATTTATGGTTTGTGTAATACAGTCACAGTGTAAAGACAGTGAAGGCTAAGAAATTTTTTAAAACTTTGGGAGTGGAAGAGGGAAGCCATGGAGAAATTTTCCCAATGGGGTTCATAAAACCAAAAGATACATTCTTTACAGCAGATTATTTTATTAATTACAAATTAACACTTAACCAGGGGAAAATTAGCATTATGAAGCAATTTTACGTATTATCTGTTATATCTTACCTCACAATTAGCTCCTCTTTTTAAGAAACGAGTCCCAGCAAACCTGCTTGATCTTCTAGCCATTAAAGTCACGTAAACTGGACGACCATAAATTAGCAATTCTTAGAAAGAAGTTAAGGAGTATTGCAACTTAAAGAATTGTACAAAATGTAGACAATTTTAAGCTATTAGACCAATCAGCATTTTGTTATACATCAGGGGCATACCTGAAGGGGCCCGGGCCCCCCGTGACCTCCAAGCAGGTCTCAGCCCCTCTGTGCAGCCTTTTTAAACAGCCAATTGAGCGTATGAAGAAAACATATGCACGATCAGCTGTTTAAAACCAGACCCGAACTTCCGGAACTGAACCGGAAATTCAGGTCCGGTCTTTTAAACATCTGATCGCGCATGATTTCTTCATACGTGCGATCAGCTGTTTAAAAAGGCTGCACGCTGCAAGGATTATGGGCTTGTGGCGGGCCCTATTACCGTCCGGGCCCCCTCGCAGCCACGGGGGTGGCGGTGGTGGTAGTTACGCTACTGTTATACATAACAATTTAGAATACCTTACATTGGTCACCAATGTAAGGTATTTTAAATTGTTATGTATAACAAAAT
Organism: Hymenochirus boettgeri; assembly: GCA_019447015.1. NCBI lineage: Eukaryota > Metazoa > Chordata > Amphibia > Anura > Pipidae > Hymenochirus > Hymenochirus boettgeri. The sequence goes on from CM033473.1 coordinate 142,519,268, forward strand.
GCTTAATACATAAAACAAAAAAATTATACGTCCAAAAAAAAATGTGTAGACTTCCTTCTTAAATTTCCAAGTGGCAAACTGTTTTTTAAAAATCATTTTAAAAACAGTGTAAAATCAAGGGGCCCCTAGACAGGAAGACTCCTGTACTGTAAACAGTAATACCCAAAAAATAGATAATGTTGTCTTGAAATTTTTATTATAATTTTCATCTTTGGGTATAGTAACTGTGATTTGCAACATAATTTAATATTTTAAACAAGTTGTTTGTGAAGATTTTAATTCATCCAGGTCATTGTATATCTGTGCCCATACACATTTCATTACAATCACATGTGTACTCGCAGATCCCATTGTTATCCGGTGCTACATATGGGCAGTGGTAACCGCATACACAGCCCCAATCGATCCCAATACCTGGTTTTGGGATCAGTTGGCCAAGCATCCACACACAAGACAGAGCGTATTGGCTCCCTCTACTATAGTAAAGGGAGCCGATACAGACTGATGGAAACGTTCCAATCCGAGACTACCAACAGCTATGCCAAGGATGATGGTTATTTTTAGCACCCACACCTTGCCAATACAATACCCGTCAGTGTCCAAAAACAACAGGATCTCACATTTCTATCCAAAAACATTTGGGCTTATTTAATAAGAGGTGTAGAGGTGTTTCCGTGTAGTTAATCCAATCAGATGTAATAAAATGTTTTCTTAAGCTAAGTATAAATGTGTATAGATTTTGTATGCGTCAAGCAACAAAAAAGTGCCCGACAAAGGACTGTACCATAATCGTATGTGTAAGGCCGTTCGGTCAGGTATCATTGGTTGTCTGACCAGACAGATCAACAAACCAGAGTAGGTGGTCATACATGTGCAATTATTGTGCGACTGAATCGTCGTCCACTCATTTGTTGTGTACAAAATCGCACATTTGTACCAGCTCTAACTGTAGAAGATCAGTCAAAAGGTATAATCTGATCGGACATTAGTTGCACGCAAAAAACATCAGATTTTTTGGGGCGACCAACAGGCACACGGAAATATCGGTGGGCCCAAAATATTGCATTGAGTGTACCCAGCCCTTATCTGCAGCAACCAATCAGATGTGATGAGATATTTTCTATCTGTAGTAGACGAGTAAAAAGGTATCTGATTGGTTGCTGCAGATTAAGAGCATGGACAAAATTGTTCACCTCATATTAAATAAGTATTACCAGGCTAATATAAGAGAAGAGAAGTAGAGCTGTGATACAGGTTAATATAGACAGTAGGTAAGTAGACCATATGATCGTTATATTTTTTAAAGTAGATACTTGACTGCCCGCAAAATCCATGGATGATGTACAGAAGCCAGTCATGATGTACCATATTCCTCACACTTTCCAGCAGTTTACCATTCCACACATACTTCATGTATGGCTCACTGCATATTCCAAAGACACCTGAAAGTAAAGGCAAAAATGTAGTTGTAAGCATTGAAAAATGCATGTAGCAGTGTGTTTAGAGGGTTAAAAACGTTAAGATATTGTTGTAAAAATATTTGCTCAAAATATAAATTTATAATGGCGTGTATTTATTTAGGTATTGTTACTACAGATCAACATACATACACGCAAAAAGAAAGCTTTTTCTTAACAGGAACTACTTGCTAACAACTACTATGCAAAACAAGAAGTTTTTTCACTGTTTTAAATATATTTTGTGTATTGAATTTTAACACGAGTCATTATGAAATTGGTGTGGTTTAGTCACATGATGATGTATAATGATATATAAGATTTGGTAGTGTTTCACACTGTTGATTATTGCTCTGATGAAGACTAGTGATGGCACAGTTCGCGGATCCGAACCCGGATCCACGGCGGATTTACCTCGTTCGCGAACGGCGGATATTGCGTATTTTCCGGTTTTCCGCCTTCTGAACTTTTCCGAACCATGTTTTAGAAAATTTTCGAAGTGACGAGGATTTCTCGTATTTTCGAAAATGCGGGAAAATACGTATTTTCGAAGAATCCTCGTATTTTCGAGGATTTTTTCATTTTAATGGGTCCAAAAAATTTGAAAATCCGCGGATCCTCGAGCGGACAGGATTTTGCGAAGTTCGGATATCTCTAATGAATGTTAGCTGGCTGGCCATTAATTTATGGGCTAATAAACATGGCCTGTCTTAGGTGCATGCGCACCAATACAAAAGATAGGGCGTGCGATCTGTTCTGTGCAGGAGCGGCTTGCGAGTGGAGTAAGGTAAGTTCTAGGTCCCCTGAGCAAACTATTATTCACAGGGTGGTGGGAATAAGCGTTCTCACCTCCCTGGGAAATACTTTTTATGTTTAGTGTTCCTTTAATGTAGTTGGAGATGAAATATTGCTACAACATACTCCCTTACACAACTTTTTAAGGTACATACTGTCCTGCCCACATGTTTTATAACAATTTCAACACTCCAATAAATACACTTTATTTTTTGTACATCAATTAGCACAGTAACGGTAGATTTTCCTTTTAACCAGGGGAAAAACAATGTATCAAGGGTTAGGAACAGAGAAAGCACTAAAGAATCAGAGAGGTTGAAGAGGTATATTGAATGGGTTCCCCAGTGTAAGTTAGTACTATTTTTGGTAGGTGATCAATGCAAAGCTAAGTTCTTAGAGTGCTCTACTGCTCTTAAAGGGTGTCCACCCCTCTGGACAAAAATCAGTATGCTGTCCAAAAAAAAAACAAAACTTGGACTTCATTTTGTTTATAATCATTCTGCTTCCAGCAAGCTCAGCCATCCACCGCCGCTTCCTGTCTCTCCACTGTGTCTGCTGTGTTCTTTTTCTGTTCCTGAGCAGCTGCAGTGGAGACTGCTCTGGGAATGGGAGTCAGTGATTGGCCAACCCTGACTGCCTTACCCAGAAGTGAAGAGCAAATTGCAGAGCCGCGGCGGTGGATCGCGGAGCTTGTAAGTATAAAATCTCTTGCTGGAAGCAGAATTAATGATTATAAACAAAACAAAGTCCAGGTTTTGGGGTTTTTTGGACAACATACTGATTTTTGTCCAGAGGGGTGGACAGTCCCTTTAAAAGGACCTGCACAGGACTGTTTTTACAGCGGTGTAATATATTTGCAGACCGTTTTTTGGGGGGGGCATTTAGTTACCAGTTTACCAAGCCCATGTGCCAGCCCTAAAAGCACTCACAAAATTATGCACACCTACATCACTATTTATCTACCTTGACCACATTTAGAAGTGCACACACACATCTTATTTTTAATTACATAAGGGGTTTTAAATTTTTGGACCTGATAAGTTTCTTTTCTTAATTGTATTGTATATTAGATATTTATAAACTATGTGGTGATAATGCATGTATTAAATACTACAATTAAACATAATTTATGCTGCTAATAATTGTTTAATTAAAATCTATATACTATATTACCCTAAAAAAAAATGTATACACTCACAGGAGATGCCCAGGGAAGTGTGACCAGATTTGGAAAGTAGGCATGATTCTGTTATAACACAAGTTAACTTAAATTAGATAAAATATCTAACAAAAAAAAGTACTAATCCACATCTAATCCACAGTGGAGAGGAATGCAAATTTCTATTTCTGGGATTGTTTTTTTAGGGCGCATTCACACTAAAGCGCGATTTAGTGCATTCTACATAGAAATGAATGGTGCCGTTCACATTAAAGCGCTGTGATGTAGTGTGTTGCATGCAACACACTTCATGCAGCATTTTGGTGCGTTAACGAACAGCGTTGCCAATGAAAATAAAGGCATGCGTTGTGCATTAACCCATGTTTTATTCACATTATCGGTTGTGTAGGGAATAAAGAGTAAGATAAAGAATGATGCACTGTCAAAATTCACTATTTTATTTCTGCAAACAAGATAATAATAGATAAGTTAATACTATGTCACATTTAAATATGACTGTTCCCTATACATAAAGCTAATTAGGAATAATTTTGACATAGCTAAAAAAAATAAATAAATAAAAATAACTCAATATTATTACAATGCCAGCAGGGCAAAAGCTATCACTTATTCCAAACATGCAATTCCAATATTCTTTTTAAATCTGTGTAGAAGGTATTATACAACGGTTAGATGCAAAGACTGGATCCATTTAAAGGTTTTTTTAATCAAATGCTATCATTTTATAGATCTACAAATCTAAACAGAAAGTGTATTCACACTTTGAAAGCTTTTTTTACCCTGCAGTTAATTTACTAGTCATTGTGAATTGTATACAGCCTTCCAGGGACAAATACTTAGCTCATTTTACAGACATTTTTATTATTATTCTGTTCCTAGCGAAAGAGAAAGCTTCTAAATGTACCTGGATTCTTTGCACCTTTAGTGGTGGCTAAGCTGTTAAAGCACATATTTTAGAAACAAATAGTCCAAAAGGTCACAGGATTAAATTGACTGTTTTGTTTATATTATGTTCCTAGCAAAAGATAACGATTCTACATGTAATAGTGCGACACATAAAGCTTTGCTTTTAGCAAGACAGAGTACAAGAGGTTGCAGGTTCAATTCCCCAGCCTTACTTTTAATTTATACTGAAATGTTAATATTCTGTTTCTTACATCCAAAATAGGTAAAAAATGCAATGCAAAGATTTTTCTTTTTTGTATGAAAATCAAAGGATTGTATTACTGTTAGGAGAGGAGCATTGAATGAGTTTGAAAACATGAAATCCCTGTTCTGTGTTAGGGAGAGGAGAATAACTGTGCTGTTATATGGTTGGCTGTCAGCTTCTAGGAAGCGAAGCTTCAACTTCCTTGTTTTGATCAGTTGAACCATTCAGAGCATGTATAAAGTGGATTTTGGGAGCTGACCCCTAGTATCCACAGATTAATTTCATAAATCACCCAGCAGCCACAGCAAAGGGAGAGGCAAGACAAAACCTTGTTGTATGTTTATAAATGTGCTGTGTCTATTGGGACAGTGCTCTTTCTGGAGAGACTAGTTCTAAACATATGTTTTTAGTTTTTTCTTTGTATTTATTTGGCTTTTTAAAAAAATATATATTTTTATCTTCATTGGATCCATTTAACTTTTTTTTTTTTAGATATTTTTGATGATATGTTTGTGTACATACGTGCTAGTTCCATCTCATAGTCATAGCTTTGGAGACTATTTGTGTGATTTTTTTTTAGGTTTTATAGGTCTTTTGATATGAAAGTAATTTAGCTAAATAACTTAGAAACCATGAGAATTTGTTCCACTGTTGCTCCGATTATATATGGAATACCTTATATAATGCATTGTTAGAAACCTTTTTTTTTCTCCATCATTTTATCACAATAGACAAATTTAAATTTAAGAGATAAAATTAAAGAACCAATCACGAAGACAGAATGTGCAAGAAAAGCATGCTCCTTTATTTGCAGTCCTTATGCCAAATAAACCTTTACAGCACAGCCTGTATTAATTGTCTCCTTCTACCAACCATTATTGTTTTATCTATTGTATTCGGGGTTGCAAGTGGAGACCCAAGTTAGAAGCCTGAGACTAAGCCTGAAGCTACACAGCATTGTTGGACCTAACTATATATTGATGTAAAGGCATGGTCCTATTTGCCAGGTTTCAAACACATGCTGGTTGGTGGGACAAATTAGAGGGGACCATACACAAACCAATCCCAATCCTAAGATTGTAGGATATGGTATAACTGCTCTTTTTTATTAAATTTGGCAATCGGATCTTTAAAATTATTAATTGTTAGAAAAATGAAACAAGATTTTCAGGTTAAAGCTTTTTTCTTGCTTATAGTATATGAACTTTTTAAAACTATATATCATTTACCCTTCTACATTTTTTTTCACAGATCTAACATTGATTTAAAGGGCATGTCCACCCCCAAAACTATAATCCCCCCAACTACTGGCCCCACAATGTAGTGTAGTTTAATCCTTACCTAACATCCCAGCTCCATGGGTTCTCCTGTAGTCCCCCCCCAAAGTCCCAAAAACTGCCACCAGGAGGCTAGCAGAGTCCATATAGGACTCTGCCTCCTACCTGGCCTCAGGTAGATTTTTGCCATGCGTACTGCAGCCCTTCTCCCCCTCCCTCCCCTCCCTCTCCCTCCCTCTCCCGATTCCCTCCCCCTAGCATTTAACCCTTTTAGTATAGGCTTCCCACTGGTCCCCCAGCCCCAACCGCATAATTTTTATTTTAAGAAAGCTCCCCAAACTCTTATTACCTCTCCTCTTTCCTCCGCTGAAGTGAGCTGCCGGCAGCCGTCCGTGATTGGCTGCAGCTCAGCCAATCACAGACGCGGCTGCCGGTCCCGCCCCTCTGCTTGCATTTCTCGCAAGCAGAGGGACGGGAGCGCGGCGGAGGAAAGAGGGGAGGTAAGTAAGAGTTTGGGGAGCTTTCTTAAAATAAAAATTATGCGGTTGGGGCTGGGGGACCAGGGGGAAGCCTATATTAAAAGTTTGATTTAAGGGTGGACATACCCTTTAAACAGAAAAAATATTTTCTAAATCAAGCAACATAGTAACATATAATGTAAAGTTAATAACTGAATGAAATAACACAAGGTGACTGGATAATGTTAATGACACTTTTATACAATAAAAAATAGCCTAAAAATCAAACCTCGACTTATACTCCAGTCACTTACCTGTCCAGCTGCCGCACTCTTCTGCATCCACTTTTCTGCCCACTGACGTCACTACTCGGCGCTGGGAGTAGTGACGTCGGGTGCCAGGAAGACAGTGTATGCAGAGCGATGCAGCCGGATTGCAGCCAAAGTTCTCTCCTCCTCTTCCTTACAAGTTGTCCAAAAGGAAGTCCTCTTCTTTTATCCACAAGGCAAGTCCTCTCCACTGATCTTGGGGGCTATGCAGTGATTGTCACTGCAGATGTTTGGAAACTACAACTCCCAGCAACTAGCATGCTGGGAGTTATAGTTTCCAAACATATGGAGTGGCAATTAATTGGGGGGTTACTGTGTGGGATTACAATTTAAAAGGCAATAACATTTAAAAGGCAACTAAAACTTTTAAAGCAATACAGTTTAGTTGCCCCTTAAATGGACAGCAGTATTCCTATACAGTAGTCCCATAAAGTAATAGCCACACTGGATTTGGCTATTACTGCATGGGACTCTATATGGGAATTCTGCTGTCCATTTAAAGGGCAACTACATCCTCAAAACAATATAGAATTAGAAGGAAGTAGTGGTCAATTTCTACCCTCTACTTATACTCGAGTCAATCAGGTTTTACTCAGGTGAAAATAGGTACCTTGACTTATACTCGGATCGACTTATATTCTAGTATATACCTCTATAAATATGCTGGGTTATATTTCTATCAAACAATCACTTGAATGAATTGTGAAAGGTCTTAAGTCCAGTTGAATATAACTCAACTATAATGGTTAGATGTGCAGTACTTGGATAACTAAAACTTTTTACAGACATTTCACAAAAGCAAGCTTCATAGTACCGTATATACTTGAGTATAAGTCGAATTTTTCAGGCTTTAAAATTAGCCTGAAAACCTAACCTCGACTTATACTCGAGTCAAGTCCTAATTTAGATCCAAATTCTGCAATTACAGATAGTAACCAGTAGGTGGCGCTGTGTAACCTGAATAGAAAGTAACAGGAGCTGATCTGCCTTTACACTTCTGCTTCCTGTATTCTGCCTGCTGGACTCACTCAGCACGTCACTGGATGCTGTAAATCTGATGGGTCTCCTCAGTTTGGGGCAAAAAACAGCTGCTAGTTCAGTGCAAATGACAGCTTGAAACTACCACTCTCAGGTGACATTTTTAACTATTGGGGTCAGAGAATCCTTTACTATATGGGGGGCAGAGTTCCCTTTACTATATGGGGTTCAGAGGGCCCTTTACTATATGGGGTTCAGGAGAATTGTAAATGATGGTAAACTTAATTAAAAGTTTACTGAACCTTGCCACTCCACATGTTTAGAAACTGAAACTCCCAGCAACAAAGCATGCTGGGAGTTGTAGTTTCCAAACATCTGGAGTGCCAAAGAATTGGAGGTTACTGGTACTGGATTTGGCTATTACTGTATGGGATTCATGTATGGGAATTCTGCTGTCCATTTAAAGGGCAACTAAAGCCTAAAAACAACACAGAATCAGAAGGCAGTAGTGGTGATAATTTCTACCCTCGACTTATACCCGAGTCAATCAGTTTTTACAAATTTTTCAGGTAAAAATAGGTACCTCGACTTATACTCGGATCGACTTATACTCGAGTATATACGGTAATTTCCTCTGCCTACTTCTGCCTCTCACCACATATAAGCAAATCTATTTAAATCACTCCACTAAGGAGGAAGCAGGGTAGCTCTCTGATAAGCACTTCTGTCTTCCCTGTGTCCTATAGGGGCAGATCAATAAATACATAACTGTATTGCCTCTCTAGTTAATAAATTTCCAGGTTTTCGGTTCACGGATTATCAAGTAGAAGATTTTATAAAAGGCTAGTGAAATAAAGTTTTAATAAGCAGTTTGAGGCTATAAGAGAGGAAAATGTGTTTTAGCCAGTAGAAAAAAGTGATAAATTGTTTTAATCAGCATTTCCTGGGCTGCAAGTCAAATAAAATGTGTTTTAGCCTGCAGATGTCCTTGTAGTTCTTTGAAAGACAAGTGATATATTGTATTAATCAGCTGTTTCCTTTACTATAGAACAGGAAAAGAGTGTTTTACACTTTTTTGTCTGAAGTTATATATGTAAATTCTTGTTCTCAGTACTATAATAAGTTAGTAAAAGGTATTAGTTACCTTTGGCAAGTTAATTATTTAAAACCCCTAATCCCTGAATGATGTACTGTAAGAATAAATACCTCAATGTCTCTGCCCTCCCGTTGCCTCCCAGCTATGCACTGAATTCAATACTGTACACAAAGTTACTAGAGTGTATTTGTTCAGACATAAGCTAAAAGCCCTGCTAGATGTCTGGGTTTCATAACTAGAAACTATACAAAATTAATAAACAGGCCTTAAAGGAGAAATAAAGGCTCAAAATGTGTAAATGTGCTGTCCAAGGAGCTATTGTGATACTTTTAATAACAACTCTAAAAATAAGTTTGTTTATATGTTCATTCTGGCAGCACTCCAAGCGTTTATACAGCACATTAGGAAATATACTCCACTAAACAGAATTCTTTTGCACAACAGACTCTCAATGGTAATTCTTCTGGTTGTGAATGACCCAGGAGCACAGAGAAAAATTCCCATACCCAGCTTAGTTAATATTTAAAGGGACACTATACTGAAAAAATTACTTTGCCTCATCTTAATCTATAATTGAATACATGTAAATAGCACTTAACTCTGATTTGTGTGTGTTGCTGCATGCCTTCAATCCAGTACACATTTTGTTTAGGAGCAGTATCCCCCTCCCTCTTTTAACCACTCCCACTTCCATCCGATCTGACTTTTCCCCACAAACCAGCTGTCAAGCCTGCACACAGCATACAGTATTATAACTGCCAAAACTCTGTCACCATTCCAGCTACAGTAAAACTACTCACAGAAGGATAGTTTGAGAGCAAGGAACTTGATTGACAGCTGAAATATAAGAAGTTTTAGGTTGGATATCTAAAGAAATATGGAGCAGATCAACAAAAAATGATACAGTGGTGGTTGGGAAGAATTATAGTTTCCAGTTATGGTCAATTTAAAATAACCTATTTTTCGGTATAGATGCCCTTTAAGTCTCCCCTCTCCATTCACATTAAAAAGAGGGAGAGACACAAGAGCAGTTAACTGCAAGGAGCACAATTTATTGCAGCATGTTTCAGGCCTGCAAATTCCCTTAAAACCTGTTAACCTTAAAGGATAAGTTCACTGTAAAATCAAGTTTAGTTTAATAGTAAGATGCCGCTTTAAAAAAATCTTTCCCCCCTTTTTATTTCCCCCTAGGTCCCTCCTGAGCCTACCTGTGTGGCTGTAAAGTTTGTAACATCTTGGATGTGAAGGATAAGACTGGTGAGCTCCTCCCTCTGTGAGTTGCTTGCTTCCCCTCTCCCCTTAGCCTCCAAATATGTGCTTGTGATGTCCATGCGCGCACTCGTGCGCGTCCGTGCGATGCTAAGGGAAGAGGGGAAGCAAGCAAGATAAGGCTCACCAGCCTTATCCTTCACATACAAGATGTCAAAAACTTTACAGCTACACAGGTAGGCTCAGGAGGGACCGAGGGGGAAATAAAAATGGGGAAAAAGATTTTTTAAAGCGGCATCTTACTATTAAACTAAACTTATCCTTTAAAACTAATTATTTCTGTTGGTGACAAAATTCCAATTTCAAGGATATCTGTACTGAACAATTCCCATTGGGGCACTTAACAGTATTATAATTTAGAATGAGGTGGGAGACAGAACATTGGTATACTTGCGACGATTCAGCATTCATCTCCAATTCCCCTTCTCTAACATGTGCTCATGTTAGGAATAAGGGAGTGTCACAGACACTGGAGCAGATGAGCCGCCATCTATTTAAGCTTACAGAAGAACTAAACTTAAGTTTTTAAATCCTAAAATGAAAGATTTTCTCCCCAGAACATCTATACATTTGTAAGATTCTTCTCTAATAAGTTTTACATACATGGAAGAAATAGATTCTGTAACTAAGAAGACTTCCATGTTGTTGCCAGTATGCAACCTATGTAGTATTCAAAGAGCCACACACCCTCACCCCACAGTCTTCTCTACAGATGCCTTCTCACCAATATGGAAGTCCCTGATAAGATTTTGAAAGCTTCTTGTTGTCCTGCAGTTTATGTATACAGCCTTGCTGGGGCAACACAAAATATTTAGCTAATTTTACTAACTTTTTTTAAAAAATTCTGTTCCTACCAAAAGATAAAGCCTCTAAATGTACCTGTGGTACCTATGTTTTGTGGTGGCTCACATGATAAAGAGCTTGTTTTATAAACTCACAGGTTCAAATCCCCAGACTTAAAGGAGAACTAAACCCACATTTATATACTCCAGAATCTGAACATATCCCCTCTAAAAACACCAATAAACTGTAAAATAGCAATTCAGTAAATGCATACAGTTATAGATGAAATAACAGTGTGTATGTTCAAGGACTGACCACATCCCTGATCTCAGTCACATGCTCCCTTGCCTAATCTGTCCTGGTAAATGATTGGTTAAAGGCTACTAGTGGGTGTAACCAACTGTAACAAGTTCCTGCAGGAGCTTAGGACTGCGTATGTGTAAAGAACATAATGGTCAGTGACCACACTGTGTGATACTGGAACACTGGGAGATAAGACATAACCTCATGTTAAAAAGTTCAATTTCTCAACAACCATATTAAAATGAGAGGTGAGACACTGATTACTGCTTTTATATCAAGGAGATTTGCCTTCTAATTCAATTTTGTTCTGAGGCTTTAGTTGTCCTTTAATTTTATTTGCATTATGTTCCTAGCAAAAGCTAAAGATTATATATGTAGTAGTGCTCCACATAGTATCTCTTTTGGAATAGGGCTAAATGAAATCCTTGTTCTGCATCAGAGAGAGTGAGGATCTTTAAAGCGGTTATTTGATTGTCAACTTCCTTGTTTTAATCTGTTTCACCCTGCTAAATCTAAACATTTAGCGTTAAAGGGCATGTCCACCCCCTGTGCCCTTCCACCTAGAGTAAAATTATTTTCAGATATGGTAGATCCCCCCTGCCCATGCCTAACCGCCAGGTTATTTCTTAAAAAAAGCATTCAGACCGGACTTATAGCCCATTGTTCCCGCAGCACCTCCATGTCAGTGAATGGCTGCGTCTTAGCCAATCACAGACGCGGCTGCCGGTCCAGCCCCCTGCTTGCAAGTTCTAGCAAGCAAGGAGCCGGAACAGAGCGACAGGGGAGCCAAAGGCTGTATGTACCGATCAGAATGCTTTTTTAAAGAAATAACGCAGCGGGGAGAGCTACAATTTTTTTTTTTACAGTGGACATACCCTTTACCATAGGTAAATATGGTTAGCCCAGCTTACATAAATCACAGAGCAATTCAATAAATACATAAATAAAGCATACTCACCAGTTCCACCTTGGTTGCTTAACTCTTCATCTTCAAAAATGTCAAAACCTTCTTGACGAGTATGGGGTACTGTTTCAGATTTCAAAATCTCAGCTGGCATATTTAGAATGGTAAGATTATACTGTAGAGAGTGGCTAAGATCATAACTGTAGCTAAAAAAAAAATATATTTATATTTTTACTGCATCCATATTGTATTCAACAAATAATTAACAAATGTATTTCCTTCTGTGTAAAAAGTAAATCCTTGGCTCTAATACTAATGTTTTTCTTATGCATTTTTTTTCACAGCTCATTTCAATTCCCCAATGCAAATCAATGAGTTATAGCTTTTCATTCACTTGGAGATTCACAAGAATGTTTAGGTTAACTTGTCATATTGTAAGGTGCACTTTAATCAACGGCAACCATAACCACCCCCGGCCCCCCACACACACACACCTCCTTCTTATGTATCCAGGATGAGGATCTAAAATGCTCCCCGGAGGTACATAAAACTGCACAAATATACAGCAAGAATAACATTTACTGAAAAATAACTAACATTTAAAATCCACAGTAAAAAAACACTCCAATCGGATTTTACATCAGTTTTACATGTTAAAACAAAGCTTTCCAAAGTGACAGTGACTAACATAATACATATATCTATGATGTTTAATTGTTGTCAGTGGGAAGCTTTCAGAATCTGGCTGTATTGTCAGTGTACAGTAGCTAATATATGTAACAACAGTTTAAAAAGAACAGAAAAAAAAAATACCTGAAGTAGAAATTACTTGATAAGTCCACATTTTGAAAGATCCTTACGTACCTAAAAATAAAGAACCAAAAAGAATATATAACAAGTATTTTCATATAAATTTTAGAAAATATTAATTATTAATAAGGCATAAGCAGATTTCGCAGTACCAGACATTTCTTGGAGCTTATAACGGGAATGCAGCTCATACTTGCATAAAAAAAAACTATGACAAATTTGTATAGAATGCAACAAAACCTTAAAGGGGAACTACAATAAAAAAAACAAGGTATGTCTGTAACTGGGAAGATGAAATAAACTGTCCCAACTCATACTGTGACCTCTAGGTCTGCTTAGCCCTCTCCTTAAATTGTGGGCATGTGCTATGTTTTTTCCCCATAAAGAAATGACAGTGCATGCATGCATTGCTGGGAGGGTGGAGATGCAAAACTAAAACTGATGTCAGTGGAGAAACCATTTCATTAATCTTTGAAGGTACTGATCTTCTTAATCCCTGCTGGCAGCCCAAAGATTATTTACCACAGTTGCTCTTTAATATTATATGCAAAAGCTAGTGAAAAGGATGACTATATAAATAATTAACGTTGACATCAAAATGTGTTGATTAAAATATCAACATCTAACAGAACATTCCCTTGCAAAGCACATCCTTACAGCTGCAGCTACTTTATTAAGTACCAGAATCAAATCCATACTGTAAAGAACATCTTCTGATTCAAACAAGCTTCCATATAAAAACTGATGATAATTAGAATACAATTGCACCAGTCAAAATTTCAGTGTAAATGCATTTCCTTTCCATTTTTTTTCCAGTAAAGTTCGGTTTAGTTAATTCACAAATAGAAACCAATGTATCTTTAAAGGGACACTATACTGAAAAAAATGACTTTGCCTCATCTTAATCTATAATTGAATACATGTAAATAACTCTGATTTCAGTGTGTTGCTGCATGCCTTCAATCCAGCACACATTTTGTTTAGGAGCAGTATCCCCCCTCCCTCTTTTAACCACTCCCACTTCCATCCAACCTGACTTTTTTCCCACAAACCAACTGTCAAGCCTGCACACAGCATACAGCATTCCACTGTCAAACACTGTCCCCATTCCAGCTACAGTAAAACTTCTCACAGAAGAATAGTTTTTGAGAGCAAGGAACTGAAATATAAGAAGTTTTAGATTGGATATCTATGAAATAGGGGGCCTCCCATTAAATGGGGGTGTTGGGGGTTCTATAACACGCCCCTTTAATGGGAGATCCTATGCCATTTATGTAAAGCACTAGATGGATGGCCTCTTTCCTCATTTTAAAAAGCCAAAGGGCTGGGGGGAAGTGAGAAAGCCTTATATTGATCCAGTGTGCACTTATGAGAAATGCAAAAGTTTGCTAATTGTAATTGAATTAAATAAGGTTAGAAGTTAGAACCTTCCAGACTGGGGTTACCTTGACGTGGTTGGAAGGCTTTTCATTCATGTGATCACATTAATGTATACTAAAACCAATTTGTTTATAAATTATACCAGTGTGCAGATAATATGATATTGATGGGGCCTAGGAATGTGCATTGATTATCTTTTCTATGTTTTTGTATATATATATATATATATATATATACGATCCGTTACAAGATAGCGAAGCACTCCATGGTCTCAAATAATCAAGTTTATTAATACCTTGGTAGGTCTGTGTTACCACAGACCTACAAAGGTATTAATAAACTTGATTTATTTGAGACCATGGAGTGCTTCGCTATCTTGTAACGGATCGTATATAGTGATGTTCGCGATAGCACCCGGGCATTGGAGAGGAACGGAGTGCGAAGGATTGCCAAGTTTGTTCCACTATATATATATATATATATATATATATATATATATATATAAACATGCAACATGGAACATGGGTGTGCGACCGTCATTGCACCGCACCTAAAAGTAATTATGAATTAAGGTATTGAGCTGCATTTTTTTATCCTGGTATATACTAGAGGGCGATTCGGCTAGCCCCATTGTATGCGTGCTCCCTGTATAAATTCCCCGCCCTTTAAAGGCAGTCCAGATAAAAAGAAGGTTCTAAGCTTATAGCCCATATGGTTTCCTGGAAGAGGTCATACTATGAAAGTAAAGCAGGTATGGTCTTTCTCCCCCAGGGACAATACTCTTATTAGGTTAGGACTGATGCCTGGATACTGCCTTGGAGTGGCGCATCAGCTGACGCATGTTTGTACAAACAATGTAACTAAAGGTATCCATTTTAACCTCAATGTAGGTGATACCCTTCATTGCTTGCAGGTATGTTTAACTTTTACATTTATTCATTTTTGACTATTGTGTATTTGAGTGCTGGAGACTTCTGTGTTTTATATATATAATATATATATATTATATATATATATATATATATATATAATATATATACACACACCAATAGAAACTTGTCCGCACTCCGTTCCAGAGTCAAACGCCCGGATATATATATATATATACAGTGGTGTAAAAAACTATTTGCCCCCTTCCTGATTTCTTATTCTTTTGCATGTTTGTCTCACTTAAATGTTTCTGCTCATCAAAAACCATTAACTATTAGTCAAAGATAACATAATTGAACACAAAATGCAGTTTTAAATGATGGTTTTTATTATTTAGTGAGAAAAAAAACTCCAAATCTAAATGGCCCTGTATGAAAAAGAAATTGCCCCCTGAACCTAATAACTGGTTGGGCCACCCTTAGCAGCAATAACTGCAATCAAGCGTTTGCGATAACTTGCAACGAGTCTTTTACAGTGCTCTGGAGGAATTTTGGCCCACTCATCTTTGCAGAATTGTTGTAATTCAGCTTTATTTGAGGGTTTTCTAGCATGAACCGCCTTTTTAAGGTCATGCCACAACATCTCAATAGGATTCAGGTCAGGGCTTTGACTAGGCCACTCCAAAGTCTTCATTTTGTTTTTCTTCAGCCATTCAGAGGTGGATTTGCTGGTGTGTTTTGGGTCATTGTCCTGCTGCAGCACCCAAGATCGCTTTAGCTTGAGATGACGAACAGATGGCCGGACATTCTCCTTCGGGATTTTTTGGTAGACAGTAGAATTCATGGTTCCATCTATCACAGCAAGCCTTCCAGGTCCTGAAGCAGCAAAACAACCCCAGACCATCACACTACCACCACCATATTTTACTGTTGGTATGATGTTCTTTTGCTGAAATGCTGTGTTACTTCTACGCCAGATGTAACGGGACACGCACCTTCCAAAAAGTTCAACTTTTGTCTCGTCGGTCACTAGGTATTTTCCAAAAGTCTTGGCAATCATTGAGATTTTTTTTAGCAAAATTGAGACGAGCCTTAATGTTCTTCGCTAAAAGTGGTTTGCGCCTTGGATATGCCATGCAGGCCGTTTTTTCCATGTTCTCTTTCTTATGGTGGAGTCGTGAACACTGACCTTAATTGAGGCAATTTAGGCCTGCAGTTCTTTAGATGTTGTCCTGGGGTCTTTTGTGGCCTCACGGATGAGTTTTCTCTGTGCTCTTGGGGTAATTTTGGTCGGCCAGCCACTCCTGGGAAGGTTCATCACTGTTCCTTTTTTTTGCCATTTGTGGATAATGGCTCTCACTGTGGTTCGCTGGAGTCCCAAAGCTTTAGAAATGGCTTTATAACCTTTACCAGACTGATAGATCTCAATTAAGTTATTTTTTTAACTTATTTTATAAGGGGGGCAATCACTTTTTCACACAGGGCCATGTAGATTTGGAGGTTTTTTTCTCACTAAATAATAAAAACCATCATTTAAAACTGCATTTTGTGTTCAATTATGTTATCTTAGACTAATATTTAATGGTTTTTTATGAGCAGAAACATTTAAGTGTGACAAACATGCAAAAGAATAAGAAATCAGGAAGGGGGCAAATAGTTTTTCACACCACTGTGTGTGTGTGTGTGTATATATATGATGTTGGTAAAACCACAACGACTCTACGAGAACGTATGGCCAACCACAGGCAGGCCATCAGAATGAGTGGTGGAATGGCACCACCCAGAGGTGAAACTGTCCCCACAGTATGTGACAAATTTGGTGAGCAATCCGTGGCGAGACACTTTAGGGAAAAGGGACATCCATCGACTACACACAAATGGATGGCGATTGATTGGGAAGCTCCGAGGGAAGGTAGAGACCGTAAACGGGCACTACTACAGAGTGAAGTTCGATGGATTCGCAAACTCGGAACCCAGTCCCCAATGGGCATCAACGAACAAGTGGCCTTAGCGTGCTTTTTGTGACTTATGTATTCCAGAAATAATTGTGATCTAGTGGCCGTACGATGTTCCTGGTATGGTTTACCCAAATAGGATCATGGTAGATCTAGTATTAAGGGGTCACCCCCGGACCTTAAGCCTATAGATTAACACGCGGTGGGGTACCCATATATCTACAGGTAAAAATAGGACAGGGATTCCCCAGGCCTCTTGAATTCTCCCCCCCCAATAGGTTGGTAGTTGCCCTTTAACATTACCTTAGTATAGGAATTTGAACATCCATGTGTATTCATTAATTTACCTATGTATCTATGTACATTTTGAAATATCCATTTGTAGCACTGTTTCGTGAAGTTTTTAGAGCAGTATTGAGGTTTCAGATTTCTGCTTTTAGCAAGTTTTACTTTTTTAATTATATGGGTATTTATTTATTTATCTAGCACTTGGCACTTTATATATATCCATGTATTCCTTGATATCACATTTCAGATATTCCCTACACCAGATCATGTTATGGTTTAGGTGCACTGTCTTTTTCCTAGTATTAGCCTGACTATTAATGGGTATATCCACACATTACACTAATGGGTTAAACCCAGGATGGGTTACTTGTTCTTATTGGGCACTTGGGGAGGGGTGGGGGGGCGGGGTGTGTGTCGAGGGAGGGCACTTACCGGAAGCAGGCAGGGTGGGGGGCGTGGCGATGCTGGAGACCACCCCAATTCACAGGAGACTCCCGGAGGATGCGGGAGGGGTGGAAAACCTGGATTTAAATCCTCCTGTTCTTGTACATGCAGATGAAATTCCCCAATTAGAAGTAGCTGTACCCGGCCCAATTGCCAAACTTATTTTTAAACCTGATCCATGTGATAGCATAACTAGGGAGTGGACTGATTGGCTAGAACAATTTGAATTATCCTTTAAAACTATTCAATAAACTTGCCATTACCACATATGCTGGAAGACAATACCAGTTTTACCATTCTCCCTGTTAAGAAACTTTTGCTAACCTAAAAATGAAACTTCTTTCTTCTAGTCTTAAAGGTGGTCCGGGCATCCTCTGATATAACCTATTTGTGAACCATGTCCCTGTAAGGTTCTTATATGGCCCATTAATATGTTTGTATAAAGTAATCATATCCCCACGCAAATGCGGCTTCTCCAATGAAAACAGATGTCCCTTTTGTATATAGGATTCCAAAACTGCACTGCATATTTCAAATAAAGACCTACCAGTGACTTGTAAAGAGGGAGAATACTGAAGTGGATCCAGTACAGAACCCTGAGGAACTCCACTTGTAACTTTAGTCCATATGGATGTAGCTCCATTGACCACTACTCTCCGTTTGCGATCCAACAAACAATTCTCTATCCATGTACAGTTGTTTTTTGTAGGCCAGCTGTCCTCAACTTTTACATTACTCGCCTATGTATCAAAAGGTTTGGCAAAATTCAAGTATACTACTACTATCCACTGCTATGCCAGAATCTAAATTCTTACTCACTTCTTCATAAAAACCAAGTAGATTTGTCTGACATGATCTATTTCTGATAAATCCATTATGTTCATAGTAAAAGATTCTACATGTACCAGTATTCTATATAGTATCTCTGTTGTTGTAGGTTCTATTACCCAGACTTGCTTTTATTTTTTTTATTTTTGCTGAAATGTTAGTATTCCATTTCTTACATCCATGCTATCTATGAAATACACTGCAATGATTACTTTTATTTATTACTTTATGAAAAGTAAAGGATTATATCATTGTTAGAACAAGAGCATTGAATGTGTTGGAAAATAAAAAACTGAAATCCCTGTTCTGAGTCAGGGAGAGAAAGGATTTCTGTGTTGTAATGTGATTGGCTGTCAGCTTCTAGGAAGCAAGGCTGCAACCTCATTGTTTTGATCTGTTGAGCACTACAGAGCATGTGCCTGTATGTAGACACTTTGCTGGGGGTTCACCCAGCTAAGGTGGATTGTGGGAGCTGACCCCTAGTACTCACAGGTTACTTTCATAAATTACCCAATGGCCACAGCAAAGAGAGAGGTGAGACACAGCTTGTTGTATGTTTGTGAATGTGCTCTGTCCATTGGGACAATGTTGTCTGGAGACTTTAGTTCTCCTTTAAAAAAACATTTTGGGGTTGTACTGTTCTTCTATCCTTATTTCATTTTTCTAGTTTAGCTAGTTTAAAGGGTATGTCCACCCTTAAACATGATTTTAATATGCTGCTCCCCATGTCCCCCAGCCCCAACCGCATAAATATTTTTTTCAGAAGCCCCCCAAACTCTTACTTACCTCCCCTCGTTCCTCGTCCTCCGCCGCACTGCCGGCCCTCTGCTTGCGAGAATGCAAGCAGAGGGGCGGGACCGGCATTCCATCTGTGATTGGCTGAGCGGCAGCCAATCACGGACCGGCTGCCGTCATCAGTGCAGCGAGGAAAGCGGAGAGGTAAGTAAGAGTTTGGGGAGCTTTTTGAAAAAAAAAATATGCGGTTGGGGCTGGGGGACATAGGGGAGCAGCATATTAAGGGGGTTTTGCCTAGGGGGAGGGATAGTAGAACGGGAGGGGAGTAGGGAAGGTAGAGAATGGCAGTTTGAGTGGAGAGGAGGTGGGACAGATGGCGCGAAGTGTCGCATGGCCAATATCTTCACCTGTAGGCTAGATAGCAGGCAGAGACCTGCTATCCTCCTGGTGGTTAGTTTTGAGACTTTGGGGGGGGGGTTTACAGGAGAACCCTATGGAGCTGGGATGTGAGGTAAGGATTAAACTACACTACATGGTGGGGCCAGTAGTTGGGGGGATTATAGTTTTGGGGGTGGACATGCCCTTTAATTGCTGTCTTACACTCCTTGTTACAGCTTCTGTACTTCCTGTCAGCCTGTTCTGTTCCCTCTGATTTCCAACTTTTTAAAGCCAGGCAGGTAATAAGTCAGTAATAAGCCAGGCAGGTGTGGACCTCATTTTTTACACTTGTGCCCTAAATGTATGCATTTAGAAATGTAATTGTTTAATACCTCAATAAAAGCAGCCCACCACTGTTCAGTATCATTACCTAGGAACAACCCCCCCAGTCTATAAGCAGAAGTAATCCCTTTAACAACATGAAATTATCTTTCCTGAAGTTAAAATTTTTTGTTAACTTATATTAAATTACACTATATCATGATCACTAAGGTTTCCATTGCCTGCATCTCCAAAATTAGCTCAGGGTTATTAGATATTACCAGATCACAACAACGCATGCTGACTAGTAGGTAGGAACGTCAACCATCTGTGAAAGAAAATGCTCATATAGAAAATGTAAGAACTTGATATCTTTTGAGATGCTGGTGGTTCCCTTACTCCAACCTATGTCAGGGTAATTGAATTCCCCATAACAAGAACAGGTCCCACCTCCTCACTGGCATTTGGCGGCTTATAACAATTAATTTACCCACCTTCTGGCTTCCTGTACACAGCTCCACCCATATTGTTTCTTTTATACCCCCATCTATTCCATCTTTAAGATTTAAATAAGTAGTATCTTTCTATATTTACTGCCCAATCATGTGATTTAATAAGCCATGTTTCTACTATACCAATCACATCATATCTTTCTTTTGATTATTATTAATTCTAGCTCCAGCCAGACTTCTTGCATTTGTAAACATACATTTTAGATTATCATTTAATTTACTTCCATACTTTGACATACATGCCTATCTCTCCTCTATGCTCCCTCCCACCATCTCCTCCCTCCATTATCTTATTAGTGCTTGATCCCTAACCCCTCTATCTACCCCTGTGTAGTCTAAAGTTCCCTCCCCCCATACCTAGTTTAAAATTTCCTCCAACCTCCTAGCCACCTTCTCCCCCAAAAAAGCTGTACCATCATCGAGGTACAGTTCATCCTCAAACCAACCGAAAAGTCATCTCTAAAAACCCAAACCCCATCTCCTTACACCACCCTCTTAGCTCCACGTTAATACTGCTAAGCTCCCATTGCCTCCCTAGCGTAGCATGTAACTGCGGTAGTATTTCTAAAAATACTTCTACCCTTGAGGTCTTTACTTTTACCTTGGACCCCAACTCTCTTAAATAATTTTAAAGGACCTCTCCTACTCCTCTAACAATCTTTCTATACGATCCACCACAAGTTGAACCCTAACACTATTCAGCATGCAGGGTCTTGGCGGCAGATTACCCTAACCACCTTTCTAATAATGAGGAACCTGGCACAAGAATTGGAGTTAAATAACCCATGTGCCACCTTCACCATAAATGGCTCTGAGCTAAATAGGTATGGTTAATGGGTAGGGTATAAAAATTGGCATAAAGGTTTTCATGACCAATTTAAGACTAATGATCAATGAACCCACTGGTGTTTGTTCTGTGACAGTCTTGAGACAGTCAACTGTAACGTCTATGGCAACCATAAGTTTTGCAATCTAAGATATTTGAACAGTGAAAGCAGGTTTAGATGGACAACAGTAGTTCCTTGTCAAAATTAGATCTGTAGTTTTCGACCTTCAGAATTTCAAACGCAGAACCAGAAGT
This sequence comes from Hymenochirus boettgeri, assembly GCA_019447015.1. Taxonomy (NCBI): domain Eukaryota; kingdom Metazoa; phylum Chordata; class Amphibia; order Anura; family Pipidae; genus Hymenochirus; species Hymenochirus boettgeri. The sequence continues at coordinate 142,540,848 of CM033473.1, forward strand.
TTCAACCCTTGGGTAACAAATTTATACACAAACTGAACAAAACTGAAATAAAAAATAAACCATTTATAATTGCAATGAACCCCCCCCCCATTCCCATTGAGTCTAATTAACCCATTAATATGAACGTTCTGCATCTCATTTCAGCAGCAGGGACCCTGGACCTCTCACTGGATGTTTTGAATTTAGCTACAGCTTAAAGACATTGCAGCCACAAAATGAGGCAAGCGGGAGTGGGGACTTTCTGGGGAAGCAGAAAAACATATGTATTCTTGAACAGTAACAATGTTCTGAAAAAGACCACTTCATTTCATTTTTTAAAAAAAAAACTTAAAATAGATGATTAGTTTAATACTAGGTTTAAAGATTACCTGGATTCATCTGGATGGGTAACTCGTACAGAATCATTTGGAATATAGATCATGCTTGTATCTTCAATTTTATAAATTGCATGTCCTCCAATATCACCCATTTTTCTTCTCTTTGTGATTAGCACAACATAATAACCTTCTAAAAACTGTACAAATCCTGTCAGAAAATTAAAAAAATTTATGATCAGCATTTTCAGAGATGTGGACAACCAAGAGAAGAAACACATCAGAAATGTAAGTGTAGTTATAAAAAAAAAAAAAGAAAAAACAGAAATTGAATATTTATAAGAACATTTAGCGAATTTATGCAGACTTAAACAATCATGAAGAATGTGTGTAGGCTTCAAAAGCATGAACAGTGTGTGGCACTGTAATTAACATTTGCCAAGCGTAGGATGGCAAGATTTGATTGATCTCAGCTCTTTCATATGCACAGCTGGGCAAATGATGCTTAAATTGATTCATTTCTTGAGCGACATTCTTTTCATAGCCCCCTCCCCTCAAAAACAATAACAAAAAAAATCAATCAAGTTTAGATTTTGGATTTGTGAACTTCCCTGTAAATCATCCGAATTAAAATATTTTTTTTAAAAATGTAATCAGTGGACTATCAGTTCAGCTGCAGAAAGCAATTTGTGTAATAAGAGGACCACTCAGAAAACCTGCTTATCTAAAAGTAGCCTTAGGTGCATTTGATTAAGAAAAATCTGAGTTGGCATAATTAAAGCCAAACTGCCAATTTCTTAATTGCACCTTCATCTAAGAAAATGGCAGTTGTGTTTAATTACATCTCAGATACATGTACATTTCATTCAAGTTGGACTTAAGGTGGCCATAGACGCTACAATCCAATCGTACAATCCGACCACATACAAAAAATGATTGTACATTCATCAGCCGATCATACGTACACGATCTGGGGCTCAAGCGATATAGGGATATCTCGATATCGTAAGACCAGGATCTTACAATCCATGCCCACCCTTACACCCTCGGATGCATTGCATGCCTCAGATCCAGGTGCATTTCATTTAAAAAGTGGGCTTTGATTATGCCCTGCATTTGATTAAATGACAAATATATAGAATTTAGCACATACAGTTTTCATCTGCAAGGTTAGTTCTGGACTTTCCTTTTTTAAGTATAGTGCTTAAACCAGGAATAAGAAGGTAAAAGTTGGGTTCTGATTATGCCCTCAGATAAAGGCAACATTTTATAAAGAATGTGGAAGTTGGGGTTAAAAGGGCAACAAAAAATGTAATAAAAAATAAACAATTGGACTTAAAAAACATTTGTGTCACTAATTTCATCTTGGTCTGGCTGTTAAGAAATTTTATCTATTACATTAATTAACTATTATGTCAATTGTGTTACTTATTTTTCAGCATTCCAGACTCACAGGCTTACTCACTAATGATTTGTGTTTCATTATGCATGCTTTGTCCTAAGTACTGCAGAAGCTTCTTACAACAGGTCATTGCCCATTAGAAGTCTCTAGCCAATCATTTTACAGTACAGAAAAGACAGTTTGGAATCTTCACAAGATTACTCCTCACTCACTAAGCCTAAGCATCTTAAAGGGCATCTATAGTGAAAAAAACACATTGGCCCATTGCAAAGTTCAATTCATGTATTCTATGCTTCCTTTATCCTACCTTTATCCTACCTATGTCAGTGACTTTGTTTTTCCATGGAGTCAGTGTGCAGCACTCCCCCCTCCCCATGTGCAGTAGGAGTTAAAAGTTCAACATCCTGAAAAACACAACCAAGCACAGTGGTCAATAGAAAGCAAGCTGTTCGTGACACATGGATCTCTCAGTGTCCTGAAAAAATATGATCTCTCTCTTTGTGACCCATCATCATTCAGTGAAAGCTATGAAGAAGGGGAGTCAAGTGCAGCCTTATCTCTGCCATCATAGCTACCTCTCTCCCCCTGCTAATGTTTTTATTGCTATGTTTATTACAGAGCATGGAGGAGGGAGGGACTTGAGCAGGGAAGAGGATCACGTCACAGGGATTTGATTGGCAGTACAAGTAGGAGTAGAGAAATGCAATCATGTATTCTTCTAACTTGTGTATCTTAGGACAGAGAGGGAATCTGAAAAATGTAAAGACACTCTGGGGGTTGGTGGGAATTATAGAACACATGGAAAGAAAGAAAAAAAAGTTAATTTTCCCACTATAGATGCCCTTTAAAATATATATCATACAGCATGAGTAGCATGGTATCCCCAGCTTCCCCTATATCTATTTGTAAATTCTATGCAAAGCAGTTAAATACTATTTTCTAAAGCGGTCTCTTACAGTTTAGTTCTCCTAAACTTGGCTGCATTAAGAAATCCTTTCCTCCCTGACTCTCTAAGTTCATTTTTACAGCTGATCATGCAGAGAGAGACAGGGGAGGAAAAGTTAAAACCCTCTTCCCACAATACTGTAACAAAGGCAGGGGGAACTTGTGTTGTTTTTAATAAAAAATTTTCTGAGAGGGGTGGTTGAAAAAGTGATCTAAGATTGATTTCATAGGGGATGCTGGGAATATGAGGCAATCTGGTATGGGAGGGGGTGGTAGAGAGAAAAAGGTAGTACCAGATTACTCCTCCATTAATTAGTGAAGTCAGCAAGCTGCTGTGATGGTCACGTGATTATTCCTCCATTAATCCGATAACTCAGTAGCTTGAAAAGTGTGTATGTGTGGTGTGTGTGTGTAGAATCGACCAACCAGTCGGGTCACACAGACAGCAGTCCCGACGGATCCTCACACGTTCTGCACATGCACTAAAGGAACACGCGCGTCAGACATTTCCCAAGCAGGCAGTCACTGAAAGTGGGCGGACTAGCACTATCCACAGCGTTCAGGAAGAAACTCATTGGATTTCTTCTAAAATACTGCTCAAAGACACAGGATACTGCAGGTACATTTCCACCTTACACATATCTATCCTTACTCAGGTGACTTTTATCAGTGGAGATACCCTTTAATTACACTCTCAGATAGTGGTATATACATTTTATTAAAGGAAATGTCTACACCAAAAACTAAAAGTTAACCCACTGCTGGGCCCCACTGTGTAGTGTTAAAAAAAATCCTTACCTTTCTCCTCTGCTCCATATGGTTGTCCTGCAGTGTCTAGTTAAAGTCCAGGAAACTGAAGAGTAGGAGCTTTCCTGTGTGTAAAAAGGTTTCTGCCCCTTCCCTGTCCTCTTAGAGGACTCTGGCATGCGCAGGGGAGTCCTCCCCCCTCATCCCTCCCTCTGGATCCCTCGTCCCTGCAGTGAGTGTGTAAAATCAACATTTTTCTGTAGTGTAGGGACCCCTCTCCCAACCCTAACCCCCAGGTATAAATCCTAAAAGTGCCCAAAAACGTGCTCACCAACCTTAGTTCCCTCGGCTAACTCAATAGCCAACTCTCACAGACACGACTGCCAACCAGTCCCCTAAGGCTACTCCATTTTAGGAAGTAGCATTAGAGGCCAAAGCCGAGAGAACGAAGGTGAGTAAGTATGTTTGTGGGTACTTTCTAAAGATTTAAACATGGTTAGGGTTGGAGAGTAGGGGTCCCTACACTACAGAAAAATGTTGATTTTGGGGTCGAGATACCCTTTAAGAAAGTGGCAGTTGGGCTTTCCTTATGCCCTCTAGTCAAGGAAAATTAGATTATTTGATTGAAGAATGGGAAGTAAGGCATAGCTTCTTAACCTCCCAGTCTTCAATCAATACATTAAAGAAATAGTTCACTTTTTGAGTGAACTATTCCTTTAAGGAAGATGAAAGTTAAACTTTGTTATCACACTCCGATCCAGGCACATTTAATAAAGAACGTGGCAGCTTGACTTGGATTACATCCTCAGAACAAAGCGCATTTCAATGAGAGAAAATGTTTGTCTATGCTTACACCTCAGATTCAGGTGTATTTCATATAATTACTAAATTTTCCTTGAAACATTTGAAGGTTCTAATTTCGAAAAACACTTCCAATGGTTTCTTAAAAAGGAGGCAGTATACCATAAGTCCATTAAGTCCATTTTCTCTAGCTCAAATTGTGGAAAGGGGTACAGTCCAAAATAATGGGTAGAATTAAAAGAAAAAAAAAGAAAAAATAGTAATTATAGTTTCAAATTTTTTTTTAAATAAAAAAAAGAAATTCCTATTCCATTACAGAACATTTTTTACATTAACTACAGTATTTTGTCACATATGTAGACAGGCAAGGGTTAAGTTATAGGTCTAACCCTTAATTGAGCATGAAGACATTTTATCTTTCAAATTATAAATTCTACAGCATGAGCTCTACTAGATTATGAGGTTAAAGCTCATTTTTCCATATTTGCTAGCAACATGAAGTAGTTAGAACCACTAGAACCATTCAAATAAGATTTGCAGAGCTTAATTTATAATGGTTGATGCTACATATAGTGCCCCCTTCATTATAAAGAAAAACATAATAGTAGCCTAAAGGGTACCAAAATCATAATGGATGTATAAGTTAAAGGGACACTATACTGAAAAAATTACTTTGCCTCATCTTAATCTATAATTGAACACATGTAATTAGCACTCAGTCTGATTTGCGTGTGTTGCTGTATGCCTTCCATCCAGCACACATTCAGGGAGATTCAATAAAAGTTCTTATCGTTAAAAAGGTTAGTGCTAGTTTTGCCCTTACCAATCAGATATTATGTAGCATTTGAAAGTTAACAACTGATTGGTTGGGGCAAAATAAGCACCATTTTAAGGGATAAGAACTTTTACTGAATCTCCCTTGTTTTGTTTAGGAGCAGTATCCCCCTCCCTCTTTTAACCACTCCCACTTCCATCCAACCTGACTTTTTCTCCCACAAACTGTCAAGCCTGCACACACATACAGTATTCCAACTGTCAAAACTGTCACCATACCAGCTACAGTAAAACTACTCACAGATGAATAGTTTTTGAGAGAAAGGAACTTTCTTGCAGTGAACTATTCCTTTAAAATCTCAATAAAAATTTATTGAACAAAAAAAGAAAACATATTTAAACTGATCAGCTCACTTTGTCATACAAGATTAATAATAACCATAAAATACAAAATGTAAGAATTACACAGCATTGTACATGCTACTAACATTAAATCACGTGAATATATTTAAAAACTCACATTTTTGACAAATGGATACAGCTACTTTTGAAATAAATCAAATTACAGAAATGTTTTGAAAGCTATGGCAAATGTACCCCTGCTGAAAAAGCAGCTGGTTTATGCATGTTTTAAGAGATGCATTTATCCAAGCTTTACTTTCTCTGCTATTAGATGTTCTTTTCATAAAGGGTTCTGCTCAAGGATCCAGAAAAAAAAAGCTGTGCATTTCATGCTTTCAACAACCTGTGATTTTATCTGAAAAGCATGTCTTTTCAGCTCCTCAGTCAATTCACAAAAGGTTAGAATACTTTTAAGATGACTAACACTAGTTTCTTCATATTACTTGGCTGTCTGTGTTGGGGCAAATATGGGTAACATTTTTATATACAATACAAGCCAAAGGGCTGGGGGGAAGTGAGAGAGTCTGTTAGTATATGGATCCAGTGTGTAAGAATGAGAAATGCAAAAGTTTGCTAATCGTAACTGAAGTAAAAGAAATTTTAAAAGGTTAGAAGTTAGGACCTTCCAGACTGGGGTTACCTTGCCGTGGTTGGAAGGCTTTTCATTCATGTGATCACAGTAATGTGTACTAAAACCCCTTTGTTTATAATGTATACCAGTGAGCAGATAATGATATTGTATGGGGCCTATGCATTGATTATCTTTTCTATGTTTGTATTAACATTTTTATAGTCAAAAACACACAGACAAAAGTATACTACATTAAGAAATAAACAAAATGTTTACACAGTGTCAAACAATGACATAGACAAATATGTTAATTTGGGGGTTAATAATTCATCATGTAAACCAAAAATTTAAATATATATCAATATTTCGATTACCCAGTCACTTCCACTGGCAGTATTCATTCGCACTCTCATTTTGGTTCAGACAAAATTAAACCATAGAAACCTTCCTACGCCTTCTCAAATGACTCGGTAGGTATTTATTTCCAAAGTACCATAGTTAACTTATAAAAGGCAGGACAAAAAACAATGCACAAGTAGCAGCAAATTTTTTTTTTTAATTAAAGGAGAATGAACGTCTATAAATAAGTATAGGTGATTCCCCTCATGAGTAGAGATGGCAGAACATCATAAAGTTCGGTTTGTTTTCGAACTTTGACAAAAGTTCGAAAATGGACCTATTAAAGTCAATGGGGGAGTGATAGTTCAAAAAGTTTGGATGATTTACAGATAAACTAAAAATGGTAACTTACTGTAAATGGCTATGACACCTAGAAAATGGTCTGGGGAACATGTCACTATAACCAAAACCTGTTTAAACAGTTCTTACTTCACGATCGGGCAATTGCCGGGTTTGCTCTAGCTACATTAGAGGGATACGGGCAATTCGAGGGTTACCGAATGATACTTTCGAGGGTTACCGAAAATCGAACGATACATTTGAGGGTTACCGAAAATAAAAGGCTAGATTCAAAGGTTAGAGAATTATACATTTTAGGGTTAGCATTGAGTGGACATACCCTTTAAGCAAAGGGGACAAAGTCTGGTAAAATGGATTTCTGTGTGATTGTGTGTGGCCCAAGGGTAAGGAACTAATCTGAAGATGTTAAAATAGAGACCCCATGAGTGCTTTGGGTATTAACATGTTCTAAGAATGAACTTAGTTCCTGGACTAATGCAAGACAATTAATGACTCTTACCCAATCAGCTCTTCTCTTTCCATCTTGCATTGTCTTTATTGGTTCCACTTCCCTTTATATTCTCCTCTGAGCATTTGTCAGCCAAAAATGTAAATAAATAGCTTCAGGGTTTTCAAACAGCAGTACAAGTAAACATTATTAGGGCTATGTACCGAGAGCCGCTATCGCAAAGATTAAAGTTAACGAGCGTTACTTGTCCTTAATAAACCTTTGGGATTAATAGTACATAAGTGTTTGCGTTAGAAAGTGACATTAAGAGCTTAACGTGTGTTTTAGTACTAAAGTTGCATAAGTCTTGATACATAGCGGTAAAGTCATGTTAAGAGCTTAGCGTGCGTTTTAGTAGTGAAATTGCGTAAATTGTGGTACATAAGCAATGCACGTACCCTTGCTAACAAGAAACATCCATAGGCCACTTATTATATATTGACTTAAATTACAGAGAAATAAGTTCACTCATACTTCCCCTTTAACAAAATCTGCTCCTGTTATTTGTTATGGTCGGTTTATGGTAGTAGGTAGTGGCTAGCTAAGCAGTTAACTAATTGGCTTAGCAAAACACACGATAGCTCACAATGAACATAGATTCATAAATATAAATGAAGCAACAATTATTTGCATTGCATATATAAAGTAACATCAAGAAAAGCTTGCTTGCTACACACATGTATGCGTGATTTGTGATTGATCTGCGTCAACTAATTACACATTACAAAATGGGCCAATCGTGAGGGTGAAATCACATGATAGCAATGCGCACATTTGCCTCTCTGTACATAGGACTTTTTCAGTTAACGTCCGATTAAGACTATCATTGTGGTGGTGTTATAAACGCTCTAAAATATCACGTTATAGTCACGCATTAATGGTGTAAAAATTTGGTACATTACTTGCTGTCTAGATGCGTAAAGTTAATGAGAATAACGCACGCATCAGAACTTACGTCTTACGTTAAGACATTAACAGAACTTTAAGACAAAATTTTGCGATAGCGGCTCTCCGTACATAGCCCTATATATATGCAGTTTATAAGTCTTTCTATAATAATGCAGCCAAAGACCTGGATTATTCCTTTGGGCTTTATAATAAAACATAAAAGGGATCATATCATTATACTGTAAGGTATCAATCAAGACAGGAAAACAAAAAAGTATCTAAAGGATTAAATAATCATGAATTACAAGACAAAAGTCTTTATGGTTCCTATACATTAGTCAAGGGTTAGACAAATCCCGATCGCCAGGGTGACTAAAAAATTTCCTGGTGACCAGAAAAATTCACTGAGTTGCTTGAGAATCTCCCCCTTACTAAGCAGGCCTAGAGCACCAGTTAGGGAGGTGCACTGGTAATTCAATTTTTCACCTTTGTTGTTAGCTACACAAGAGGTTTCGGGATCCCGCTGTAAACTTCAATGGGGCATGTTGCTGCCTAGGTATACAGCTCGAGTCTAAAGATGTGAAAATGGGGGCTGGTGTGTGCTGCTAACCAGTGTAAGTTACCATTCAGTCCTGCTGCTCCTGTCCCGCATGAGATACTGAGACTAAATCTTAAATCAATGTCAGCCTGGTCCCCTCTATGCATTCTGTAGACATGTGGAGAGCTAAAGTTTTACATAGTCACATAGTAATTGAGGTTGAATAAAGACATACGTCCATCTAGTCCAACCTATTCACTTTTTTTTTTTCCCTAACAGTTCCAATCTGTACCTGGCAAGAAGGGAAGGAAACGGGGTATGGACTGACCAGCAGATACATTTTATGTGAGATGGAAGCTGAGAAATATAAGGTCAGAGGTTTGGCGTTCTCTTAAATCTGTTATGGGGCCCTGGGCTGTTATAAGGGTGATTGGAAGAATGCTGAAGCACATGTAATTTTGCACAGTATGCTGAATATTACAATACTCTATCTGTAGTCACCTAAAACAGGGTTTTTCAAAGGGCGTGTTTGTTTGGTGGAAGGGTTTCGTTGTGCATTGAGGTACTGTTTCATTCGAGACATGAGGGAGAACAATATTTAGGGGGCGGTTATATTTTTACTGGGCTGGTTGTTCAAGATTTGTATGTTTCATCTTTCTTTTTCACTGTTTTTTCTCAAAAATCTACAAAAAAGTAGAATGTTGATATTGCAGAGCACTTATTTCTTCCTATAATTGCACTTGTGCATATCTGTTGTATTCAGTTAGATCAACTGGACTTAAAATTTAGTTCTTGACGACATTTTGCTAGTCATCCGACTGGCTTTCTCAATTCAGAAAGACTTGTTGGCAATTATGTACCCTGGAATATCCCAATTAGCATAGGACATCCAGATGTTAGGGACCTTCTGAATGCAAGATGTGCATGCATTGAGGTGTTATCGAAATTGCCCGGGGTAAGGTGTCAAAACAGCATTCTACATGGCAGACTGTCGAATCCCCCATCTCTATTCAGTCTTGGTTGCTTTATTTTCACATAAATTGCCTTCTTGACACCTCTTTTGAACCAATCATGTTCCTTTGTCAAGATGTTGACATTGCAATCTTCAAAGGTATGTCCTTTTTTCTTAAGATGCAGGTACAAGGCTGACTCCTGACCCGAGGAGTTGGCTCTTCTGTGCTAGACCAAAGGTTAGTTCAGTTGCTGTTTGGTCCCCCCCCCCACATACAAATCAGAGCACTCTTCAATGCACTGCGTATATGATGTCGCTTTTCTTATGTTTTAGTATTGGGTCTTTTGGATGTACCAATTGCTGCCTCAGTGTGCTGTTTGGTTTAAAGCAGACAGAGATACAGTGTTTTTTGAAAAGTTTTCATAATTTCTCAGAGACACCTGCTACATAAGTGATGACCATGTTCTTTCTCCTGTCTTGCTTTTCCCCTTCACCGTTGGTATTCTTGTTCTTTTCTTTCCTTCTACTTCTTTTGACAAAGGTCCAGTCTGGATATCCACAAGTTTTAAGGGCTCCTCTGAGGTGATTTATTTATTTAGCCTCTGTGCTAGTAGGGATGTTCTCTGTTCTGTGTTGCAGGGTTCTGATGACACCAAGCTTGTGATCTAAAGGTAGGTGGAAGTCAAACATCAAATACTGATCTGTGTGGGTTTGTTTTCTGTAAACCTCTACTTCCAGTTTACCATTCTCCCTGACTTCTACCAAGCAGTCCAAGAAAGCAAGTCGTTGTTTTCTACCTCTTCCCTTGTAAATTTGATGTTCTGGTCTACGGCATTGATGTGTTCTGTGATGGCTTGTACTTCCTTTTGGTGGATTTTAACCTAGGTGTCATCCACGTATCTGAATCAGTGGCTGGGTGCTATGCCTACAAAGGTATTAAGCGCCTGTGTTTCCACTTCCTCAATGTAAAGGTTTGCCACAATGTTCTGGATTAAGATTTATTCTGCTGGTAAAGGTGCTGTCTTGGCCTAGCTGTTTTCTTACCATATTAACATCCTCCTTGGTGGGTATACAGGTGGGATATATCACATCATAGGACCATAGTTTCTTCTGCACTGAGTACACTATCTTCAATCTTATTGGTGAAATCCTAGGAGTTCTTGGTGTGATGCTTACAATTTCCAACCAATGGCCCTAAAATTGTTGGTTAGGTATTTTGCTACCTTTTATTATTATTATTGATTTATATTTACATCTTCCGTGGCGCTTTACAACTACACAGTCATACATTACATACAGGGTAATACATAATATAAGTAAACAGAGTGTGGAGTTTCTTACAGCAATACCGTGATACAGTAGGAGAGAGGACCCTGCCCAAAGAGCTTACAGTCTAGAGGATATGGGGTGAGACATAAGGTTGCGGGAATTGGTAGGCTGTAAATTGATTGGCAGTGGAGCGTGAAAGGCAGGTTGCTCTGATTTATTAATAAGTGGTATTAATTGATATGAATATATGTATGAAGAGGCTGGCCAGCCATTACTAGACACATTGTGTAAGTTAGTAGCGGATGTTATTTCTGGGGTTACATTCCCATTTTTTATGAATAAAGTTTTCTTTTTGAATTGTTATTGGGATTGCTAATTTTATAGATTTATCTTGGACTGTCTATATTAAGCAGTTGTTTGTAGCCGTAGGGAGACCCCGGCTACTATTCCCTTATATTATCTATTTTTATTGGCTTTTAAAGAGGGTAATTATAGTGTAATCTGCTATAATAGCTGCATCGCAGCTGTCCGACCACACCCTCCAAACTCTAGTGAACTTGTCTGGGCAGCCTCTTTTACGGTAATGTATCTTGAGGTATGGTATCGCAACATTTACTAGGGCCTTCCATTGCGCAAGAGTTGGGTGTTCTGGGGCCATCAATTTAAGTATTATGGCTTTGCGGGCGTAAAATAGAGTTTCTATCAAAAGGAGTCTATGATATTTTGTCCAACACTCTTCATCTAGCATACCAAGTACACAGATCTCTCCTCTGAATGGGATCAATACATCGCTTATACTGCTGAGAAAGGCGATAACTTGCTGCCAAAACATTGTTATTCGGGGGCATGTCCATATGAGGTGCCAAAAGTCGGCTTGGTCTTGATAGCATTTTGGGCAGGTGTGCATTTTCGATGGGGAGATTCTGTGAAGTCTTTTGGGGGAGAGATAGGTCTGGTGTAGAATATTAAATTGGATCAATCGGTTGTTGGCAGCGGGAGATACTTTTGTATGTGAGTCAGCAAAATCAGTCCATGCATCTTCAGGTACATCCGGGAGGCATATCTGCCACTTGGTCTGCAGTGTTCTGATTACTGTTGTTGACTGTCGTTCAATGAGCTTGGTGTAGGGACGTGAAATAAGTCCTTGCATACCTTGAGTACGGAGGATGCCAATTACGGGGTGCTTTGTCAGTTCGATAGTTGGGTAGCTGTGGAATTCTGCTTTCAAACAGTGTCTCAGCTGTAAATATTTGTAATGGTAGTGATGTGGTAGCTTGTAGGTGGCTTGCAGAGCCGCGAACGGAATAATCTCATTATTTTCTCTAATATCTGCAAAAGTGAGGATTTGCTTGTTTCGCCATTCTTTGCTTGTCATAGCCATCAATTGTGAGAATATCTTATTGCGCCACAGCGGGGTTTCGGGGGGGGGGTAGTCCGTTGTATGCCACAATTAAGTTGGCAGCTCTCCAAATTTTGGAGGCCACAGTGTGTATTACTGTTCCTCGACCCACAAGGTGTTTCGATGGGTTCTGGAGAAATGCCATTGGTGGACCAGTTAGGGAGATTGACATTTTTACTTGTCAAGTTGGTTTAGTTATGATCTCTAACTTTGAATCATCTTATTTTATTTTTTCACAAAATCTCCTAAAACCACAGAGTTATATGGATTACTGCGTCTGGAATTCTTCATGTACGTATGAAAGCATGGCAGCCTTATGTAGCTGAAGATGAGTAGATTCCATAGTTTGTGTGGGGTTATTTCTAAAAAAAAGAGTAGGCTGTTCAAACTACAGAGCACTTTGATTCTTTTCTTGTTATTGCACTTGTGCATGCTTCCCATTATAGTTAGTTTTTTTAGCAGGATTTCTACCTTTGAAAGTTTTTATAGTTAATTTTTTCAGAAATCTGCTAATAGTGCAAATTTCTACAAAAGCACAGCACCAACACAATTGATGGTATGAATAAACAAACTACAGCATTACATAGCTGAAGGTGGGGTATTTCTGAGTTAGAAGCAGGGGCGTTGCTAGGGTCTAAGAAGATCAGGGGCACTCTTGGGCACTTTATGCTCTGCGCGTAGCAAATTTCTTTTAGACCACGCGCCTTTCCCCGCCCCAATTAAGCCACACCTACTAGGTACTTAATAGAGACAGATAGCCAGAGAGATACAGACAGACAAACACAAAGATAGATACACAGACAGATAGTGAAAAATAGACAGAAAGACAAAGAAATTGACAGACAAATAGAGATAAGAGTTGGACAGAGATACACAAATTAATGACACAGAGGCAAAGTAAACTGGAAATTTCATTATAAACAGTACTGGTAGTACAAACTGCTACTTTTAAAGGGTATCTTTAAAAAAAAAAAAATAGTACCTTTAGATACAGCAGCATCCCACTCATCCAAAATGGTAATGAGTGGTAATGAACTGGGTTAAAATGGGGAAGACCATCTCCCTCTCTCATCTTTATCCCAGGCAAAATCTAGATGACAAGAATACAAACCCAAGGAGGATTCCTAGACCCCTATGAGTGTTTTGTGTTACCTTCTATGCCTTTTCTAATCTGGGTTAAAGGATCTAAACACTGTAAGTCACTTGTAGGGTCTCCAGAACAAAAGGCATGATGGGAACCTGCCACCACCTGTCAGTGTATATTTGTCTACCTGTCTGTCTATCTATATCTCTCCCTATCTGTCTCTGTCTGTATGTATGTCAGTCTATCTATCTATCTATATATCTACCTATCTCTCTCTTTGACTATCTATCCATCTCTCTGTGTGTGTGTCTCTCTCTGTGTCTATCTATCTATCTCTTTCTCTCTGTCTATTTATCTATCTCTGTCTTTCTCTGTCTGCCTGTCTATATCTATCTATGCCTGTCTATATATCGGTCTATTTATATATATATATATATATATATATATATGTATATACTGTATAGATAGATATACTGGCAGAGACACATAGAGATAGATATCTCTGTGTCTATATATCTCTCTCTATTTTTGTCTTCTCTTTTCCTTGTCTATCTGTCTGTCTATCTATTAATTTCACTATCTCTGTCCATCTATCTCTCTTTGTTTATCTATCTCTATCTATTTCTGGGTCTCTCTCTCAGTATATCTTACTATCTCTGTTTACGTATCTATCTGTATCTATCCGTTTGTCTATTTCTGTCTGTCTATTTCGGTCTATTTATCTCTCAATCTATCTCTCTATCTCTGTCTGTCTCTTTGTCTATCTATTTATTTAACTATCTATCTCTGTCTCTTTCCTGTCTATGTCTCTCTATCCATCTATCACTCTCTTTCTATCAATCTCTATCTATCTCTATCTATCGGTCTGTCACAGTCTATCTCTCGCTCAGTCTATCGATCTATATATCTCTGTTTGTCTTTTTATCTATCTATCTGTCTCTCTGTCTTTCTATCTATTTGTCTCAGCCTCTCTCTATCTATCTATCTCTGTCTTTGTCTGTCTACCTGTCTGTCTGGGTCTGTCTCTCTCTCTATCTCTTTCTATCTATCTGTTTAGCTCTTTCTGTATTCATATCATGCCTATATATCATGAATCTATGCCCAGATTTAAAAAGATATTATATATATAATATATATATATAAAATCTCCACAATGAGGGCACTCGCAGGAATTAATGAACCATACTAAACTCATGTCGGAACACCCGTGATCAATGCATTTCAGCCATTACTTAGGCCGTCATCAGGATCAACTGTTCCTAATTGCTCTCACCATCTTAAAGGGCCGTGAGGACACCCCCCCAGATCCCTTAACGTGTGACCACTCCCTGTGAATAAAACTAAACCTAATGCCCCATATCCAATCCTACTTATTACATAAAACCTTTTTGCACAAACATAATAAAAACAACTTTATGAAACCCACATACCTAAAGACAGATCGCTGAAAGGGGTACATAGCCAATACTTACATCAAAAATAATCCCTTAACGGGGAAGACGCACCCATAACATAATATGTAAGCCTACTGACATAACCTGAAAACGACAAAACCCATAATGGGATCTAAAGAAAACATGATAGCGACAAATTTTCATTAAGACGTTTGGGGGATAACGAGTCTAACCTCCTAATCCATCGAACTTCGAGTTGCCAAAGTTTTTTGTCCCTCAACGGGCCAACGGTATTGGGAGGGACGTGGTCAATTGCCATGCACCTGAAGGCTGACAAATTATTTTTAAAATGTTTGGCCACTGTCTGTTCTCCATATTTAGTGTCCTTGGGAAAATTCGGCTCTGATAGTGCCGCTCTAATCGCGGATCTGTGATTTCCCATACGCTCACGTACCGTGGTGCTCATCTTGCCGACGTAATAAAGGCCACATGGACAAACCACGATATAGATAACAAATGATGACGCGCACATCAATCTAAAATTTATTTTATATCCCTTTCCCATAAGTGCATGAGGGAAATCTTTCCCCTGAATAGCATACCTGCACGTCTGGCACCCCAAACATTTATAACAGCCTTTGTTATTACTCTTCAACCAATTGGACTGTTGGACATCACCTTGTGGTCCCAAAGCAATTGGTGCCCTCCTAAACGCACACCTAACATCGGTGTTCTGGAATGGGAGAGCTTTACCAGTTTTTATTATGTCCCAGTGTTTGCGAATGCTGTTTGTTAACAATGATCTAGATGGAGTGAAGTCCATAATAAAATGGACCACATCTTTGCCCGATCCTGCTGGTGCCCTCATATGGTGGATGACCGCTTCTGAAGACTCGGCAAACCTGTCATAGGCTTTCTTACGTTGCGTATTAAGGATTTTCCTATTGTATCCTCTGGCCAAGAATCTTTCCTCCATTTCTCGCATCTGAGCAATAGCCAACGACGGGTCGGAGTTGTTCCTTAACACCCTGAGGAACTGGGAGTACGGGATGCTCTTTAGTTGATGTTTAGGATGATAGCTGTTACTGTGTAATATTGTATTGCGATCCGTACTTTTCCTAAACAGGGTAGTCCCCAACTTGTTGTCTTTAACAAAAATTCTTAAGTCTAAGAAGTCAATGGTGTTTTTGCTGTACAGTAGGCTTAACTTGATCGGTGTATTTAATTGATTCAAGTGCTGAACTGCCGCCACTGCCCCAATGTGGTCACCGTCTACATGAACAAATCATCAATGTATCACTTATATAAGACCATACGTTCCCCAAAAATAGGGAGTATATAGGTCTTTTCAAACCACTGCATGTATAAGTTGACAAAGGACGGCGCCACATTGGAGCCCATGGCGGTGCCCCCTATCTGTTGATAGAATGAATTTTCAAAACGAAAATAATTGTTTTCCAAAATAAACGATAACAGATCACAAATTAATTCAATAGGGGGTCCCTGATGGGAACTCTTTCTAAGAGCCTCCCTGAACACCTGTACCCCTTTTGCCTGTGGGATCACCGTATACAGTCTAGACACATCACACGTAATTAACGTCACATTAGTTAAATCTTTTTTGAAGTCACTAAGACACAAACGAAGGTCATTACTATCTTTAAGGTATGAATCCATACTTTGGACTACTGGTTGAAGAAAATGGTCCAAATATTGGGCCACCGGTTTGAAGAGGGAACCTTTCAAAGCTATAATTGGCCGGCCCGGCGGGGCTGAGGTGGACTTATGGATCTTTGGGATTGTATAAATGATGCAAATGAGGCAAATGGGGCTATCGTTGACCCAAAAACCCAAACACTGTTTCGCTACAGCACACTTTAATTTGTTGTCAAGAGCCCTTTTAAGCTGAAAGGTTGGATCACCCCCCAAGGGGCGATAGGTGTTGGTATCAGCTATTTGGGACAATAATTCACTACGGTAATAATTGGGATCCAGCAAAACAATAGCTCCCCCTTTATCCGCAGCACGGATCACAATCCTATTATTCACCTGGAGCGCTTTCAACGCCTCACGTTCAGGTTTAGTTAGATTATCTCTATGGTTTCCAATCTCTTTGTTTCTAATGCTCGTCTGAGGCTGCTCCCTAAAGTAATCCCTCAATTTCAACTTCCTCTTAAACTTATACAGGTCCACTTCATTTTGTAAAACATCCACCTTGGGTGTAGGCACAAATGAAAGCCCCTTACTTAATAGGCTAAACTCCCCAGGTGTTAAAACATGGGAGCTGAGATTGAAGATTACTTCTTGCTCGGATTTCGAGGGGGCCTTCCTCTGCGTCCACCCCCCTCTCCTAATATAGTGTCTCTGTCTTTTTTTATTGTCTTTACATTCGCCTCCCCAATCACTCTTAACGCCTGTCGGGTGGTGAATAAAAAAAAGCCCTATCATCTCATCCCGATACCTCTGGGGGTCCCTCCTCCACATCGTAGCCCTGGGAATCCCCAGATGAATCGACTGTTGTGATCGGTTTACGGCTCCTCCTGAACTGTTTCCGAAAATGCCCAGGGACACTTCTCCCAGTTAGCCATCCATAGACTCTCTGCAATTTATAATCATCATGAACTTTAACCACTTTCTGTCTCTTGAATTCAATTAAATCATTACGATATTTGTACACTTGTTCATCTAACCTTTTGAGCCAATCACTATGGCTGTCGTTTTTTAGTCTGGGAAGATGGTGTTTTTCGAACTTATCAAGGTCAATTCTGACCTGTTCAAGTTCCTTGTTGGACTGTTGTATAACCAGCAATAAAAGATCAAGGGAACATTTACCGTATTAAGGATGCTGATCCACTTCACACAGAACTCTCTGTCCTGTTGGCCTATAGTGGGGACATTACGCACCCTGAATCCCCTTGGGATTTCATGATTCCTATAATAGTAATATAACTAGGAGAAAAACAGATAGAGGAAAAACGGCTAATATAAAATTCAGTATTTATTTATCTTATTAAAATCTATATCAAAAAGTATCAAAAGGTAAATTTAGCAAAGTGCAAATATAATTATATAATCAGTGTGCAAATAGTCAAGTACATCAGGCATGCTAGTATAGCAAGCCTATACCCCACCTACACATATAAGTAAATTCATACAGACTCCCATCCTCCCCATATACTTATCAGTCACAAAAGTCAGTGTCGTCCGTGCACGGCAGTCAGGACATTGCATAGAGTAACAAGGTAAGGATTAGATGGACAATGCCATTGGCGCCATTGAAAAAGCCCCTTTGGAGCGAAACGCGTTTGGGGTGCTCCCTCACCTATGGTCTCCCTCATGTCTCTCTCGAAAATTATGGCATTGTCCATCTAATCCTTACCTTGTTACTCTATGCAATGTCCTGACTGCCGTGCACGACGACCACTGACTTTTGTGACTGATAAGTATATGGGGAGGATGGGAGTCTGTATGAATTTACTTATATGTGTAGGTGGGGTATAGGCTTGCTATACTAGCATGCCTGATGTACTGACTATTTGCACACTGATTATATAATTATATTTGCACTTTGCTAAATTTACCTTTTGATACTTTTTGATATAGATTTTAATAAGATAAATAAATACTGAATTTTATATTAGCCGTTTTTCCTCTATCTGTTTTTCTCCTAGTTATATTACTATTATTCATAGAGGTTGGCTTGATTATTTATGAGGTATTATTGTTTTCTGATATGATTCCTATAATACTCGGACAGATATACACTGTGCAAATGGAAATCAGTCTCCTTTTTCAATTTTAAAAATTCAAACAACAATTCCTTACATGAAATGTCTGCATTAAGAGCTACAGTGGATTCTTGAGATAAAATAAGATTAACATCCTCCTGTGTAAACATAAATTCTCTCCGTAAATCACTGTCAGTGAACATTAACCCTCCTCCTTCAGCCATCTTGGAATCCTCAGTTATGTAAGTTACAATGTTAAAACCACAAGTTCATAAAGCCACATATAAAAGTGTGACAGTGAAAAAAACGGGCACACTTTTGCTAGTTAATCATATAATATGCTATCTCCCACCCAAGTAACACACTAAGGTTACACACACAAATGACTCTCTCTTACATACATACCACACATACATGCAAGTTGCTTACTTACTGTCAAATCTTGCTCAGCCAACCCCTATAAGACCCAGTAGTAAGGGCAGGCTTTTTAAGTCGCAATACAATGGTAAAGTAAAATACAAGCAAATTAATTGGATGTGCACTAGGCTTCTAGTTTTTGTATGTATTGAATTAATTTGGTCTCTAGTTGAACTCTGCATGGGTGTATACTATCCCATTTCTATATATATATTGCTTGTTGCATTGGAGGTTTGACCAAGCCTCTGGGAAATGTGTACTCCAACCACAGTGGGTCATGTGTTCAAGTACTGAAAGCTGGAGAGTCATCCAAGAAAGCAAGCGAAAAAGCAGCAGGGACTTTAGTCTCATAAAAGGCAGGTACTGATATAAAGACAAAATTTGAGAATTACATCTCCTAAGAAGGTATAAAGTTACTTAAAGGGCATGTCCACCCCCAAAACTATAATCCCCCACTAACTGGCCCCATCATGTAGGGTAGTGTAATCTTTACCTCACATCCAGCCCCATATGGTTCTCCTGTAGTCCCCCCCCCAAAGTCCCAAAACTGCCCACCAGGAGGATAGCAGAGTCCATATAGGACTCTGCCTCCTACCTGGCCTCCGGAGAATTTTGGCATGCGTACTGCACCTTCTCCCCCTCCCTCCCCCTCCCCTCAGGATTCCCTCCCCCTAGTGTAAAACCCTATATATAGTATTGCCCGTCCCCCCAGCCCCAACCGCTATATTTATATGTTTAGAAAGCTCCCCAAACTTTACTTACCTCATCTCTTTCCTCCGCCGAAATGAGCTCCCGGCAGCTGCGTCGGTGATTGGCTGAGCGGCAGCCGGTCCCGCCCCTCTGCTTGCATTTTCTCGCAAGCAGAGGGCCGGCAGCGCGGCGGAGGAAAGAGGGGAGGTAAGTAGAGTTTGGGGAGCTTTCTAAACATATAAATATAGCCGGTTGGGGCTGGGCTGGCAGGGGGAATCTTATATTAAAAATATTATTTTTAGGGTGGACATTCCCTTTAAGTAAAAAAAAGTTAGGACCCAGCAGACTAAAGCAAACCGGGTTGCTGGGCATAAAAAAATTTGGCCAAGTTATTGAACTAATTGCTTTAATTTATCCAGAGAGAAGGGCAGGCTTTTTAAGTCGCAATACAATGGTAAAGTAAGTAAAATATAAGCAAATTAATTGGATAGGCACTAGGCTTCTATTTTTTGTATGTAAGGCCAAGTAGTGCAGTAGTAAAATGGATTCCTCCGCCTGGCTCCTCTGTTTCCACACTTACAAGCACAGACAGACCCCAATACCAAGTCTGCATGCAGGTTATGTAAAGTCAGATAGTACCTGCTGCAATGAGACAGAGGGGTAAATTTATAGTTAGTTATATCTAACTTACATCCAGACAGCAGCCTAAGGACATAGTCAGTGTCACACCTCTCTGGAGAAACAAAGCACATCCTCTCTTTCACTTTACATTTTCTGGGAAAGGAGCACTGATGTTGCAGGAGGATTGCGAGACTTCAGAAGTTCAGGCAGGCAAGTGTCATGGGTGTGTGTATGTGGGGGGCAGAGCAGTACCTGATCACTGATTGGTTAAGACACAGCAGCTTTAAAGGGCATCTATACCAAAAAAATAGGTTATTTTAAATAGACCATAACTGGAAACTATAATTCTTCCCAACCACCACTGTATCATTTTTTTGTTGAAATGCCCCCTATTTCTTTAGATATCCAACCTAAAACTTCTTTTATTTCAGCTGTCAATCAAGTTCCTTTTTCACAAATACTATTCTTTTGTGAGTAGTTTTACTCTAGCTGGAATGGTGAGAGAGTTTTGACAGTTGAAATGCTGTATGCTGTGTGCAGGCTTGACAGTTGGTTTGTGGGGAAAGTCAGGTCGGATGGAAGTAGTAGTTAAAAAAAGGAGGGGGGATACTGCTCCTAAACAAAATGTGTGCTGGGTTGAAGGCATGCAGCAACACATGCAAATCAGAGTAAGTTCTACATGTATTCAATTATAGATTAAGATGAGGCAAAGTCATTTTTTCAGTATAGTGTCCCTTTAACAAGTGAGTTTACCATAATGCCAGCCATGCAGTGAGCGTCTGGGTTTAGCGAGTTGAGACATTCCTAGCTTTGTGTTTGGCGCATGCACAGGTAGACTTGGGGTACTTGTGTTAGGATGGCTCTGTAAAACATTTGGGGCACTTTACCAAAGATCCAGGGCACGTGCCCCGAATGTTTTAACATAGCAACACTTCTGGTCAGGGGGGTGTTTTGTGGGTAAAACTGCAGACTGTTCAAATTCAGAATTGGCTGAATAGTTTCACTGTTTCTGAGCCATTGTGCATTGTCTCAGTTTGTGGCTAGTTGCTTCTACTTGTGTAACCACGCATATGGCATACCGTTTGATTCAGGATATTTGGGAGATTGATATTTGGTAACTTTTTTTTCACATTCCATGGGGTTTTAGTATGATTTCTACCTTTAAAAGTTGTTTTTTGTGCTAAAAGTGCAAATTCTATAAAGAACTGTACGCACAACATTAATGGTATGAATGAACGAAATACAGCATTACATAGCTGAAGGTATATAGATTTCAGGAATATATAGTTTGTGGGGGGATTTCTGAGTTATAGGGGTGTTTAGTGTAAAAACTAGTGCAGACTGTTCAAATACAGAGCTGGCTAATTTTTTTGCTGTTACTGCTATTTGACATTGGTCACGCTCTGGGTTAGTTGGTAGCCATGTCTCTGAGTACACCAATGAATGTGGCATACCGTTTTATTCAGAAGGGGTTAGGCTTTCATATAGTTTGGGAGCTTTCTAAACATATAAATATAGCCGGTTGGGGCTGGGCTGGCAGGGGGATCTATATTAAAAATATATTTTAGGGTGGACATTCCCTTTAAGTAAAAAAAAGTTAGGACCCAGCAGACTAAAGCACCGGGTTGCGGGGCAATAAAAAATTTGGCCAAGTTATTGAACTAATTGCTTTAATTTATCCAGAGAGAAGGGCAGGCTTTTTAAGCGCAATACAATGGTAAAGTAAGTAAAATATAAGCAAATTAATTGGTAGGCACTAGGCTTCTATTTTTTGTATGTAAGGCCAAGTAGTGCAGTAGTAAAATGGATTCCTCCGCCTGGCTCCCTTTCCACACTTACAACACAGACAGACCCCAATACCAAGTTGCATGCAGTTTAGGAATCAGATAGTACCTGCTGCAATGAGACAGAGGGTAAATTTATAGTTAGTTATATCTAACTTACATCCAGACAGCAGCCTAAGGACATAGTCAGTGTCACACCTCTCTGGGAGAACAAAGCACATCTCTCTTCACTCCATTTTCTGGGAAAGGAGCACTGATTTGCAGGAGGGATGCGAGACTTCAAAGTTCAGACGCAAGTGTCATGGGGTGTTGTATGTGGGGGCAGAGCATTACCTGATCACTGATTGGTTAAGACACAGCAGCTTTAAAGGGCATCTATACCAAAAAAATAGGTTATTTTAAATGACAATAACTGGAAACTATAATTCTTCCCAACCACCACTGTATCATTTTTGTTGAAATGCCCCCTATTTCTTAGATACCAACCTAAAACTTCTTTTTATTTCAGCTGTCAATCAAGTTCCTTTTTCACAAATACTCTTTGTGAGTAGTTTTACTCTAGCTGGAATGGTGAGAGATTTTTGACAGTTGAAATGCTGTATGCTGTGTGCAGGCTTGACAGTTGGTTTGTGGGGAAAGCACGGTCGGATGGAAGTAGTAGTTAAAAAAAGGAGGGGGATACTGCTCCAAACAAAATGTGTGCTGGTTGAAGGCATGCAGCAACACATGCAAATCAAGTAAGTTCTACATGTATTCAATTATAGATTAAGATGAGGCAAAGTCTTTTTTCAGTATAGTGTCCCTTTAACAAGTGAGTTTACCATAATGCCAGCCATGCAGTGAGCGTCTGGGTTTAGCGAGTTGAGACATTCCTAGCTTTGTGTTGCGCATGCACAGTAGACTTGGGGTACTTGTGTTAGGATGGCTCTTGTAAACATTTGGGGCACTTTACCAAAGATCCAGGGCACGTGCCCCAATGTTTTAACATAGCAACACTTCTGTCAGGGGGGTGTTTTGTGGGTAAAACTGCAGACTGTTCAAATTCAGAATTGGCTGAATAGTTTCCTGTTTCTGAGCCATTGTGCATTGTCTCAGTTTGTGGCTAGTTGCTTCTACTTGTGTAACCCGCATATGGCATACCGTTTGATTCAGGATATTTGGAGAGATTGATATTTGGTAACTTTTTTTTCACATTCCATGGGGTTTTAGTATGATTTCTACCTTTAAAAGTTGTTTTTTGTGCTAAAAGTGCAAATTCTATAAAGAACTGTACGCACAACATTATTTTATGAATGAACAAAATACAGCATTACATGCTGAAGGTATATAGATTTCAGGAATATATAGTTTGGTGGGGGATTTCTGAGTTATAGGGTGTTTTAGTGTAAAAACTAGTGCAGACTGTTCAAATATAGGCTGGCTAATTTTTTTGCTGTTACTGCTATTTGACATTGGTCACGCTCTGGGTTAGTTGGTAGCCATGTCTCTGAGTACACCAATGAATTGAGCATACCGTTTTATTCAGAAGGGTTGAGCTTTCATCTTTGGAGATCGCTTTTGAACTTTCCTTTACAGTTTTAGTTGATATTCACATTGGGTTTTGTCTCTGATTTTACAGTGGAGGGAAAAAGGAAAATGTGAGTAAAAAACTTGGACGAAGAGCTGCACCCAGGTATCTGCATTTTGATCAAAACTTACCACAATTATAATATCCTGTGGGTGTGTAGTTTCTAAAAATATCTCACTTGTGGGAATTTTAGTTATTTTGGAAGATATCTGTGTTAACCGTCAGAAGTGGTTATACATTTTAATTTGGTGTAATATTCTTAAAAGTTCTGTTTTAGTTTTGGGGGAAGTCTAATGTACAGGAAAAGTGGGGTACCTACATATATCTGGTATCGTTTTACTCAGAAGTATCAGAGCTTTTAGAAACTGTAATATTTTTGTCAGTAACTTTAAGGTAACTATAAATAAAATGGGAAGAATGAAAATTTCCAGAAAGTTAAAAAAATTCTGTTATACCATGTTAAAGTACACTTATGCTGAAAAAAACCCAATGTATAATATTCCCATTTACTGCAAGGTTCCTACTGTCTACTGAAACTTTCAACCAAATTCGTCTAAAATCTAAAATTCTTCTGGCACTGAAAGCACGCAAAGTGGGGAATTCTGCTTGGAGTGAAAGGGTTAAATGCCCTCTTTCATTATCATAGCAGTTTTAAAAGGGGAACTGTGGTCTCCAAACAAGTTGAGTTAAATGAAAGGCCTTTTTCCTACCTTTAAAACAAGTCATCAACCACCTCTCTATGTGCTCCACAGCCCAAGATATAAAGAAATGACTACCAGAAAGTTAGGTGGGAGTCTAACATGTGACATCCCTGAGGCTTCTCCTGCACAGTGCCGCCGGCGAGCACGCCTCAGACTCCCTCATGTGTTGAGGGAGACAGAAAGTCCCTCCTCCTCTCTTGTTGTGTGAAGGACCTGCAGCTGCAGAGAAGTAGGGAATCTACAGCCATTCTCTCTCACTATGTGAAAACAGCCTTTTCAGGCAGAGTTCTCACTCTGCCTGAAAAGGCTGTTTCCACAGTTTTTTTGGGGGGGTGCCTAAGCCCCACCTGTGAGCGGGTGGGGCTTAGGCACCCATGAGTGGGCGGGGCATAGGCCCCCAGCGAGTAGACGGGGCTTAGGCACCCGCGAGTGGACGGGGCCATGTCACCCACGTTTGGGCGGGGCCATGGCACCCACGAGTGGGCGGGTCACATGTGGCTGTAAGGGAATGGGCCAAGGGGGTCCTGCAACTGGAGGGACCATGGGGTCCATGAGTGGGAGGGTCCAGGGGGGTTGCAAAGGGAAGGAGGAGACACAGGGCAGATTGACTGACAGGTTTCAGAGCAGGAAGCAGGAAGGGCAGGGGACCTGGTGATGCTGCTGCCATATCACACCCAAAAAGTAAATATCTTCAAAACTATGCAAATAAACAATGAAATAAAGTGCAAAAACTCACAGGAGAGCATTCCTATCAATTTACCTAAAGTCACTTTTGGACCCAGTTCCTCTTTAAGTTTTAAAACCTGCAGCATTGACACACACATCCCCTTTAAATACAGCCTTTCAATCCAATTCAAAGTTTATACTTAAACATTCCATTTCAAGTTCAGTTCAGGCTCTATTAGATTAGGTCTGTGCAGTTTTGCCAGTTTCCTTCCTTTCGGTTATTGATTTGGCTTGAAGAAACAAATTACGGTTCTTTCTGTTTCTTCTGTTCCTTTTTTTATTCTAACGCTTTTTTGACGGGGGCAGGTCACCTGCCAATTATGTGACACTGGAGAGGTAGATGTTGCTGGCTCCTAAATTTCTGAAGAGGATTCTCCAGCCCTGCATTTGTTACAAATTCTGATATTTTAAGAATCGCATGAATTGCCTAAAATGATAAGACTCTTCAAAACGACCATAAATCAACTATGATTTGGTAGGACTTCTTTATTCACAAGTTTTCTAATTTTAAGGTTGTTTCCCTATTAAAAAAAGCTCTTCTGAGATTTACATGCTTTGAAGTCTGAAAGCGTGGATGGGTGACCGGTGCACTGTAGAGGGGGACCTAGTAGTACATTCATCAATACCCATGTCTACATATCCAAATAATCCCTCACACACACACACTTACCTATTTGTAAATATTATTATTATTCATATTATTATTTGGATTTATATAGCGCAACATCTACCATAGCTCTTTACAATTACATGTATACATTCACATGAGGCCCCACCCTGAAGAGCTTACAATCTAAGCACATTTATTTGCCATATACAACCTATAAGTATGTCTTTATGATTGTGGGGAAAACCGGAGTGCCTGGAGGAAACCCCACACAAACACGGGGAGAAACATACAACTCCTTGCAGATGTGTCAAAGGTGGATTCGAACTCAGGACTTCAGAGCTAGCCATGGAGCCACCGTAAATATCTCTGTAATGATGTTATTAGTGTCTTATGCATTCAAAGCATGTCACCTCCCAGAATAATATTTTATACTCACCTTCCTACCCACCTTGACCCCAAGAATGTTATATTTACTCACCTTATTTCCCCATCCCCTCCCTGGCCTTTGCCTCCTCTTTAAGCTCTGAAAACGTTTTCAGAAGAGACACCGCAAATGCAAAGCCTGTCCCTGCCTGTGGCATCTCGCACAGATGCTGGCTTTCTTACAGAGGGGAAAGGTACCTTTTCTAGGATTCAGGACCGCAGGGAAGTGAGTAAATATAATGATCTCTGGGTAAGGGGTGGGGAGGACAGTATGGAATATCTTTTCTGGGGTGAACATGACATAAGAATAAAAACATTTGGTGTTGTGCAACTGTAATAGAAATTTGAGTTAAATTCAGTAATACAAATAAAAGCCAAATAATTGTCTCTAGAAATCCTATTTATAAAGACTGTACACATAACTCATAAATAGCCCCCTCCTACACAAGCCTAAATGCCTTGGCTTATACCTAAATTCCGGTTTGGTGATTTAATGTTCCATACATTAAAGAGGGTGCACAAGTACAATACAATGTTGATGCTATGTAACTATAACAGGATACCAGTTAATTAATTTAAACACGGATACCATTTATTTCATTTAAACACAAGTTTCAATAAGAAGCTCCAGACTTCCAAACAGCAATACAGGCAACCTTTATGTAAGCAGTTTATAAATGCTTTCATGATAAATGTAGCCAAGACACATTACTGTGTACATAATGTTGGCAAACACTGGTCTGAAATTAGAGTAATTAACTTTGTTTTTAACTTTAAGTCAATCAGAATAACAGGCCTAGATGGTTCAAACTTAAAAAGCCATTGTCCACAACGACAAGATACAAAAACATACTACAAAATAAGTCTTTTGGGGATACGTTCTGTAGCCCTGTGGTGCAAGGTACATAGTCATTTCTTAAATAACAGTGGACTTCTAAAATTAATACTTTATTCAAGTTGATGATGGAATTCAATGGTCTTGGCCACACTAAATGTATCATCCTTATATACATCTATCACTTATATAGAGGCTATACAAGCTTTAACAATGATTTTGGTCCAGGGAGTTATATAGGTGACAATATTGGATCTCTGGAGAATTTCTATAGTAAAATAAATGGTTTCACTGCAAAATAAAATATGTTTTGAATTATCTAAGCATCTATTTTTGGTGTGTTTAGTAAAAAAACTGAAGGAATATTGAAGAATAGATACAGAATTATAAACAAAATAAACAGATAGAAGCCAGCTTCTGGCTTTTATTGTTGCCAATGTGTACCAGGTTAGTTATATATTGCTAAATCTGTCACTTTTACGATCAAGTGTTGGAGTGAAGCCTTTTTGAAATATTAAAGCAATGAGTCCTAAGAAAAAACTTACCTACGATCCCAAAGCAGACACAGCTCTAGATAATCCTGATGAACCTTTCTGTCCCATCTTTGTTCTGTTTCCAAGGTCAAGACGACCAAGAAGTTCTCGTACTTCTTGCTGAGAATATACATGCTAAATGAAAAAAAATTTAAACTGTAGTAAAAAGATCAATACACTAGAAAGGGTCACTTTAAAAATACTGGACACTCAAAAAATATTTTTACAAAATAAACTAAAAAGTTTACAGTCCCTTCTACACCCCTTTTCAAAGTTAATACATTATCTTTTCTTTTTTTAGCAGCATGTTGTTTCTGTTCACATTGTTATTGCTTGTTCCCCAAGAAGCACTTTATTCACCAGTTTAGCAAAATGATATGTGAGGTGTAGAGTGCCTTCATAGTGCAATCTTTGTTATATTTTTATTTTTATGGATCTTACAAACCATCCATTTTTTGTTTTGCAGACTGTAATTTTAGTTGGCAACCCTGGGACAACCTTTCTAATATCTTTATACTACATAGTATTATTGTAGGGGAGGTGTGATGCCACCCTCCATTTTGCCTATCGGAACAGTATAATTTTTGCAAATAGAGAAAGACATCACATAAGGCAAATCTGTTATTAGGTATCAACTTCCATATTTATCAATCTGGATTCTGGAATTTGTGGAATTTGGAATTTTTAGAGTTACTACTGATTAATGGAGCACTAAAGTGAGATTATAAGCTACAAAGTATATTAGCTGTGAAGGTGGAGTTGGTGTTCTGTAACAAGCTGCAATTAAAATGATCTTGTGTTTCCAAACTCACCTTATCATCAATAATTACTAAGTCCTTTGGTTCAGTACGATCATTTTCAAAACACGGTACCTTGTTTCAGCATGGTTACTTCCAACAGAAAATACCTCTGATTGAGAAAAAAAAACAGTTAGCAAAATCATGTGCTTTCCCATTTTATAAAAATGCATTCATAATTCATCTGCCAGCTTAAAGGGAAACTAAAGTGCGTATGAAATTTTTTAGAAACAGTTAAAATAAAACATACGTAGGTAGGATTGGTGCTTTTTACCTCCCAATATCATTTTTTATGAGGAGCAGCAGGATGAAGAAAACTGCTTCTGCCAGTCTTCCTGTATGCTTCAGCACTACTTTTAATATAGAATGGCCCAGGGCCATAACCTGGCAGATGAAAACTGTATGTACTGTAGCTCCTCAACAAACAATATTGTGAGGTAGGAATAATTAATCCTATCTCCTTGCCCCAGGTGCTTTTCATTTTTAAAAAGTTATTTTTAAATTAAGTTGTCCTTTACCTTGATATCCAATATTTACAATAGGGGGATATTCATTCAAGGTTAATTATTTTTCTAAAAATGCAGAAACATATTTCATACCACAGTAAAAAGCAATCAGTAACTTTTGGGGAAATAATGTTTAATGTTCAAATAAAGATAGGGCCATTCAGATAACTACTGGAACACTCTTAAAAACGTAACTGTAAGTACAGTTGATGTAGCTGAATGCCCCAATAAAATATAGAACAGTAATTGAGCGCTCCAGGGGCCGATTTACTCACATGTGCTTGTGCTAAAAATAGGGGTTAAAATTGTGCTAACCTATATTAAAATAGGTTAGCACAAGTTTAATTCCATAATTGCACTGGCTGCACCGGTTTAAAGGGTATGTCCACCCTTAAATCAAACTTTTAATATAGGCTTCCCCCTGGTCCCCCAGCCCCAACCGCATAGTTTTTATTTTAAGAAAGCCCCCCAAACTCTTACTTACCTCCCCTCTTTCCTCCGCCGCGCTCCCGGCCCTCTGCTTGCGAGAAATGCAAGCAGAGGGCGGGACCGGCACCGCGTCTGTGATTGGCTGAGCTGCAGCCAATCAAGGACGCGGCTGCCGGCAGCTCACTTCAGCGGAGGAAAGAGGAGAGGTAAGTAGATTTTGGAGCTTTCTAAAATAAAATTATGCGGTTGGGGCTGGGGGACGATGGGAAGCCTATACTAAAAGGTTAAATGCTAGGGGGAGGGAATCGGGGAGGGAGGGAGAGGGAGGGGAGGAGGGGGAGAAGGGCTGCAGTACGCTTGGCAAAAATCTACCTGAGGCCAGGTAGGAGGCAGAGTCCTATATGGACTCTGTTAGCCTCCTGGTGGGCAGTTTTTGGAACTTTGGGGGGGGACTACAGGAGAACCTATGGAGCTGGGATGTTAGGTAAGGATTAAACTACACTACATTGTGGGGCCAGTATTTGGGGGGATTATAGTTTTGGGGGTGGACATGCCCTTTAACAAAAGACACCCCGTTTAAACCGTGCAATGTATTTAATAAAGGATTTGCACCACTTTTAACTCCAAAATTTAGACCAGTAATGGCTGGTCTTAAAGTAGCGCTGGGGTAAATTCCTTTTGGAATTTTAGGTGCAAATCCAGTATTAAACACTGAAAGCTATATTAGCCCGAAGCAATTTGTGGCTCTGGGTAAATGAGGCCCATATATCTTGTTTTTCTTCTCAGACTTGTTGAGAATATGTTTTAAGACATCACTTTTTTTGGGAAACCACCAAAATCTCTTTAACTGGTGACTGACATGCAATAATGAATTTACTGCTGTAAGTGCATGTTTGTAAACAGGATCCTCACCACAGACCAAGATAAAAACTTTGCTTTTAATTTTACTTGTTCTTCTTTCTTCCCTTTATTCTTGTAGGGGGTGTTAAGGACTGTATCTACTACCGCAGTTTTTAAGCTAGTGACACGGTCCAGGGGTGTGAGGCACACGGGAGAAGTGTGCTATCACCTAGCTAAGGAATAAGTGGAAATCTGTAGATTTCGGAATTGTTTTCACCATTGGCTATAATGGGTACAATCCTCAAATGTGGACATTTCAAGGTTTATAGGGCCTGTGATCATAAACACAAACACTCACCCCCCCCATCCCCCACAGACACAAAGAACATAAACCTTATTATTTGCAATATTCTGGGCAGCTTTGAAATCCTATATGCAAAAGGGAAATGGAAGGAGATTAGAGAGGCGCACTAAGGGCAATGGAGGGGCTTGACTATGCAGATTAGGCAAGTTATGGCTGTTTACATTAATAAGCAATGATTGTGGAGATTATGATGACTTTATACAAATATATTAATGGGCCATATAATAAACTGGGAATGCTTTTGAACTTCCTTTACATTTTTAGCTTGATATTCACATTTGGTTTTGTCTTGATTTTACAGTGGAGGAAAAAGGAAAATGTGAGTAAAAAAACTTGGGCGAAGAGCTGCACCCAGGTATCTGCATTTTGATCTAAAACTTACCACAATTATAATATCCTGTGGGTGTGTAGTTTAAAAATATCTCACTTGTGGGAAATTTTAGTTATTTGAAGATATTCTGTTGTAACCTCGCAGAAGTGGTTATACATTTTAATTTGGTTGTAATATTCTTAAAAGTTCTGTTTTAGTTTTGGGGGAAGTCTAATGTACAGGAAAAGTGGGGGTACCTACATATATCTGGTATCGTTTTACTCAGAAGTATCAGAGCTTTTAGAAACTGTAAATTTTTTGTTAGTAACTTTAAGGTAACTATAAATAAAATGGGAGAATGAAAAATTTCCAGAAAGTTAAAAAAATTCTGTTTACCATGTTAAGTACACTTTATGCTGAAAAAAACCCAATGTATAATATTCCCTATTTACTGCAAGGTTTCCTACTGTCTACTGTAAACTTTCAACCAAATTCGTCTAAAATCTAAAATTCTTCTGGCACTGAAAGCACGCAAAGTGGGGAATTCTGCTTGGAGTGAAAGGGTTAAATGCCCTTTCATTATCATAGCAGGGTTATTTAAAGGGGAATGTGGTCTCCAAACAAGTTGAGTTAATGAAAGGCCAGTTTCCTACCTTTAAAACAAGTCATCAACCACCTCTCTATGTGTCCACAGCCCAAGATATAAAGAAATGACTGACCAGAAGTTAAGGGTGGGAGTCTAACATGTGAATCCCTGAGGCTTCTCCTGCACAGTGCCGCCGAGCGAGCACAGCCTCGACTCCCTCAGTGTGTGAGGGAACAGAAAGTCCTCCTCCTCTCTGTTGTGTGAAGGAACTGCAGCTGCAGAAGGAAGGGAATCTACACAGCCCTTCTCTCTCACTATGTGAAAACACCTTTTCAGGCAGAGTTCTCACTCTGCTGAAAAGGCTGTTTCCACAGAGTTTTTTTTGGGGGGGTGCCTAAGCCCCACCTGTGAGCGGGTGGGGCTTAGGCCACCCATGAGTGGGCGGGGCATAGGCCCCCAGCAGGAGTAGACGGGGCTTAGGCACCCGCGAGTGGACGGGGCATGTCACCCACAAGTTTTGGGGGCGGGCATAGGCACCCACGAAGAATTGTGGGGCGGGTCACATGTGGTGTAAGGGATTATGGACAAGAGGCAGGTGTCTGCACAGAATGTGGCAAGGGGACCATTGGGGTCAACAAACATTCCATTTCAAGTTCAGTTCAGGCTCTATTAGATTAGGTCTGTGCATGTTTGCCAGTTTCCTTCCTTTCGGTTATTGATTTGGCTTGAAGAAACAAATTACTGTTCTTTCTGTTTCTTCTGTTCCTTTTTTTATTCTTACGCTTTTTTGGACTGGGGCAGGTCACCTGCCAATTATGTGACACTGGAGAGGTATGATGTTGCTGGCTCCTAAATTTCTGAAGAGGATTTCTCCAGCCCTGCATTTGTTAACAATTCTGATATTTCTAAGAATCGCATGAATTGCCTAAAATGATAAGACTCTTCAAAACGACCATAAAATCAACTATGATTTGGTAGGACTTCTTTATTCACTAAAATGTTTCTAATTTTAAGGTTGTTTCCCTATTAAAAAAAGCTCTTCTGAGATTTACATGCTTTGAAGTCTGAAAGCGTGGATGGGTGACCGGTGCACTGTAGAGGGGGACCTAGTAGTACATTCATCAATACCCATGTCTACCTATCCAAATAATCCCTCACACACACACACATTACCTATTTGTAAATATTATTATTATTACTATTATTATTTTGGATTTATATAGCGCCAACATCTACCATAGCTCTTTACAATTACATGTATACATTCACATGAGGCCCCACCCTGAAGAGCTTACAATCTAAGCACATTTATTTGCCATATACAACCTATAAGTATGTCTTTATGATTGTGGGGGAAAACCGGAGTGCCTGGAGGAAACCCACACAAACACGGGGAGAACATACAAACTCCTTGCAGATGTGTCCAAGGGTGGATTCGAACTCAGGACTTCAGAGCTAGCCATGGAGCCACCGTAAATATCTCTGGTAATGATGTTATATAGTGTCTTATGCATTCAAAGCATGTCCACTCCCAGAATAATATTTTATACTCACCTTTCCTACCCACCTTGACCCCAAGAATGTTATATTTACTCACCTTATTTCCCCATCCCCTCCCTGGCCTTTGCCTCCTCTTTAAGCTCTGAGAACGTTTTCAGAAGAGACACGACAAATGCAAAGCCTGTCCCTGCCTGTGGCATCTCGCACAGATGCTGGCTTTCTTACAGAGGGGAAAGGTACCTTTTCTAGGATTCAGGGACCGCAGGGAAGTGAGTAAATATAATGATCTCTGGGTAAGGGGGGTGGGGAGGACAGTATGGAATATCTTTTCTGGGGTGAACATGACATAAGAATAAAAACATTTGGTGTTGTGCAACTGTAATAGAAATTTGAGTTAAATTCAGTAATACAAATAAAAGCCAAATAATTGTCCCTAGAAATACTATTTATAAAGACTGTACACATAACTCACATAAATAGCCCCCTCCTACACAAGCCTAAATGCCTTGGCTTATACCTAAATATCCGGTATTGGTGTAATTTAATGTTCCATACATTAAAGAGGGTGCACAAGTACAATACAAATGTTTAGTGCTGTGTAACTATAACAGGATACCAGTTAATTAATTTAAACACAGGATACCATTTAATTCATTTAAACACAAGTTTCAATAAGAAGCTCCAGACTTTCCAAAACAGCAATACAGGCAACCTTTATGTAAGCATTTATAAAATGCTTTCATGATAATTTAGCCAAGACACATTATGTGTGTACATAAGTTTGGCAAAACACGGGTCTGAAATTAGAGTATTAACTTTAGTTTTTAACATCTAAGGTCAATCAGAATATAAGGCAGGCCTAGATGCCTTTCAACTTAAAAAGCCATGTCCACAACGCCAAAGATACAAAAACATACTACAAAGATAAAGTCTTTGGGGATCGTTCTGTAGCCCTGTGGTGCAAGGACATAGTCATTTTCTTAAATATCAGTGGACTTTCTAAAATTAGATACTTTATTCAGTTGATGATGGAATTCAATGGTCTTGGCCACACTACAATGTTATCATCCTTATATACATCTATCACTTATATATAGGCTACAGCTTTACAATGATTTTGGTCCAGGGAGTTATATAGGTGACATATTGGATCTCTGGAGAATTTCTATAGTAAATAATGGGTTTCACTGCAAAATAAATATGTTTTGAATTATCTAAGCATCTATTTTTGGTGTATTAGTAAAAAAAACTGAAGGAATATTGAAGAAATAGATACAGAATTAACAAAATAAACAGATAGAAGCCAGCTTCTGGCTTTAAATGGCCAATGTGTACTAGTTTTAGTTATATATTGCTAAATCTGTCACTTTTACGATCAGTGTGGGAGTGAAGCCTTTTTGAAATATTAAAGGCATGAGTTCCTAAAAAAAACTTACCTACGATCCCAAAAGCAGACCACTGCTCTAAGATATCCTGATGAACCTTTCTGTCCCCTTTGTTCTGTTTCCAAGGTCAAGACGACCAAGAAGTTCTCGTACTTCTTGCTGAGAATATACATGCTAAATGAAAAAAAAAATTTTAAACTGTAAAAAAGATACAATACACTAGAAAGGGTCACTTTAAAAAATACTGGACACTCAAAAAATATTTTTACAAAATAAACTAAAAAGTTTACAGTCCCTTCTACACCCCTTTTCAAAGTTAATACTTATCTTTTCTTTGTTTAGCAGCATGTTGTTTCTGTTCACATTGTTATTGCTGTTGTTTCCCCAAAAGCACTTTATTCACCAGTTTAGCAAAATGATAGTGAGTGTAGAGTGCCTTCATAGTGCAATCTTTGTTATATTTTTTTTTTTATGGATCTTACAAACCCCTCCATTTTTGGTTTTGCAGACGTAATTTTTAGTTGGCACCCTGGGACAACCTTTCTAATATCTTTATACTACATAGTATTATTGTAGGGAGGTGTGATGCCACCTCCATTTGCCTATCAGAACAGTATAATTTTTGCAAATAGAGAAAGACATCACATAAGGCAAATCTTTTATTAGGTATCAACTTCCATAGTTATCATCTGGATTCTGAATTTGTGAATTCTGGAATTTTTAGAGTTACTACTGATTTAATGAGAGCACTAAAGTGAGATTATAAGCTACAAAGTATATTAGCTGTGAAGGTAGGAGTTGGTGTTTCTGTAAACAAGCTGCAATTAAATTGATCTTTGTGTTTCCAAACTCACCTATCATCAATATTACTAAGTCCTTTGGTTCAGTACGATCAATTTCAAAACACGGTACCATTGTTTCAGCATGGTTCTTCCAACAAGAAAATACCTCTGATTGAGAAAAAAAACAGTTAGCAAAAGATCATGGCTTTCCCATTTATAAAAATGCATTCATTATTCACTGCTCCAGCTTAAAGGGAACTAAAGTGCGTATGAAATTTTTTTTAGAAAACAGTTAAACATAAAACATACGTGAGGTAGGATTGGTGCTTTTTACTCACAATATCATTTTTTATGAGGAGCAGCAGGATGAAGAAAACTGCTTCTGCCAGTCTTCCTGTATGCTTCAGCCTACTTTTAATAAAGAATGGCCACAGGGCCATAACCTGGCAGATGAAACTGTATGTACTGTACTCCTCAACAAAACAATATGTGAGGTAGTGATAATTAATCCTATCTCTTTCCCCAGGTGCTTTTTCATTTTTAAAAAGTTTTTTTTTAAACTATAGTTTCCCTTTACCTTGATATCCAATATTTACAATTAGGGGGATATTCCATTCAAGGTTAATTATTTTTCTAAAAATGCAGAACATATTTCATATACCACAGTAAAAAGCAATCGTAACTTTTGGGAAATAATGTTTAATGTTCAAAAAAAGATAGGGCCCAGTCAGATAACTAAGGACTCTTAAAAAACGTAACTGTAAGTACAGTTGATGTAGCTGAATGCCCCAATAAAATATAAACCAGTAATTGAGCGCGCTCCAGGGGCCTGATTACTCACATGTGCTGTGCTAAAATAGGGGTTAAAATTGTGCTAACCATATATTAAAATAGGTTAAGCACAAGTTTACTCCTATTTGCACTGGCGCACCGGTTTAAAGGGTATGTCCACCCTTAAATCAAACTTTTAATATAGGCTTCCCCTGTCCCCCAGCCCCAACCGCATAGTTTTTTATTTTAAGAAAGCCCCCCAAACTCTTACTTACCTCCCCTCTTTCCTCCCGCCGCGCCTCCCGGCCCTCTGCTGCAGAAATGCAAGCGAGAGGCGGGACCGGCAGGCGCGTCTGTGATTGGCTTGAGCTGCAGCCAATCACGGACGCGGCTGCCGCAGCTCACTTCAGCGGAGGAAAGAGGAGAAGGTAAGTAAGAGTTTGGGGGAGCTTTCTAAAATAAAATTATGCGGTTGGGGCTGGGGGACCAGTGGGAAGCCTATACTAAAAGGTTAATGCTAGGGGGAGGGAATCGGGAGAGGGAGGGGAGAGGGATGGGTGAGGGAGGAGAAGGCGCAGTACGCATGGCAAAAATCTACCTGAGGCCAGTAGGAGGCAGAGTCCTATATGGACTCTGTAGCTCATGGTGGCAGTTTTTGGGACTTTGGGGGGACTACAGGAGCAACCCATGGAGCTGGGATGTTAGGTATAGGATTAAACTACACTACACATTGTGGGGCCAGTATTTGGGGGGGATTATAGTTTTGGGGGGTGGACATGCCCTTTAACAAAGAACACCCGTTATACCGGTGCAATGTATTTATAAAGGATTTGCACCACTTTTAACTCCAAAATTTAAACGCATTAATGGCTGGTCTTAAAGTAGCGCTGGGGTAATTCCTTTTGG
The DNA here is from genome assembly GCA_019447015.1 of Hymenochirus boettgeri. Taxonomy (NCBI): domain Eukaryota; kingdom Metazoa; phylum Chordata; class Amphibia; order Anura; family Pipidae; genus Hymenochirus; species Hymenochirus boettgeri. The sequence continues at coordinate 142,577,325 of CM033473.1, forward strand.
GAATTTTAAGGTGCAAATCCAGTATTAAACACTGAAAGCTATATTAGCCCGGAGCAATTGTGGCTCTGGTAAATGAGGCCCATATCTTTGTTTTTTCTTCTCAGACTTGTTGAGAATATGTTTTAAGAACATCTAACTTTTTTGGGAAACCACCAAAATCTCTTAACTGGTGACTGACTGCATAATGAAGTTAACTGCTGTAAGTGCATGTTTGTAAACAGGATCCTCACCACAGACCAAGATAAAAACTTTGCTTTTTAATTTTACTTGTTCTCTTTTCTTCTCTTCCCTTTATTCTTGTAGGGGGGTTTAAGGACTGTATCTACTCCCGCAGTTTTTAAGCTAGTGACACGGTCCAGGGGTGTGAGGCACACGGAGAAGTGTCTGATCACACCTAGCTAAGTAATAAGTGGAAATCTGTAGATTTCGGAATGTTTTCACCATTGTCATAAATGGGTACAATCCTCAAATGTGGACATTTCAAGGTTATAGGGCCAATGTGATCATAACACAAACACTCAACCCCCCCATCCCCCACACAGACACAAAACATAAACCTTATTATTTGCAATATTCTGGCAGCTTTGAAATCCTATATGCAAAAGGGAAATGGAAGGAGATTAGAGAAGGGCTACTAAGGGCAATGGGGGGCTTGACTATGCAGATTAGGCAAGTTATGGCTGTTTACATTAATAGCAATGATTTTGAGATTATGATGACTTTATACAATATATTATGGGCCATATAATAACTCTAGGGTGCATTGTTTACCAATAGGTCATATCAGAGGACTTGTGGACATCCCTTTAAGTAACAAGAAAAGAAGATCTTTAGGTTTGGAAACGTTTCTTTATAGTGAGAACGGTTAATTTGTGGAACTGTCTCTTCCCAGCATATGTGAGTAATGGCAAGTTTCTAAAACTAAAAAATATTGAGAATATTGGTAATAACAAATATTATAGTTCTGGTTTATCCAGGGATCCTTTCCGATTGCCCATTTGGAGTCCGGATGGAATTTTCCCCTCCTTTTTAGTTGGGATTGTTTTTACCTACTCTGAGCAACGTTAGGTAGGTTAAAGAGTAGGGTAAAAAGGTTGGACTAGACTGTGAGTGTCATATTTCAACCTCACTTACTATGTTACTGACCCACCCTTACCATTTCCATGGCAGCCATACTAAAGGGTATGTTACCTTAAAATACATATTTTTTCTTATGTAGTTCTCCCCCCCTCCCAACCCCAACCACAATGTCCATTTGGTAAAAAAAAAAAATCAGATTACTTATTTACAGCCTTTGTTCCCCGCGCCTCTGCGTAATGTTACTTCCACCAAGTAACATTGGGGCTGGACCGGCATCCGTGTCTGTGATTGGCTGCGAAGTGGCTATTGTGAACGCCGGTGGAATGAAGACCATAAGTAAGTATTCTTTTTACAAATGGAAAATGCGGTTGGGGCTGGGAGGGGGAGACTACATTACAGAAAAGGTGTTTAATGAAAGTCTTAAAAAGCAGCTTATGATCTGGGTGGTGGGAGGGAGGGGGGAATCACTGCACACGTAATGACTTAATACCCTCCGAAGAAAAGCAGAAACCTTTACACAGGAAGACAGTCTCCTGGTCTTCACTTCCTGACTTTGGCAAGCACTCGGCAGAGACCATAAGGAGCAGAGGAGTATGGTAAGGATCTTTTAACACTACACAGTGGGGCCAGCATGGGGTTAAATTTTAGTTTTGGGGGTGGCAATGCATTTTAAATGTAACTATACTATCATCAAAAAAGTTAATTTTATGGTCATAAATCCATACCTGTCACCAGCCACATTACAACACACCTATTGACCTTCATTTCCGTGGCAGCCATACATAAGGGTGACTACAGTATACTTAAAAACACAATTTTGTCAATCATCAAAAAAGTTATTTAAATGATCATAAACGCATAACCAGATCCCTTGTATATTGTGTGGTTAACATTGAAGGTTTGACTAAGTCGCATCTGGAAATTGTACCCACCAGAGTTAGGTCATGTGCTCGTTTGAGCAAAGTACTCTAACTAGAGAGTCAGCTTCAAGCATCGGCCACCAGGAGAAGCGGTCAGCTCATTCAGCCAAAAAGGCAAGTACAAGTATGTTAGGACCCAGTTAAAGAAACACACCTTGATGTGGTGACTGTGCTTAAATATCTGTTTGTATTCACTCGATCAACTGGACTTGAAGTTTAGTTCTTGAAGACGTTTCACTAGTCATTCAACTGGCGTTCTTGACTTCAGAATGACTTGAGAATGACTGTGACACAGAGAATTGTGGCAATTATGTACCCTGGAAAATTCCAATGAGTTAATCCACGCCAGGTGTTTAAGGCATGATTGCATAGTGGCTAAGAGGTGTTATAGGAATGCCCAAGTAAGTTGTCAAAAACAGCATTGTACACGGCAGAGAGTTGTGTCAAACCCCACACCTCTATTTAGGCTTGGTTTCGTTATTTCACATAAATGGCCTCCTTAACACCTCTCTTGAACCAGTCAAGTTCTTTTGCCAATTGTTAACATTACCAATCTTCAAAGGTATGTCCTTTACTCCTTAAGGATGCAGGTACACGGCTGAGTCCTGACCCAGGAATTGGCTCTTCTGTGCTGGGCCATACGTTGATGCAGTTGCTGTTTGTTCTCCCACCCCATACAAATCAAGCATTCTTCACTGCACTGCACTGCGTACATGATGTTGCTTTTCTTGTGTTTCGGTATTGGGTCTTTTGGATGTACCAACTGCTGCCTCAGTGTGTTGTTCAGTTTAAAGCAGACAGGGATACGGTGTTTTTTGAAAATTCTTAATTTCTCGGAGACCCCTGCTACCTATGGGATGACCATGTCTTTCTCCTGTCTTGCTTTTGTCCCTTCACTGTTGGTATAAGTGTTCTTTTCTTCCTTCTCTTCTACTTCTTTTGACAAAGGCCCAGTCTGATATCAACAAATTTTAAACGCTCCTCTGAGATGTTCCATTCTTTAGCCTTTGCCTCTTGTGCTGTTGGGGATGTTCTCTGCTCTTTGTTGCAGGGTGAACCACTTGTGTCTAAGGGGTGGCCCTTCGGCCTTAAGGGAACTAAAGTCTCCCGACAACAGTTGTCCCCATAGACAAGTCACATTCACAACATGACAAAAGCTGTGTCTCACACACCTACTCCCTTGCTTGGCCATTGGGTGATTTATGAAATAACCTGTTGGTCACTAGGGGTCAGCTCCCCACATCCCCTTACTGGTTAAACCCCCGCTAAGTGTCTGCGTACAGGCACATGCTGCCATAAACTCAACAGATCAAAACATAAGTTGCAGCCAATTGCTTTCCTAAAAGCCGACAACCATCACATTACAGCACAGAGATCCTCTCTCCATGCACACGACAGGGATTTCAGTTTTTTGTTTTCAAACACTTCAAGTGCTCCTGTCCTAACATGATATAACTCCTTTGCTTTTTCATACAAAAGAAATTATCTTTGCAGTGTATTTCATAGATAACATTGTGTAATAAAGAATACTTACATTTCAGCAAAAGTGGTGCAAGGTACATAGTCATTTCTTAAATATACAGTGGACTTCTAAAATTAGATACTTTATTCAAGTTGATGATGGAATTCAATGGTCTTGGCCACACTAAATGTATCATCCTTATATACATCTATCACTTATATAGAGGCTATACAAGCTTTAACAATGATTTTGGTCCAGGGAGTTATATAGGTGACAATATTGGATCTCTGGAGAATTTCTATAGTAAAATTAATGGGGTTCACTGCAAAATAAAATATGTTTTGAATTATCTAAGCATCTATTTTTGGGTGTATTAGTAAAAAAAAACTGAAGGAATATTGAAGAAATAGATACAGAATTATAAACAAAATAAACAGATAGAAGCCAGCTTCTGGCTTTTAATGTTGCCAATGTGTACTAGGTTTAGTTATGATATTGCTAAATCTGTCACTTTTACGATCACGTGTTGGGAGTGAAGCCTTTTTGAAATATTAAAGCAATGAGTTCCTAGAAAAAAACTTACCTACGATCCCAAAAGCAGACACATCTCAAGATACCTGATTGAACCTTCTGTCCCCTTTGTTCGGTTTCCAAGGTCAAGACGACCAAGAAGTTCTCGTACTTCTTGCTGAGAATATCACATGCAAATGAAAAAAAAAATTTTAAACTGTAGTAAAAGATACAATACACTAGAAAGGGTCACTTAAAAATACTGGACACTCAAAAAATATTTTTACAAAAAAACTAAAAAAGTTTACAGTCCCTTCTACACCCCTTTTCAAAGTTAATCTTATCTTCTTTGTTTAGCATCATGTTTGTTTCTGTTCACATTGTTATTGCTGTTGTTCCCCAAGAAGCACTTTATTCACCAGTTTAGCAAAATGATAGTGAGGTGTAGAGTGCCTTCATAGTGCAATCTTTGTTATATTTTTTATTTTTATGGATCTTACAAACCATCCATTTTTTGTTTTGCAGACTGTAATTTTAGTTGGCAACCCTGGGACAACCTTTCTAATATCTTTATACTACATAGTATTATTGTAGGGGAGGTGTGATGCCACCCTCCATTTTGCCTATCAGGAACAGTATATATTTTTGCAAATAGAGAAAGACATCACATAAGGCAAATCTGTTATTAGGTATCAACTTCCATAGTTATCAATCTGGATTCTGGAATTTGTGGAATTCTGGAATTTTTAGAGTTACTACTGATTAATGGAGCACTAAAGTGAGATTATAAGCTACAAAGTATATTAGCTGTGAAGGTAGGAGTTGGTGTTCTGTAAACAAGCTGCAATTAAAATGATCTTTGTGTTTCCAAACTCACCTTATCATCAATAATTACTAAGTCCTTTGGTTCAGTACGATCAATTTTCAAAACACGGTACCTTGTTTCAGCATGGTTACTTCCAACAAGAAAATACCTCTGATTGAGAAAAAAAAACAGTTAGCAAAAGATCATGTGCTTTCCCATTTTATAAAAAATGCATTCATTAATTCATCTGCCAGCTTAAAGGGAAACTAAAGTGCGTATGAAATTTTTTTAGAAACAGTTAAAATAAAACATACGTGAGGTAGGATTGGTGCTTTTTACCTCCCAATATCATTTTTTATGAGGAGCAGCAGGATGAAGAAAACTGCTTCTGCCAGTCTTCCTGTATGCTTCAGCACTACTTTTAATATAGAATGGCCCAGGGCCATAACCTGGCAGATGAAAACTGTATGTACTGTAGCTCCTCAACAAAACAATATTGTGAGGTAGGAATAATTAATCCTATCTCCTTGCCCCAGGTGCTTTTCATTTTTAAAAAGTTGATTTTTAAATTATAGTTGTCCTTTACCTTGATATCCAATATTTACAATTAGGGGGATATTCATTCAAGGTTAATTATTTTTCTAAAAATGCAGAAACATATTTCATATACCACAGTAAAAAGCAATCAGTAACTTTTGGGGAAATAATGTTTAATGTTCAAATAAAAGATAGGGCCAGTCAGATAACTAATGGAACATCTTAAAAAACGTAACTGTAAGTACAGTTGATGTAGCTGAATGCCCCAATAAAATATAGAACAGTAATTGAGCGCTCCAGGGGCCTGATTTACTCACATGTGCTGTGCTAAAAATAGGGGTTAAAATTGTGCTAACCTATATTAAAAATAGGTAGCAACAAGTGTAATTACTCATAATTGCAATGGCTGCACCGGTTTAAAGGGTATGTCCACCCTTAAATCAAACTTTTAATATAGGCTTCCCCTGGTCCCCAGCCCCAACCGCATAGTTTTTATTTTAAGAAAGAGCCCCCCAAACTCTACTTACCCTCCCCTCTTTCCTCCGCCGCGCCTCCCGGCCCTCTGTTGGAGAAATGCAAGCAGAAGGGCGGGACCGGCAGCGCGTCTGTGATTGGCTGAGCTGCAGCCAATCACGGACGCGGCTGCCGCAGCTCACTTCAGCGGAGGAAAGAGGAGAGAATGGTAAGTAAGAGTTTGGGGAGTTTCTTAAAAAAAAATTATGCGGTTGGGGCTGGGGGACCAGTGGGAAGCCTATACTCAAAGGGTAATTAATCTAGGGGGGGGAATCGGGAGAGGGAGGGAGAGGGATGGGGGAGGAGGGGGAGAAGGGCCTGCAGTAGCCTGGCAAAAATCTACCTGAGGCCAGGTAGGAGGCAGAGTCCATATGGACTCTGTTAGCTCTGGTGGCAGTTTTTGGACTTTGGGGGGGACTACAGGAGACAACCCTAGGAGCTGGGATGTTAGGTAAGGATTAAAACTACACTACATTGGGGGGCCAGTAGGTTTGGGGGGGGGATTATAGTTTTGGGGGTGGACATGCCCTTTAACAAAAGACACCCGTTATACCGGTGCAATGTATTTAATAAAGGATTTGCACCACTTTTAACTCCAAAATTTAAGACCAGTAATGGCTGGTCTTAAAGTAGCGCTGGGGTAAAATTCCTTTTGGGAATTTTAGGTGCAAATCCAGTATTAAACACTGAAAGCTATATTAGCCCGGAGCAATTTGTGGCTCTGGGTAAATGAGGCCCATATATCTTGTTTTTCTTCTCAGACTTGTTGAGAATATGTTTTAAGACATCTAACTTTTTTGGGAAACCACCAAAATCTCTTTAACTGGTGACTGACATGCAATAATGAATTTACTGCTGTAAGTGCATGTTTGTAAACAGGATCCTCACCACAGACCAAAGATAAAAACTTTGCTTTTTAATTTTACTTGTTCTTCTTTTCTTCCCTTTATTCTTGTAGGGGGGTTTAAGGACTGTATCTACTACCGCAGTTTTTAAGCTAGTGACACGGTCCAGGGGTGTGAGGCACACGGGAGAAGTGTGCTATCACCTAGCTAAGGAATAAGTGGAAATCTGTAGATTTCGGAATTGTTTTCACCATTGGCTATAATGGGTACAATCCTCAAATGTGGACATTTCAAGGTTATAGGGCCATGTGATCATAAACACAAACACTCACCCCCCCATCCCCCACACAGACACAAGAACATAAACCTTATTATTTGCAATATTCTGGGCAGCTTTGAAATCCTATATGCAAAAGGGAAATGGAAGGAGATTAGAGAAGGGCTACTAAGGGCAATGGAGGGGCTTGACTATGCAGATTAGGCAAGTTATGGCTGTTTACATTAATAAAGCAATGATTGTGTGAGATTATGATGACTTTATACAAATATATTAATGGGCCATATAATAAACTCTAGGGTGCATTGTTTACCAATAGGTCATATCAGAGGACTTGTGGACATCCTTTAAGATAACAAGAAAAGAAGATCTTTAGGTTTGGAAACGTTTCTTTATAGTGAGAACGGTGAATTTGTGGAACTGTCTTCCAGCATATGTAGTAATGGCAAGTTTCTAAAACTAAAAAATATTGAGAATTATTGGTAATACAAATATTATAGTTCTGGTTTATCCAGGGATCCTTTCCGATTGCCATTTGGAGTCCGGATGGAATTTTCCCCTCCTTTTTAGTTGGGATTTGTTTTACCTACCTCTGGAGCAACGGTTAGGTAGGGTTAAAGAGTAGGGTAAAAAGGTTGGACTAGATGGATGTGTGTCTATATTCAACCTCAATTACTATGTTACTGACCCACCCTTACCATTTCCATGGCAGCCATACTTAAAGGGTATGTGAACCTTAAAATACATATTTTTCTGTAATGTAGTCTCCCCCCTCCCAACCCCAACCACAATGTCCATTTGTAAAAAAAAAAATCAGATTACTTATTTACCAGCCTTTGTTCCCGCGGCCTCTGGCCGTAATGTTACTTCCACAAAGTAACATTAGGGGCTGGACCGGCATCCGTGTCTGTGATTGGCTGCGAAGTGGCTATTGTGAACGCCGGTGGAATGAAGACCATAAGTAAGTATTCTTTTTACAAATGGAAAATGCGGTTGGGGCTGGGAGGGGGGAGACTACATTACAGAAAAGGGGTTTAATGAAAGTCTTAAAAAGCAGCTTAATGGATCTGGGTGGTGGGAGGGAGGGGGGAATCAGCTGCACAGCGTATGACTTAATACCTCCGAAGAAAAAAGCAGAAACCTTTACACAGGAAGACAGTCTCCTGGTCTTCACTTTCCTGGACTTTGGGCAAGCACTGCAGAGAAACCATAAGGAGCAGAGGTATGGTAAGGATCTTTTAACACTACACAGTGGGGCCAGCATGGGGTTTAAATTTTAGTTTTGGGGGTGGCATGCATTTTAAATAGTAACTATACTATCATCAAAAAAGTTAATTTTATGGTCATAAATCCATACCTGTCAACCAGCCACAGTTACACACACCTATTGACCTTCAATTTCCGTGGCAGCCATACATAAAGGGTGACTACAGTATACTTAAAAAACAAATTTTTATCAATCATCAAAAAAGTTATTTTAAATGATCATAAACGCAATAACACAGATCCCTTGTATATTGTGTGTTACATTGAAGGTTTGACTAAGCCTTCTGGGAAATTGTACTCCACCCAGAGTTAGGTCATGTGCTCGTTTGAGCAAAGTACTCTAAACTAGAGAGTCAGCTTCAAGCATCAGGGCCAACAGGAGAAGCGGTCAGCTCATTCAGCCAAAAAGGCAAGTACCAGTAGGTGTAGGACCCAGTTAAAGAAAGCAACCTTGATGTGGTGACTGTGCTTAAAATATCTGTTGTATTCAATTCGATCAACTGGACTTGAAGTTTAGTTCTTGAAGACGTTTCACTAGTCATTCAACTGGCGTTCTGACTTCAGAATGACTTGAGAATGACTTGACACAAGAATCTGTGGCAATTATGTACCCTGGAAAATTCCAATAGTATATCACAGCCAGGTGTTAAGGCATGATTGCATAGTGGCAAGAGGTTATAGGAATGCCCAGAGTAAGGGTCAAAAACAGCATTGTACTGGCAGAGAGAGTGGTGTCAAAACCCCCCACCTATTTAGGCTTGGTTTCGTTATTTCACATAAATGGCCTCCTTCACACCTCTCTTGAACCAGTCACGTTCTTTTGCCAATTGTTAAACATTACAATCTTCAAAGGTATGTCCTTATCCTTAAGATGCAGGTACACGGCTGAGTCCTGACCCAAGGAATTGGCTCTTCTGTGCTGGGCCATACGTTGATGCAGTTGCTGTTTGTTCTCCCCCACATACAAATCAGAGCATTTTCACTGCACTGCACTGCGTACATGATGTTGCTTTTCTTGTGTTCGGTATTGGGGTCTTTTGGATGTACCAACTGCTGCCTCAGTGTGTTGTTCAGTTTAAGCAGACAGGGATACGGTTTTTTTTGAAAATTCTTAATTTCTCGGAGACCCCTGCTACATATGGGATGACCATGTTCTTTCTCCTGTCTTGCTTTTCCCCTTCACTGTTTGGTATAAGTGTTCTTTCTTTCCTTCTACTTCTTTTGACAAAGGCCCAGTCTGGATATCAACAAATTTTAACGGCTCCTCTGAGATGTTTCATTTCTTTAGCCTTTGCCTCTGTGCTGTTGGGGATGTTCTCTGCTCTTTGTTGCAGGGTGACACTCAGCTTGTGATCTAAAGGGTGGTGGCCACTTACGCCCTTAAAGGGGAACTAAAGTCCCAGACAACATTGTCCCAATAGACAGATCACATTCACAAACATACCAAAAAAGCTGTGTCTCACCCTCTCCCTTTGCTGTGGCCATTGGGGATTTATGAAAATAACCTGTGAGTACTAGGGGTCAGCTCCCCACAATCCACCTTAGCTGGGTAAACCCCAGCTAAGTGTTGCGTACAGGCACATGCTCCATAAAGCTCAACAGATCAAAACAAGGAAGTTGCAGCCTTGCTTCCTAAAAGCCGACAACCAATCACATTACAGCACAGAGATCCTCCCTCTCCATGACACAGAACAGGATTTCAGTTTTTGTTTTCAAACAACATTCAAGGCTTGTCCTAACAATGATATAATCCTTTGCTTTTCATACAAAAAGAAATTAATCTTTGCAGTGTATTTCATAGATAACATGGATGTAAGAAACAGAATATACATATTCAGCACAAAATAAAAGTGTGGGGAATAGAACCTGCAACTTGATTTACCTGTCTTGCTAAAAGCAGAAGTCTTACCTCTAGGCTAAGAGGGACACTATATAAACCATTGGTAACATGTAGAATATGTGTAGGAAACATAATGGAAACAAAAACTAAAGATACATTGGGGGAATCAACTCATAACCTTCTGAACTGTATGTGTCTAAACCTGGCATCTTACAAGGTGAGCCACCGCTGAATAAGCTTAAAGCCTAGGAACATTTAGAAGCTTTATCTTTTGCAAAAAAAAAAAAAGGATTAGCTGGGATATTGAACTTGTGATCTTCTGAACTGTATGTGTCTAAACCTGGCATCTTACAGGTGAGCCACCACTGCACAAGCTGAATGTCAGGGGTATTAATTAGAAGCTTTATTTCTCATGGAATATAAAGAACAAAAAAAAGCTACATCTGGGGTATTGAAATGTGACCTTCTGAACTGTGTATCTTTTAAATCTGGTGCCTTACCTGGTGAGCCAACACTGAATAAGCAGAGAGTCAGCTACATTTGGAAGCTTTATCTTTTGTTAGGAAAAGAATAATAAAAAAGTGGAATATGGACCCCTGATAACACTAGAAAAGCTGCTTGTACCTGCCGTTTATTTTCTAGCAACTCACACTGACTGGTAAATAAACTGCAGGGTACAAAGCAGCTTTAAAAGTTCTCTTATCAGGGACTTCCATATTGGTGTGTAGACATCTGTATAGAAAACACTTTGTGCATAGAGACATTGATTACTGGGGTCAGGGGGCGTGGTTCTTTGATGACTTCATGGGCTGTGGGGTGGAATGGCACCAACATGGAAGCCTTCTTATTTACAGAATCTATTTCTCATATATACTAAATGCAATGTACCACAGAAGAATTTTACAATGTATAGGTGTTCTGGGGAGAAAAACTTTCACATTAGGTTTTTGAAAATGTAAGTTTAGTTCTCCTTTAACACTTGGCTGTGATATGCTAATTGGGATTTTCCAGGGTACATAATTGCCACAGATTCTTGTACAAGTCATTCTGAATTGAGAAAGCCAGTCGGATGGCTAGCGAAACGTCTTCAAGAACTAAACTAAAATTAGATCAACAAAAGTCCAGTTGATCTAATTGAATACAACAGATATACCATGACCTGGATGAATGAGAACCTTCACAAGCATGTGCTTAAAATAATTTGGCCAACTTATTGAACTAATTGCTTTTATTTATCCAGGGTTTAGCAGGCTGTTTGTAGCAGCAACCTTATGGAGGTAGCCAATATACAATTAGAATTGTTTGTGCACTAGAATTCTATTTTTTGTATGTATTACATTTTTGGTCTCTAGTTGCACTTTCAATATGGATGTACAGCCCAATTTTCTATATATTGTGACCTGACACAAGTACACACACCTACTGACCTACCCTTCGATTTCCAGCCCTACCTAAAGGGTAACTGTAGTCAAAGAACAAAAGATTAATCATCAAAAGAGTTAGTTTTATGGTCTTAAACACAAATATATATCCCCCAACCACACACAGACAGGTACACACACCCACTGATGCTCTATACCCACCCCTCCATTTCCTGGAACCATAACATAATCATCAAATTGGTTAGGTTCATTGTCATGAATGCAAATACATATCCTTCAACTCCAGACAGACACAGCAACACCTTCTGACCAAACTTCCGATTTACATGGCAACCATTATAGTAAAAAAATATCTTAAACAATGATTAAAAATGGTTTTATGGTTATAAAACCACTGATGCCTCAATACCCACCATAGTCTTCTGTTTCCATGGCAACCATACTAAAATCATAAAATAAATTAGTTTTACGGTTAAAGCAAAAACATCAGTAAGTGTTTGTATCTGTGACTTTGTGGGGTTAGAGTGTATGTTTTTTGTAATTTTTAGAAAAATCAAACAAATTGTGAAAGTGAAAGAATCTGCCCAAATTATATTATCTGCAAAGTTCTCAGCTGCAACATTTCCCCATATTTCAACTTAAGATGTATAATGTATGCAGAATTCTGTAACTGTTTAGCAACCCAAATTCTACAACCTAAACAAGAACACACCAGAGAACAGTAATGACTTTTCCATCTGTTTTTAAAGTACGTCCAATCACAGGCGCTGCAGCTTCTGTGCACAGAAAAGGCACGGAAGCTAAGCAGAAGAACGCAGAGAGAACAATGGCTGGTAAGTAGGTTTACCAGCAGCTTTAAAATCTAAGAATCTCACAAAGTTGCGGTTTTGGGGGGCTGATAGCATAATGCCAAAAGTTTGTGTGGTGGTGTAATATAATTACCAACTAATGCAAAGCTTAAAAAAGCTTTTACTGGAGGAATATTGTTTTTATAATATAGGGTTAATTCACAGAAGATCCAAGAGTAGGAAGCACTTTTATACAGGTTATGGAATTTAAATGTGACTTTGTATATACTTATTTTACACACGGGTATAAAAGAGGTACAGTATGTTAGCTCTCAAAATGTTTTTATTTTGTTTGGGGTTTTTCGTCCATGGCATAGCACTTAAAACATTTGTATCTTTTAGGAATATACATACTGTATATACTCAAGTATAATCCGAGGTTTTCAGGCTTTAAAAAAAGCCTGAAAATCGAACCTCGGCTTATACTTGAGTTACTCCCCCACTCACCTCTCTGCTGGCTGACGCTCTAACAGGAGCGCTAATGCGCGCTATGGTTAAGTTAAGCTGTAAACAGTAGGGAAATGTCAGAGGAGCCAGCAGTGGATAGCACTCGTGGGTAAGTTCTCTATCTTCGTTTCCAGCTCCTGTTACATTCATTTAAAGGAGAAATAGTGTGTGTAATGTTTTTTATTTTATTTTAAATAAACTGTAAAAATTAAAAGTACAAATATTGATCTGTGAGGAGAACCAGCCCTAAGAAAACAGATTCTGCCAGTCTTCCTCCTGGCATCAGCACTATCTTTAATAAAAGGACTAGTCCAGGGCTAACCTGGCAAATTAAAACTGTAAGTGCTGTAGCTTCTTAATATAAATGATATTGTGAGGTAGGAATAATTAATCCTACCTACCGTACCCCAGGTATTAATTATAGTGTATATATATATTATATATATATAATATATATATTATATATATATATATATCTAGTTATATATATATAATATAGTATCTTTAGAATGGGAGGAAAGACATACAGGGAGATTCAATAGAAGTTCTTATCGTTTAAAATGGTGCTAAATTTGCCCCAGCCAATCAGAACTTATTTAACATTTGAAAGCTAACATCTGATTGGTGGGCAAAATTAGCACCATTTTAAACGATAAGAAATTTTATTGAATACCCTGATGTTCTTTACTTCATGTTCTTCAATTAATGAAAAAGGAATATTCATTCACTTTCTAAATGAGCTATTCCTTAAAAAAAAAATAGTTTAAACTAAGAAAAAAAAAAAAAAAGCAGGGAGTAACACAAAGCCAACCTGTGGACCTATTCAGCTAATGAGAGCACCACAATCAGCAAAGTCTATTGAGTGAATGTGGACCCTCTGCACCTAGGAATCACGTAGAAGCTGTAGGCTACACTTCCTGGTATCTCTGGTCCAGGTTCAGTAATACGGATCAATGGAGGTATAGGTGTAGCTTACAGATGACGACTCCAAGCTGTGACGAGATATCTTTATTTGAACAAAACATGTGTGCTACATGTTTCGGACCAACGTCTTTCTCAAGCACCATGTAGTAGCACACGTTTTGTTCAAATAAAGATGATTCACAGCTTGGAGTCTGTGTCATCTGTAAGCTACACGTATACCCCATTGATCAGCAAAGTCTATGTGAATGAAGGTAGGGGCAAGGCAGATTCGGGTGGGTTGCAGCATGTTGGGGTAAGAGGCTACAGTACCATCATACTATACATCTTGGTAGTATATACAGAAGCACATTAGCATGAATAAACCGTTAAATAAGGGGAGGTCTTCCCTAAACTTCCTCCCTAATTTTTGAATTCTGAAACACTCACTCCTGGCTGGCAGATTGTAAGTAAGATTGTAAGTACTGGTACAAAGTGGATATCTGCCTTTAATAAACTTTTCCATTCTGTTCAGTGGAATAAAATGAATACAGAACAATTACTTGAAGTTCCCAGGGAGCCTGTCTCAATCCTGGGTGGAGGCACGCCAATCTGTTATTCCTGCTCTCTCATATAGTGGAGACACAGGACTGCTGTAGAGCCAATCCAGACTATAAATACCAAACTTCTATTCTGTGTAACCAGAGGGCTACATTTGGAGGCACTGCTGAGATTTGAAGTAGGAGTAAATTGCAAATATGCCCTTACTTACCCTTACTAAATCCCAGCAGAGGTTTATGCTTCGGCCCTAAAGGAAAATGCTAATCCTAAACACACCTTTGCAGTTGATTGCGTACCACCAGAGGTTACGCTTGAAATGATAGAAAATACCGTGGCCAGTTAAAGACACTTTTAATCTGCATGCTTGCTATCAGATGATGGGTCTGCAGTGGAAGGTTATGTCAGCCTACTGTTTAAAGTTGATTATGCACTAAATGAAGATTGGGCCATATGTTCTATTCGCCAGAGCAGCTTATTAATGGGATGCCCTTTGATTTACCCAAGGCCTCCTGTTACACCTCAAAAAGGGAAAACATACTCCCAAACTTTAGCTCCTGTTGCTGTGAGGAGGAGAGTGCTACCACCAACCCCTTGCAAGCTGGCACCCACAATAAAGCAAGAATATACTATAACTGAAAATAGTGGAGCCAAATATACCAATATTTCAGAGAATCTCCTGAATCAGATATTAGCTAAAATGACCGAGATATTGGCTCACATATTGCAGTTAAAAAAAGCTAAAGACATTTTCTGGAATAGAGTCTGTTCCCACTAGAGAAGAGGGATTTAAGACCTGTAAGGAATCTGCATTACAAGCTCTGGACGAATGGGCTTGTTCTGAATAGGGCACAAAAAAAAAAAGATTATGGAGCACCTGGGTCTGCCTTCAGCTAACTGTGTTTTAAATTTTAAAGCATTCCAGATTGACCTATAAAGGATGCTTCAGAAACTGTGCAAAATATTCCAGCTGGAAGCATGGAAATCTGGTAGGCCCCAAGTACCTTATGGACATTCATTTAGATGGGTATCCAGAGCAAGCCCTTTTTGACACTGGATCACAAGTTACAGTTATTTATAATAGTTACTAACAGAAAATATTAGTGCACAAACCCCTGCAGCCTGTTAAGGGGTTAGAAGTATGGGGCCTGAACCAGAAAGCTTATCCCTTGGATGGACAGATAAAAGTGACTGTACTAGTGAAAGGAAACCAAATATGCAAAAACAGGAAGGCTACCGGACTCAGGCGGAGGGTAACATCACAGCTTTATTGATGATCATATAAAAACATCCAACGATAGAAACAGCAGCACCAAAACTCTCAACATGTGTGCAAGGCTCCGCCCAACATGTTTCGTGGCTCAACGCCACCTCCTTAGGGGCTCGGAGTCCAAAACATCCCCACCCCGCTTATAAGGTGAATCCATTAACCCATTAAGCAAAAATACAAAATCATCTATTAAAATTAAGGATAAAATCCAACAAGTTGAAAGTCCAATAAGAGATCCCCAAAAGATGTAACACCACAATATGTTGAAACAAAATGTACATATCCATGTAACATTAAAACTTATAGCATTAAACAGATACAATCAAGCCAGGTGTCAAATATACCAACTACCACTGGCAGCTAATTAGCACAGTAAGATAGCAATAAGTTACAATGGAGTGAACCCAGAGAGACCGTAAAACACATAAAATCGTAATTTCCACACAGTGTACTAAACCAGAGCATGTATTATAACAATGATTCCAAGAATTCAAATTTAAATATATAAAATTCATGAGATCCATATAAATATGTACAAACTCTACAATAATTGCATACATGCTAAATAGAATATCCAATGACTATTAAACATATTAAATAGTTAAGCCTCGAATCCAACAGCATTATATATATTCATGAATAAAGGTAAGTTGGTATAAACAGAGAGAGAGATATAGAAAGGTAATTATAAGTATGAGAGTAGATAAAGAAGTGGGAAAAGGGGAAGTAAAAAGAAGATGAGGGAATAAGCAATAAAGAAGCACTGAAAACTTCAACTAAGTAGTTCAAAAATCACAGAAACAACTTAATTCGAATTCTTTGTTGAGGCCAAATGGAACCATTGTCTCTAGTGTGAAAATCCAATAAGCTTCTTTTTTCAAAAGATTCCTATTCTGATCACCTTTCCTGGTTCCCTGTTCCTCATGATCTATAATTTGGAAGTCCATGTTAATGTTACCCTTATGCTCCTTCAATATATGTTCTGAAATAGAAATATTATATTGGCAGTTTAGAATCGCATTTATATGTTCTGCCATTCTCTTGTAGGCCGGTCTCACAGTCTTCCAAACGTATAGTTTGTCACAATTACAAGTGGCTAAGTATATAATATGCGTGGTCTCACAATTAAAAAATCTTTTTATAGTGTATTCCTTGTGTGTTCTTGTACTTTTGAATGACATTTTACACCTTTTCCTACCACACTTAGAACATCCTTTAAAGGTCAACCAAGTGTCAGATTTTTGCCCCTTCTTAATCTCAGTAAATAAGCTTGGGGAGACTACAGAGCCTCCTTCTAAAAACATGGGTAGAAACAGCTGTAGAGAAATAATCATCTCCGGAATCATTCCTGTCCCATTCGGTATCTCTTTTATCAAAATGCACCCTGCGTTCTCTAGATTGTGATCTTTTCCTGTGAGATGTTCTATCTCTGCTTCTAGGCCTCCGTGGTGTTGACTCAAACCCTTTTAACCTATATGGCTGTGTGTGTTGCCACATATATACCTTTTGCAGTTCATAGTCCAATTTCTCATGTTTTTTCTTCTTTGTACTTAGCTCAAACTTAGACTTAGACTACTACTCATAATTTGCATATCCTCGATCACTTTAACATGCTGTTTCTTGTTATACTCACAAATTAAATCCATTAAATGTAATGAGCACTGGGAAAGTACTGAGTTCCAATTATCTACAAACTCTTTATTTTCCACCTGGAAAGTTGGGAATTTTTTAATTCGTAACCCCCTGGGTATGTGTTTAACCCTAATATAATTCTCAAGGGTGCATGTATCCCACCATAATTTAATTTCTGTCATCATTTTCCTTTCCAGGTCTCTCCCTATGCTTTCATTGTCCTGCGCCCATAGACTGTGTTCCCAATCATTGTTTTTATCCTCAGAAAAGAATAATTGTGCAGGTTTATTACGTGTGTTAATATACGATTCCATAGTTTGTGGCCGCTCCATAGTAAAAAGGTTACCAGTCTATTCCTCTATAACGGATTTAAAAATATATCTTTATATATTCAAGGTGCAGGAACATTAACGACCATAGAGACAAGATGTATAGATAAATGGAACCCCAAATAATTAATGTTCAACAAGTCTCTCCAAAAATACATGTGTGACTGCTGCTTCACTTACTATTCTATAATAAGATCGCTTAATAGACAAATAGCTCTCCGCTAAATCGGGGGAGGAATTCCACCTGTAGAATCGGAACTCCGTAAACTCAATATAAGAGACACGCAACCTTGCACTGGACAGGTATCGGGAAGGAGATAGCTTCGCTGAATCAGCGTATCCAAACAAATGAAAGATCTGTACCTTCACAGATGCCGGCGTGTCCCGCTGACGTTCGGTGCTCACACAACTGTAGTAGGACCTGCATGGATGGATCAAAGTGACTGTACTTGTGAAAGGGCCTAGTGATAGAGCATCTTAAAGGGTATGTCCACCCTAAAAATAATTTTTTAATATAAGATTCCCCCTGCCAGCCCAGCCCCAACTGCTATATTTATATGTTTAGAAAGCTCCCCAAACTCTACTTACCTCCCCTCTTTCCTCCACCGCGCTGCCGGCCCTCTGCTTGCGAGAAAATGCAAGCAGAGGGGCGGGACCGGCAGTCGCGTCTGTGATTGGCTGAGCGGCAGCCAATCACGGACGAGGCTGCCGGGAGTTCATTTCGGCGGAGGAAAGAGGGGAGGTAAGTAAAGTTTGGGGCATTTTCTGATTAAATAAATAGAGCGGGTTGGGGCTGGGGGGACAGGGGCAAATTACATATAAAGGGATTTACACTAGGGGGAGGGAATGCTTCGGGAGGGAGAGGAGGGAGTGGGAGGGAGGGGGAGAAGGGCTGCAGTACGCATGCCAAAATTCTCTCGGAGGCCAGGTAGAAGGCAGAGTCCTATATGGACTGTGCTATCCTCCGGTGGGCAGTTTTTGGGACTTGGGGGGGGGGGGGGACTACAGGAAACCATATGGAGCTGGGATGTGAGGTAAGGATTACACTACACTACATGATGGGGCCAGTAGTAGTTGGGGGATTATAGTTTTGGGGGTGGACATACTCTTTAACCTACAGAAGTAGAAGTTATAGTTTTCACTGATACTGAAGATCCTAATGCTGTTCCTGTGATACTGGGTTCAAAAGTTTTTTTTTTTTTAATCATTCAGTTTCATTGAAAAGTTTTCAGAATAAATTGGATACATATTGACATAGTATCAAATCAAATATCAATATCAAATATCAAATACAAATAAAAATGAGTAATAATTAGATATTATTTACAGTGAAGAGTAGGTTTCAATTAGTTAAAGTGGTCGAAAATAAATTAAAATGTATGCCGCCCCCGCTGCGGTTATATATCTTGTCTTCGTCTGACATATACAAAAATACCTTTTGGACAGAAGTAGAGTTAGCTGTGTTGATATAATGATCTATTATCAGTATACCAGTATTCCCATTTTTTATAGAACTTGTGGAAATTAAGTTGAGTTATAGCGTATTGTTTCTCATATTGCATATTGGTATTTAAATTCTTCGTATAAGTGCAATGTTAGGGATTTTAGTGGTTAACCAGTTTCTGGCGATAATTGTATGATAATTATTGTGGTGTGGTAGATGATGGTTTGGTGGTTGTTAGGGAATGTTGTAAATCTATCCCTAGGAGAGCTAATTCGGGGGGTGAGAATAATCTGTTTTTGCAGTATTGATGAAATATTAGTTGAGATTTGTTCCATGTTTTCCTTATGTTCCTGCAGGTCCAGAATATGTGCAATAAAGTTCCTCTGGGCTCCCCACATCTCCAGCATATCGGTGAGTATTTGGGTTCCATTTTTTAATATAGTTGGTGTTCTAGTATTCTTAACACGTATTTTCCTTGAAGTTTCCCAATGTTGTGAGCATTTGGACATTTTAAAGGGGATATTGGCTGCATCAGACCATTGTTTGTCATTGAAGACTTCCCAGGTCTTCCCTCCATTTATATGTGGCTTGTAGTTTAGTGAATATATTTTTGGTGTGATCAGGTTATAGAAAGTTGTTATTCCTTTGGTGGGGGTTGTGTGGGGGCTATGATTGTAGTTCAGTTGATTCTTTTGAGGTTTTCCATTTTGATTTGGAGGTTGTGAGCAGGGAGATTATTTGATTATGTTTGAAGAAATCTTTCGGGTTGAGCTGGTATTTGTTTTGTAATATGGGGAATGGGATCGGCTTTTCATGCTGGTAGAGTTGATCAATTGTTTTTAGTTGATATTGATCCCATTGAACATGTAGATCTGGGATGAGTATTTCGATGCTGTTGATGGGTATATAATCATATAGTGGAGCTAGGAAATTTTGGTTTTTTATGTATATTTTTCCAGATTTTAGATTTTGATAGTTGTTTGGGGTAGGGTATAAGGAAGGGTTATTTGTTTATTTTCTAGGAGTGTTGCTCCCATAATTGTTTCAAGTTCCTGGGATGGCACATTTTTTCTTCTATTCACACCATAGGTTTGTGCTTGTCTTGCCTTTCCACCAGTATCTTATTTGAACAGAATTGTTGCTTGGTAATAATCTCTCAGGATTGGTATTGCTAGGCCTCCTGTTTTTCGATTTTTGGCCATAATTTGGTTGTTTTTTCTTGCCTTGTTTTGGTTCATATAAATTGAGTTATGTTTTTTTGTGCTCTTGAGAGGAAGGGATCTGGAATGGTTATTGGGATTGATCTGAACATGTGAGAGATACTGGGGAGAATCATCATTTTAGATGTCGTTATTCTGTCCATTAATGATAGTGTCATAATCTTCCACTTTTTTTGTGGTTCTCTAATTTTTCTATAGTGGTATAAAGTTGGATTGAAATAGGTTTCAAGGTTGGTTGAGATTTTGATTCCCAGGTATGTTATTTCGTTGGAGTCCCATTTAAAATTGGTATTACTTGATAGAATATTTTTAAGTCCCTGAAATATGGTTTCCATAACTTGGGGTTTTTTTTCGTGGTTTTGTAGTAAGATAGCATTCAAATTGGTGAAGATGTTTGTAGATATGTATTAATGAGGTAATTGGTTTTGTGACAATTAGAATAACATCGTCTGCGAAGAGTGCTATTTTATGGGATATGGAATTAATTTTGATGCCTGTGATATTTGGGTCTTCTCTTATTTTTGTGCCAGAGGTTCCATAGCTAGAGCGAAGATTAGTGGGGATAGAGGGCAACCTTGCCTTGTTCCATTGGAGATATTAAATGGTTTAGAAAGCATGTTGGATACGTATACATTTGCAGATGGGTTGGTGTATAGTGCCATGATGCTCTTTTGAAGGAGTTTTGAATTCCAAATTTTTCCAGTATAAGGTCTAGGTATTGCCAATTAATACGGTCGAAGGCCTTTCTGCATTAGTGATATAAATAACATGGGATATTGTTGTGGTTGGCCCAGTATGAGGTCGATAATCTTCTCGTGTTATCTGTCGATTGTCTGTTTTAATAAACCCCACCTGATCTAAGTGGATAAGATGTGGAAGTATATCCTTAAGTCTTTCGGCTAGTATTTTGGAGTATAGTTTGAGATCATTGTTTAGAAGGAGATTGGTCGTGTAGTTTCCAATGAATGTCGGGTCTTTCCCTGTTTTGGGATTGGTATGATTATAGCTTTCAGCATTTCTTTAGGGAACGATTGGATTTCAAAGGCTTTGTTGAACAAGTTTTGCATATGTGGGGTAAGGGTTGTAGAGTAGGTTTTGTAATATTCGTTGGTAAATCCGTCTTCCTGGGGATTTGTGAGTTTTGCTGTCTGATAACTTTAGTTATTTCTGCTTGGGAGATTGTTTTATCTAGGTATTCTTTTTGGTTGCTGTGATGAAGGGTAAATTTATGAGTTGAAGAATGACTCTAGAATTTCCTTATTAGCTTTTGGACTTCTTCGTTCTCTGCAAGATTGTATAGTTTGGAGTAGAATATACTGAATGGTTAGCTATCTCTGGGGATTTAGAATCTTGTTGTTTTTTTCTATAATACAAGAAATTTAGTATTGGCTATTTATTTTTGATTCTGTGCCCAGGTTTTTGTTTGCTTTACCTCCTTGGGTGTAGGAGGAGGCTTTTATTCTTCTAAGCATTTTTTCGTAGTCGTAGAGATTTAGGGAATGGAGTTTGTCTATTGTTCCTTCAGTTGTAGTTTTAAGTGTTGTGATGGTTTTGTTTGTTTTCTTTTTCTAATGTAGCTATTTTTTGTAGCAGTGTTAATTGTTTTGTTTTTGGTTTTGTTTATTGGATGCTTGTTGGATGCAGATGCCTCTTATGACAGCTTTGTGTGACTTCCATAGTATGAACGACTATTTCTGGTGATTCATTTATTTCGAAGTATTCGGATAGAGCTTTTTGTATTTTGTTTTTGGATTCTTCATTGGTCAGTATTGTTGGGTTGAGTCTCCATGGCCTTACTTGGTTGAGATTGAATCTTTCTTTCAGAAGAATTGTATTGGTTCATGGTCTGACCTGTAATATGGGAGATTTTGGTGTTGGGGAGTTTCTGGAGGGTTCACTTGTCTACTAGAATGTAGTCTAACCTAGAGTACATATTGTGGGTTTGGGGAGAAATAGGTTGAGTCTTCTCGGTTGGTGGAATGTTCTCCATGCATCAAATAGGTCTGATGATTTTAGGAGGTTAGAGAATTGGTTGCTTTTCTTTGTTGGGGTTGGTAGAGTCTAATTCTGGGTCTAGCAGTTGGTTAAAAGTCTCCACATATATAGTGTTTTTTTGGTGGTATTCTTAACTTTGTAGATAATTTTCTTTATAAACTTGATTTGTTTTTGGTTGGGTGCATATAGGTGGGCTATAACTAGGTTTTGGTTGTTATGGAGCAGTGTAGGATATATCTGCCTTGGGAGTCTATCTTGCTCATATAGTTTGAATGCTAATGAGTTGTTTATTGCGATGGTGACTCTCTTTTTTTCTTATCTGATGATGAGTGGAAGAGTGTGTTGTATAATTTGTGTTTGAGAAGATGATTCGATGCTTTGTAGGTGGTGTTTCCTGAATACATGCTATATTTATCTTGTTATTTGTGAGTTCTTTCCATAGCAGAAATCTTTTTCTGGGGGGAGTTGAGTCCTCTGACATTATATGATTGCAGTTTAATTCCATTATATTTTGGAGTTTTCTTGATAGTGGTTGTTTTGGATTCTTAAGGTCAGGAATGAAGAAAGTGCTTTTAAGATTTGTATTTTGGGAGGTGTATCTGGCATTTGAAGGGGTTTGTGGTTGTACTAATGGGAGTGTGGAAATAGGGCAGCTGAGGCAAGGCATTTACAACAAAATTTAAAACATATAAAACATATAAAACAAAAAACTGGTTGATAAACATATCAATAGCAAGGTTTAAGGAGGACCGCAATGGGTCAATAACATTTTCCTAGTTATCATACGATATCTAGATTATTATAGGGCTATTTGCCACCTGGAATTGTGTTTGTTTTATTTAAAACCGTTCTTTGTCTCTTAAATGACTAGTCTAGATTGTTTTTACTTGGTCTGTTCTTTTTGGCCAGTCATATTTTGGCCAAGTAGATCTTTATATTGAGTGGGGAGATACTCTAAGTTATTGCGTGGTTTAGTATCTCCTTAGATTAAGTGTGCTAGTGGATAATCTACAGCCACAGGAAGATGTTTTATCTAAGGTTCTTTTAATTTGTTAAATAATGTTTTTGTGGGGGGGTCGTTGGTGTTGTGTTTGTGTTCATATCTAAGTGTGTTGTTTTGTCTAAAAGACCATAGTTTTTGTTGGTGTTCTTTTCTGTGAAGGATATAGGTGAGGGATATCCTCCTATGTTATATTATTTATAAACTTCTTTGGGTGTACCCTATTAAATCTCTACTTGCATTAGTAAACGACCGAAACAGTGGTATATAACAAAGGAAACAACAGTATCTAAGCAACCAAGTTACATAAACATTCAAATTACATAAACATGTACTTATTAGTAGTAGACATCTGATTAATGAACTTAGTACAAACTTTCAAACCGTTTTCTTGCCTGGGTTCCAGCTCATGGTTTCTTTCTGTTTTTTTTTAAGAAGAGTCTTTGAGTTGCGTTATCAGCATATAAAGAGTTTTTATGTTTTGGGGGGTAGCTTCCAAGATGTTAATTATCAGTAGTAGTTAACATTTAGTAAGGTTGTTTTAATTTATACTGATGTTGGTTAGGTAACTCTTAAGTATAGTTCCATTCCTTTGGATTTTTCCGTTGTTGTATGTGTCCTTCAGTTGATTTCTGATGGATTGAGGGATGTTTAACTTCTATCTTGGACTTGAGAGCAGCTTCTCGGGTGGTGTGGAAGAAATATGTTTTTTCTTCCTTAGTTACAATCAGACGGACTGGAAATCCCCATATTATATTTATAGAGTTGAATCTGAGAATCTCTGTGGCTTCTTGAATGTTTTCCTTAGTTGCATAGTTGGGGTGAGAGATCTGCATAGAATTGTAGGTGAGTTATTGCTGGTAGGTTATTTTTATTTCTTGAGAGTGCCATCACTTGTTCTTTAGTTTGAAAAAATAGGAATGATTATTACATCTCTTGGGGCTTTGGGGGGCACTTTTTGGTTTAAATAGTCTGTGGGCTCTGTCTATTGTTCTCTCAGTTTGGATGAATCTGGCAGAATTGTTTCAAATAATTTTTCTAGATATTGATTAGTTCAGAATTAGGACAGTTTCGGATATGCCCCTGATTTTAATGTTTTTCTCCTTGATCTGTCTTCTAAGTCTGTAATTTTGTTGAAGGTGGGCTACTTTTTCGTCTAGGTTGTTGTGAGCGTCTGCTAGTCGTTGAATGAAGTTGTAAATTCGGCCATTTTATGTTTATGTGGGTGGTTCTTTCTGCGATATCTATTATGTTTTTTAAGTTTGTTGAACCATTTCTGTGTGACATCCATTTTAAAGCTTTTGTTGGGATATGAGCATGTCTTTTAGCACCCTTTCTGAGCTGGGGTATCTTTAGTGGGGAAATTATGTAAGGGGTTATGATCTTGTGTGATTTTAGTATATCGCTGTCTTCTTCTTCTTCTGACATTCCCTTCTGGTCTTTTCCAGGTTCTCCCCTTGGTTGTTTGTCTGGGGATTTTGTGTGGAGAGCCCCTGGTAGGGTGGAGATCTGCGTCTCCTGGGTCATCTCCTGGGTTATGCTCGATATTTGTAGTCTATTCCCTGTTCTGTATCAGAGTCTATGGCTATATATTGGTATAAGCTGATTGTTTTTGTTTTCTTACTTTTTCTTCTTTTTTTTCTCTTGCAGGTCGCGGGTCTCGTGTTTCCTATGGGCGCCGCCTCTTGGATTTCGGGCGTGTTGCTGTGCTGCCCGGGAAGAATGAGGTAAGTTTTTTGGGTGTTTGTTTGGGGTTAGCGGGTTTGTGTTTACCCATCCTGGGAGCCTGGACCAAGTCTGCTATTGCTGGTGTTTTTAGGGATTTTAGTGTCGTTTTACGTCGCTGTTAGTAGCTTTAATCCGGTAGCAGTGTGGGAGCTCTTACTCCATACGTCCTCTCTCCAGGACAGCTGGCCACGCCCCGGGTTCAAAAGTTTTTGATGTACAGTCTGTCATGCAAAGAATTATGGCAACGGCAGAGGCCACGCCTTTGGCAAATGCTATTTGAAGTACCATTTCTATTACTTATCAGTATACACTGTTACAGCAGCGTAACTACCACCCCCGCAACCCCCGCGGGGGGGCCCAGGTGGTAGCAGGGCCTGCCACAAGCCCAAGAGCCATTCCATGGTAAGCTGTTTGAAACAGCTGATCGCGCATATGAATGAAACATACGTGCAATCAGCTGTTTAAAAAAATGGACCCGAACTTCCTGTTCTTTGTGGAAGTTCGGGTCCGGTCTTTTAAACAGCTGATCACGCGTATGTTTCATTCATACGTCCAATCAGCTGTTTAAAACAGCTTACTGCAGAAGGGATCTTGGCCAGGGGAAGGGGGTCAGGGACTCGGCCTCCATTCTTGCGGGGGGGCCCGGACCCCTGCAGGTACGCCCCTTGGAATGTTGCAACACACTGCTGGTCACACTGTTGAGCTCCCTCCAAGGAGCATCAGAACTGTAAGAGCATTGACAGATGCAAACCAGAAATGGTCCAAAAAGGAAAATACATTCTGACTAAAACCTGCCTTGAGGCTGTGACCCAGAAGGGGTGGCAAGTTTTTCTTGCACTGAAGGTCTGGATTAAAGAAAATACCAGCTACTGTTTTAGTGACTGTCACTGTACCTCACTTTTAATTCTGTAATTATTAAGCCTAAGTTGGCCTACTGTCATCCAGTGCAGAAGATTAATAAATCAATAGAGGTCCAGTCTTCTCATGAATTTTGGAGATTCCCCAGTTTCTGAGCAGTGGAAGCAGAGGCTGATTTCAGGTCTGCGAGCACCTAAGCAAGTCTTTTCTATTAATGAAATGCATGTATGATGTGCTAAAACTCACAACACACTATTGAGTGCCTCCTTAAGACTGAGAAGATTTCAGGCATACACTAATAGAAAGGAAAGGGAGAAGAATTATTGTGGAAAGCCTAACTCCCTATGCATTTTCAATAGTATGAAAGAAAGATGGGTCAATTCGACAGTGTGTAGATTACTGCACTTTAAACAGACGTACAGTATCCGATCAATACACTTTACCTCGAATTGAAGAGATATTAGAAGCACTCAATGGTAGTAAATGGTTTACTGTAATGGATTTATGCTTTGGTTATTATCAAGTCCCCATGGCCCCTGAAGACCAGGAAAAGACTGCACTCTGATCAAGGCAGAGACTTTGAGAGCCGAATACTCAGTGAGCTTTTGCAGCTGCTAAACATTCAAAAAAAAGTATTTTTCCATCCCAATTACCTTAATCTGCCCATTCAGCATTTTGTCTGTGTCTAATAAATGCAACCGAAATACTGACTTCCTGTTTGCAGGACTCCCAGTAAAGACCGTTATGGTTTTGTCCATGACCCAGCGCCTGGGTTGATTCAGTTGCTCAGTAGAGATCTGAGCATCTTTGACCCATCCAACAGCCAATCAGTAGAAATAACTGTTAGGAACATTCCAAGGATGTGGTGCATCCTGGGAAGAAGAAGGACCGTTAGAACCTGAAATGTCAGCTCACTAATGTCAACAGCAGGGAACAGCAAAGGGTATGAAATCAACTGATTTTTCAAAATGGGAGAGAATATGTAGAATAACTAAGTATGCATTAAACAAACTAACAATTTAACAAATATTGATAATTTCCACTGAACTGCCCCTTGAAATAATACATTATTTGATATGTTAGGCACTTTGCCAACATTAGTTAAACGGACATGAAGCAAGCATAAGGAGGCTATGGTGCATGCCTATAACAGCACCCGACATGACAGCACTGGTTTCTCCCCATATAACCTGGTGTTTGGAAGAGAATCACAATTGCCAATTGACATACAGCTAGGAGTTTCCAGATGGACTGAGTCACAGAGATCACTCACAATATATTTCCCGTCTAAAGCTGGGTACATCGGCCATCGGATCTGACGGTATCGGGGCTTTATTGTTATGTGTGTACCTTCTTTTCCCGAACGAGCGTGCGGCCGCCGAACGATCAGGTCGGCCGAAAAGCATCTTTGAGAAATCTGTACTGTCTGTACCTAGCT
Source organism: Hymenochirus boettgeri (assembly GCA_019447015.1). NCBI lineage: Eukaryota > Metazoa > Chordata > Amphibia > Anura > Pipidae > Hymenochirus > Hymenochirus boettgeri. The sequence goes on from CM033473.1 coordinate 142,604,429, forward strand.
TAAGAGAAAGTTTGAAGGCAGCATATCTCTTAACTGAGGATAATGTTATCAAACAACAGTAATAAGTCTAAAAAGTCAAATAATAAGTCTTAAAGTCAAATATAGTGAATTACTACCAGGGGACAAAGTCGTACTAAGGAATTTATCGATACCTGGTAAACATAAGCTTGCTGATTGTTGGAGGCCTGAGATATTTGAGATTGTGAGCAAGTTTTCAGAGATCCCTGTGTATAAGATAAAAGGGCCTTATTGACGGGTAAAGGCCTGGTACAGGAATCCTTGTACCCCAGTACCCCAAATAAATAACCCTTGTTCTTCCACTGCTCTTTCAGATTGTATGGATACCTACTGTCATGCTGCTAAGACACTATCCCATAATCATTGTGATACTATGAATTTTAAATGGACTTAAAGGGCATGTCCACCCCCAAATCTATAAGCCTCCCAACATGACTCCTTCTGGAGATATGGATATGTCAGCCAATGGACATTTGAACCGTGTCAGGAAACTGTTTTCCAGACTATAAATAAACTTCTATTCTGTGTAAACAGGGGGCTATATTCCTTTTGTCAAAGGTATCCTTCTCACTCTACTCAATTAGCTATTTAAAACTTGCATATGTGCAGTGGAGACAGCTGGAGAAACAACAGTCAATCACTGGTTGTGATGTCAGTAGTCACAACCTTGATTGACGGCATGGAGGGACAAGCCAGTTTACTCTGCCAGAATATGATGAATAATAATACATCTAATAATGTGCTTTGCTGTTATAAGTCTGGTGTTCGCTATTAATGATTGAAGCTATACTGTTTACCACTGGAGGTGGTACAATAGCAGCACCCAGCACTTACCACTAATCAATTGGACGGTGGTGCAGGAGAATCTCTCTTTATCACTTTGAATATATCAGTTAGTGTTGGGGGCAGATAATCGATATGTGACCAGTTTTTTGGATGGAAATGCCTGTTAAGCAAATACAGCTTTAACGCTCCACGCTCAACAAGCCGCATGCTTTGGGAGCTGGTGCAATTTAAAGACTGTTTTTTTGAACCCTTAACACACTAATAGGTCCTCTTTTGGTATTTGGCTTGATGTTTCCATATGTCATATAATCTAAGCGATGTAAAGTTAGCTATACACGGGCAGACTTTCTTCCGATAGGCTTTACAATTGAGAGGAATTTTCCGCCTGCCCTAATATTTGTTTTTCTGATAAATCCGCTCGAAATGTTGAGCCCGCGTAAAGGGTGCTTAACTGTTCTTGATAATCTTGTCTCCCTTACACCTCATTGCGAATTAGAACTTAATGTGTTTTACTCAGAGACATTTTATCCTAATAACTAGTGCTTGCCTGTCATCGGTGTCACAGACCTCATGAAAACAACCGCAGGAAATAATGCAACCCTACGTTAAAATATATGGCTATTAATCACTAAGCTAATTGCCATGTCCTTTTATCAAGAAGTTGCAGCTGTGACACCAGATAAAATTAGCTAGCCGCACACCTTTCAACTGCTCCGACCTGGCAGTTAGCTTGAATATCACAATAAATATGAAGAATGAAAGGGGGATCCAAAGAGTACTGTGAGTGCAAAAACAACATTTTTTATTGTGACATGTTTTGGACTTTCAAGAGTCCTTTTTAAAGCAATAACAAATTCAATGTGAAGCATACATTTATAACCCAACTCCCTAATCCAATTAGTGAGCACATAACCAATCAGTGAAAAGATTCAAAGACAGTCCAGTGATGTCACTGTGAACCATAAAACTATCCAATATCATGTGATCCATGTAGATCCATCCATGTGCTGGTGATCAGCTTATTTTAAATTTAAAAATTAATTTATATGGTTGTGGAACTTATATTGTACACGCCATCATTTTTGGAAACGAGGACGAAATTTTAGCAATGTTTTTCAACCCAGACAATTGGGCAACTATCAGTCCAAACTATATATGGCTAGGGGTACATTGACCCTTATATTACTGAGGATAGCAGTGTAAATGAATTCAATTATTAATTTCTTTACCATTGATTTTACATTTACATATCTATAAAACATAGCAATTATTCAAAAATGACAAATTTTCAAACTGCTAAACTTTATTGAAAAGAAAATGCATTGCTTTTAGTAACATAATCGTAGATAGTATTTATTATACAAATCAATAAAGCATACCTTCATATGCCTCAAGGTAAAGGGGGTCCATATTGGGTTGGACAACTAATCAAAGTATATTTCTATAAACAGTAATCAACAGGAAAAAAATAATTTCTGTAGGATTTAATTATGCATTAATAGCATGTCAGGTGGTTGACGCAATTTCTAGAAGTTTATAACACCAACTAATATTTACCAGGATGAAATCATACACTAATTATAATCTAAGCAGAAAATTGTTTCTTCTTAAATAACATGCTGATCTACCAACAGAGAGACCTCCATGCAGAATGTCAATTGGAATTGCAGACTAACACCTATCGAAGATAAACCTCAGACTATCAAGCACATGTACAGTACAACACACATCCAAGCCAAATCATCAGGACTTACACGTGAAATTAGGTAACAGACACAATACACAGTGTGTTTCACGTACAACTTGACCACTGCTTCTCATTTCCACTCATGTAATCTGCAACTTTTGTAAAAATAAAACAATATACATACAGTATATAATGCATACATACAGTATTTTATATAATGTGTATATACAGATTATATAAAAAACAAATGCACATTTTTATAATAAATATGGCAAGTGTGTATTCTTTTTTTTTTTTTTTTTTTTTTTAAACACCTTCTATACATGTCGACCAGAGCCCTAATTAAAGTAGTACCACCATATTTTTAAATGACCAATCTCGTGGTACATGGGCATAGAAAATTTAAAGGGTAATTATATGTAGTAGTGCATTCTTATTCATACATTAACACACACACACAAACAGCAACTGATCTTGTTTTCTCCAGCAGGCAAGAACCGAGGCACCATGGGGGTTAAGTCCCTCTTTCAGGAGTAGGAGTTAACACTATGGGTGCATTTTCCTTGGGGACTATACCCAGGGGCAATCCCAGGATTTCCAAGGAGGGGGATTCCTAAAAAGGGTTTCATCGGCAGTAGTAGAATCAGCGCACTATTTAAATGGTAGCCATGCGCACATTCTCCTGCCACCTTAATGTATGTCTTCTGTATATTTAACATTTTTCTTTTACTGGCAACATAGAAGCCTTCTTAGTTGCAGAATATACTTGTACATAAATGCAACTTACTAGAGAAATCTTACATTGTACAGATGTTCTGCAGAGAAGCTTTTACCTTACAATTTTTAAAAATTAATATTAGCTTTTTTTCCCCCAGTAGCTTAAGCCCCCCAACACATATTTCACTATACTTACCTTTACCAAATATGCTTCTAACATTACTTACACATCCTGCAGCTGTATGAGTGAACTACATGCTGCACAGTAGCAGAGGAGGCTTCTCTTCTGTAGCTACGGCAAAGACATGCAGTCATTTACCGTGATGTAAGTTTCATGGGTTTGATGGACTACCAGAACTAAAAAAACAATGCATTTCTTTTAAATGTCAGTATAGTAAAATATGTTTGGGGGGAGGCTTAAGCTGCTGGAAAATGTAAGTAACGAGGGCGGACATGCCCTTTTATACAACCATTAGCATCACTGTACAGAAAATTCCTTTTTCTAAAGATATGATAGGAAGAAGCACTTTGCTATGGATCCAAGAAGAACCCTTTGTGTTAGACCAAGGTCCGAACGGCACCCTCCAGCATTCTCTGGCTGCCTTTGCTATATAAAAAAGGTCTGCTTCTATTTAAACCCATTTATGTAGACAGGTCTTCTAAGGTTCACTCTTAACATTAATCTTAAATTTAAAGGGGAATTAAAGTCTCCAAACAATATTGCCCCAATAGAAAGAGCGCATTTTACAAAGATACAAAAAGCTGTGTCTCGTCTCTACCATTGCTGTGTCAGCAGGGTGATTTATGAAACTAACCTGTGGGTACTAGTGGTCAACACCCATAATCCATCTTATTTGGGTGACACCCAACTTATTGTACACAGTACACTTAACTGGAATCTGCAGCCTTACTTCCTAGAGTCTGTCATACATTCATGTTACAGCTCAGAGATCATCCCTCCCTCTGACACAGTACATACATTTCTGAAACTTTTTCTTGTGCTAGAAACAGAAGCAAAAAATGTTTTTTAAAAAGTAAACTGCTGACTATTTTGTATTGTTCCAGGCTGGTTCATGCTGGCTTTAAAATAAAATGACTTCTATATTGGTGTGGAGAAATCTGTATAGAAAATATGTACATAGAGACAGTGAATACTGGGGACAGGTGGGTAATAGGTGCACTTGCTCAAAAGGCTCTTTGAAGACTACATGGGCTATGAGTTGTAATTACATCCAACAATAAAAAAAAAACAGGACACACATCTAAAAGGCACTCCAAGATGGACAGTAGAAATGAGTATAAAAAATGATGGCATAATCCATAAAAACAAATAGCCTGACGCGCTTTGTGCTAGTTAGCACTTACTAACCAGTGGTAACTAGCGCGTCCTGTTTTTTTTGATTGTTAGATGTACGTATATTATGTGGCTAGTGAGGGGCCTGGGGCACGGTGCACCTGGGCCAACCATATTGAATGGTGTGTTCACTTAATATATATGTAACTATTTTGACTTGGGAAGCTTCTCGCGCTCGTGTGTACAGGGCTCGGGGTTTTTGTCTATTTATTTCTATGAGTTGTACTGGCAACAATATAAAAGCTTTTTTAGTTACAGGATCTATCTCTCACATGTACATAAATGCAACTTACTAGACAATGATCTTACACTGTATTCTGAGGAGAAGAGCTTTCCCATTAGAATTTTAAAAAAATGTAAGTGTAGTTCTATTTTAATATTGATTGTAAGAAATCATTTACAATTGTTTTGGATTACCGCACCTATAAAATTACATCTACTGAATAGAGTTAAACTCATTTTCCAGTGCACAGAATCTATATAATTTTACACTGTAGGCTGTGAATCAAAAATCCAATAAACGGCTGACACTGCCTGCTATCAATTAGGTTGTGCTTTAACACAGAATCACGTGTATTGCCCATATGCTGTCCTTTACATTATCCTATACTTCTTTCAACCAATATGACCAAAAGCCACACAGCTACAAGAGAAGGAATATAACACATTGATGATATTTTCTTCGCACCCTATTATATTTCTTTAATTAAGACCCCTGAAGAATTGACATAAAGCGCACAGAGCTGGGAAAGCATAATAATTTACTTATTTTCACCTCTGTTGCTAAGCAAAGAACCTATCAATTGGTTGCTTTATACACAGTGACACCTGTTGACGTATTTTGGAAATGTATAATATAAAGGATGAGTAGACAAGCTATCAAAAGATATACTACTGCAGTATTGTACACAGATATTCTTTTTTTTCTATGATACAGTTGACCTACATTACGTGGGTTATTTGTTTTACTTTAATTTACTTATAAACTTTTAGGTCGATTTAATAAAAGTTCTTATCGATACAAATGGTACCCCAACCAATCAGATGTTATTTAACATTTGAAAGCTAACATCTGATTGGTTGGGGCAAGATTAGGCACAATAACAAAGTGTAAAAGTAATTTTGCTAAAGGGCAGCACAATTTGGATTATTTAAACCAGACCTGGCATACGACTTAATTTTACATTAAAAAAGTTTTTATCTCAATACAGTATAGCACTCTGACCCCAGTCTTTACAGATTAAAAAAAAAAAATCAAATGTTAAATTTGAAAGCTATCAACTTCCCCTTTAAAGTTAAATGGAAAGTTGATATGATAGGCTTTAAAGTTAAAGGGGAAGTTAATATGATACACTTTAAAGTGTATCATATTAACTTCCCCTTTAAAGCATATCATATCAACTTCCCTTAACTTCATTTGCTACAGTGTTAGCCCTTTAAACATTGCATTTTATACATAGAAGTAGCACTCTGTTAATTCAATCCATGTTTTATTAAAGGGAAAATTCAGTGTAAAATATTCTTAAAAATCCTAGTTTGTATTATGCATACCTACATATTTTCTTCCATTTTGAAAAATCAGCTGATTTTATACCACTTGCTATTCCCTGCTGTTGACATTAGTGAGCTGATATTTTAGGCTCCTCCTTCTTCCCAGAATGCACATTACCTTGGAATGTTCCTAACAGTAATTTCTACAGATTGGCTGTTGGATGTTTCAAACATTCTCAGATCTCTACTGAGCAACTGAATCAACCCAGGCACTGGGTCAAGGGCAAGACCATAACAGGGGTCCTGCAAACAGGAAGTTAGTATTTCAGAAGTATTTATTTATATACAGACAAAATTCTGAATGGGCAGGTTAAGGTCATTAGGATGAAAAAAACTGTTCATTTATTTGCACTAAACTTCCCCTTAATGTGTAATATACAGCTAGCAGGACAGTCTTGACTAACTGACCGAACGAGATTCACCTCCAGCAAGTCTCGCAAGGAGTAGTGGATTTAACAAGGTTTCTGTAGAAGAGGAAGAGACAGCAAGTAAAGTGGGAAAGGTAAGCTTTGCCAATGGCTTAGAAAAAAAAAATAACATAGGGTATGATTTTAAGGTACAGCTTTGCAATGGACTGAACTTTGATTTACACTGTACATTCCCTTTAGTGTACTATTTAAAAATGCATAAGCAAGACAAGAAAATCTAGTAATGAATATAAAGCACGGGCACACTTCTTAGTATCAAAACAATATTAAAAACTCCTTTATTAAACATGCATGGGAGTAAATAGATACAATGTCTTATATATATTGGGTATAAAGAAGAACAAAAGAAGGTTAAAAACACATCCCATATAGAGCAACCAGTAGATGACTGGATGTAGTGAAATCATAAAGAGTCATTATCGTTAGATATACCGGTATATCATTCCAGGGTCACTGTTATATACTGAGGAATATCTCAAATGTATATTGTTCTAATGTGTACAAAAGCAGTGTCCTGGTATCGTTCAGGTAGACTAACAAGGTAAGTAGATTAGTATATCAAACAAGTATTGTAGAGGTTCACAGATATCCAAACAAATAGGTAACACCAGGCCATATCCTATGTACAACCATAGCAGGTAAGTCACATTGATAATTATAAATATTTTAAACAATGTCGATATACTTCATGTAAATTATCATAGGTACATTTAGCGTATTAAACCTGGATAACTCTGTGGCAGATATCACACAAGCCTCAGAACATAATAACAACATAAAGTGATACTACACCAGTGTGAGTCATATTCGGTACTCTGTGGGAGCAGGTTAAAAAGTAGACTGGACGCATTTCTTCTCTAGGAAAAGACTTCGTCAACAGCAATTAGAAAGTTCATCTTATCTACCTTATATACCCAGCTTAAGTGGAGAAGGAACACGCTTCATTAGTGACCATGTGGTGTCGCGTAGGAGCAGACGTCATCAATATGCGCATGGAGTCTAGCTCCGCTTTCACGTTGAGCCGCTTAGACTCCTCCCACGCTGTTAACTAAATGAATGCAAGTGTCAATATGCGTTTCAACCTGGAGTGCATCTCAGACAGAGATGCATATTAATGCATAGGAGGTCTCTTTGGCGATTGCAAGGTATATCCAAAAGTATCAGTCTGTCCCACGTTCAAATAATCTGGTATCAAGGCAGAGGCCTATATAATGTCCAGAAAAAGTTTTCATTGTTCATTCTACAGAAATAGCTAAAGTTATTCAACGTATCCAAGAGGGGCAGATAATCCAAGTATAGAGAGGCGAAGAAGGGTCGCTTCATTGGTGCATTGATGAATCTTGAGTTTAATCCAATCAAGTCTCATGATGAATATAGACTCCTTTCGTATTAGATATCCGAGTAAAGTTTTTAGTCCTCTAGGGCTTCCGAAACACACCTGTATTGGAATCATTAATAAGCTAATTAAGCAATTGCAAGAATCCCATAAGGCCTATGCTAAGACCTGGTGGAATATCTGGAGCCTAGATAAATATACAGCATTGGGACTCATCCCAAGAGGTTTAAGAGTAAAAGTGTTACCATCCTGGGAGCCTACCAAAGAATTTAAGGAAGAATGGGAGGGAGTTCTAAATGAATGTTCTATACGTCTGATGCAAACTCTAAATATGATAAATTACAATTAGAAAATAATAAAAAATTAATTGTTAAATGTACAATATCATTACAACAAAAAGTGGAAAAACAAGATTTTGATTACATAACTAAAAAACTTAAATTTGAACTAAACAAAATAGAAGCAGAGATAATTGATCTCAAAAAGTCGAAACTCAATAGGAATAAGTCAGATCTTGCACAGGGCCAAATCTATAGGTGGAAACATAAAACCAATACAAGAAGGAATAAGAAAGTGATTAACTCTGTGGCAGATATAACCTTGAGCTCAGACATAGACACTACTGATACTGACTCCAGCACACATTTTTTAGATGAAGGAGGATCAGGAGGGGCGCCCAAAGAAGGAATCTAAGGCTGCGGTTCAAAATGAGGAATTAGAGAGAAGAATACATGTAAAGAGACACAGGAGAAACTCCAAATAATAAATATTTCCAGTCACATATTAACATCTGCACAGAGGTCAGTCCTAGAAAAAGGACTGTCTTTTTGCCCCACGACAAATTTAAATCAATTTAGGATTCCTATTTTGCAGGAAAATTGCACTCAAGGCACATTTTAAAAAAGGCACAGAGGATGTTAATCTCAATGAAGCAGATATAGCCCTGAGTGAGCTCTGCAGACTTGCGCAAGGTAAGACCTTTAAAAATAAGTCAAAATATACACCACCCTTTTCCGACTTTCCTGCTTTGCAAATTTTCTTTAAAGGGTATGTCCATTCAAAAATTAACTCGTTCCAGCGCTGACAGAGCCGCGGCTGAAATCCCCGATACCTCTGGCGCTTCCACTCTCCTTAGCACAGTGTGCGCATGCGCGCACTGTGCAAAGGACTGGAGATGCGTCGGAGGTGTTGGGGAATTCAGCCACGGCTCTGTCAGCGCTGGAACGATCCCTGCTGAGTTCTCCTGCTCTCCTGCAAGATTTACTGAAAAACGGGAGGTAAGAAATAGTGCATTTACCTCCTGTTCTTCAGTAAAACAGATAAAAAGCAAGTTAATTTTTGAATGGACATATCCTTTAACTGTACCATGGAATCCATCAGGACATTTCATGTGACTAACAGGCTAGCTAATAACTTAACCCAAATGGAAAGAAAAGCCATTCAGGAATTAAGTGATTTAAAAGACATTGTGATAAAAAGGTCGGACAAGGGTAAAAACTACATGAAAAGCCTTGCGCAAATACTGGATGACGCCTATGAGATGGGTGTGATTGATATATCAGAAAAAGACTGTTTGTACAGAACCCTACTACTCCCACCTTCTACCTCCTGCCGAAGGTACATAAAAATTTGCACAGACCACCGGGGAGGCCAATAATCTCCGGAATGGGAAGCCTCTTAGAACCCTTATGTGAGTATGTGGACTATTTTTTGCAACCACATGTGCTTGCATTAGAGTCATATATAAGAGACACTACGTCCTTTATAAAACAAATCAAAGAAATCAACATACCGAAAGGAGCATTTATTGTGACTTGTGATGTGGAGTCTTTATACTCCAACATCGCACACGGAGAAAGCATTTCGGCTGTTTAATACTTCCTGTCGATGGGCAATGAAAAACAGCGACTTCATTCTGAATTTTTGATCAGACTATTGCGATTTATACTCTATCATAACTTTTTTCTCTTCGACAGGAAGTACTACCTACAAGTGAGGGGAACAGCTATGGCGACCCAATGATGCCATATGTCAAACATATTGACATCTGGCTCAGATTTATTGACGATATTTTTTTTTTAAATGGACAGGCCCCATGACCCTCCTAGAAGATTTCCTTAAGGTATTGAATAACAACCCCTATAACATCTTTTTAACAAATGATATATCAGAGACTACCTGTGAATTCCTAGACGTCACTATAGAGATAAAGGAAGATTGTTTAATCACTAAGTTATTTAGAAAACCAACCTCAACAAACTCACTCCTGTATTTTTAGAGTGCCCATCCTCAACCACTAATAAAAGGGATCCCAAAAGGTCAATTCCTTAGAGTAAGACGGAATTGTACAGAACCCAGAGATTATGTGAATGCGGCTAAAGATCTAGAAAATAGATTCCTGGAAAGAGGATTTCCCCCTTCCTTGTTAAAAACATGCAAAAAGAATATGAGAGGTATAACACAAGATAACCTACTAACATCTACACATACAAAAGACGCAAACGATAGTGAGAACATAAGGTACATCACTACATATAGTAACGAATGGCAAAAACTTAGACAAATCCTGGAGAATAACTGGGGGATTTTAAAAAGTGACCCTCAATTATCATCTTTAATAGCGGATTATCCTAAGATGACAGCTCGTAGATGTAGAAACATCTCGGATAGATTATGTAAGAGTCACTTTGAACGAACGGTAAAGAGTTTAAATTGTGGTACTTCCATACAAGGCACATATGCCTGTGGGAGCTGTAAATTCTGTACCTTTATGAAGAAAGACAACTCCTTTACAAATCATAAGACAGGTGAAATATTTTACTTACTAACATGTACGTGTAAACTACAATATGTGGGGAAAACGTCTCAAAAATTAAAAGAAAGATTGAGCTCCCATATCTCGAATATAAAAAATGCAGTAAGAGATAACTGTTTAGGTAAACGGATTACAAACGTGGCAGATCACTTTCTCAGTAAACATAATAATAAAGTCGATACCTTAAAATGCCAAGTCATAGATGGGGTACGCGAAAGGCTAAGGGGAGGAAACTGGGAAGCCTCTTTGTTGCAAAAAGAAGCCCAATGGATTTTTAATTTAAACACTAAGCAACCGGATGGGCTAAACGAGGAATGGGATCTCTCGCCCTTTATATAGAAATCTCCTCCCTTGAGCTTTATAGATGGTTTGACTATATCTACTGTGCATATTTTAATGATGACATCTCCCTTTATCATCTATAGACTTCCTATGAAGCGGATGACTGATATATGATTCCAATACAGGTGTGTTTCGGAAGCCCTAGAGGACTAAAAACTTTACTTGGATATCTAATACGAAAAGAGTCTATATTCATCATGAGACCTGATTGGATTTAACTCAAGATTCATCAATACACCAATGAAGCGACCCTTCTTCGCCTCTCTATACTTGGATTATCTGCCCCTCTTGGATACGTTGAATAACTTTAGCTATTTCTGTAGAATGAACAATGAAAACTTTTTCTGGACATTATATAGGCCTCTGCCTTGATACCAGATTATTTGAACGTGGGACAGACTGATACTTTTGGATATACCTTGCAATCGCCAAAGAGACCTCCTATGCATTAATATGCATCTCTGTCTGAGATGCACTCCAGGTTGAAACGCATATTGACACTTGCATTCATTTAGTTAACAGCGTGGGAGGAGTCTAAGCGGCTCAACGTGAAAGCGGAGCTAGACTCCATGCGCATATTGATGACGTCTACTCCTACGCGACGCCACATGGTCACTAATGAAGAGTGTTCCTTCTCCACTTAAGCTGGGTAGATAAGATGAACTTTCTAATTGCTGTTGACAAAGTCTTTTCCTAGAGAAGAAACGCGTCCAGTCTACTTTTTAACCTGCTCCCACAGAGTACCGAATATGACTCACACTGGTGTAGTATCACTTTATGTTATTATGTTCTGAGGCTTGTGTGATATCTGCCACAGAGTTATCCAGGTTTAATACGCTAAATGTACCTATGATCATTTACATGAAGTATATCGACATTGTTTAAAATATTTATAATTATCAATGTGACTTACCTGCTATGGTTGTACATAGGATATGGCCTGGTGTTACCTATTTGTTTGGATATCTGTGAACCTCTACAATACTTGTTTGATATACTAATCTACTTACCTTGTTAGTCTACCTGAACGATACCAGGACACTGCTTTTGTATACATTAGAGCAATATACATTTGGGATATTCCTCAGTATATAACAGTGATTGGAATGATATACCGGTATATCTAACGATAATGACTCTTTATGATTTCACTACATCCAATCATCTACTGGTTGCTCTATATGGGATGTGTTTTTAACCTTCTTTTGTTCTTCTTTATACCCAATATATATAAGACATTGTATCTATTTACTCCCATGCATGTTTAATAAAGGAGCTTTTAATATTTTTTTGATTCTAAGAAGTGTGCCCGTGCTTTATATCCATTACTAGATTTTCTTGTCTTTGCTTATGCTAATTTTTGATAGATGGAGCACCTTCTAATTTATCTATTCATAGCTCTGATTAATAGATCTACTGTATTTCACCAGTGCCCCTTTGGACATCTTTATTATATCTATTTAGAAATGCAAACATCAGGTGCACTTCATTATCCTCCCTATGCTCTGCAATATATAATATTATATAAATATAATATTTAAGAAAAGTTCTTATCTGTAAAAATTTTGCTAATTTTGCCCCAACCAATCAGATGTTATGTAACATTTGAAAGCTAAAATCTGATTGGTTGAGGCAAAATTTGCAAAAGTTTTAATGATAAGAACTTTTCTTACATAGGCCTGTATGTTGTTTCTATAAGTCTTCTACTGATTAAAGGGGTAATGTTGGAGGGTTTGTGAATGCAAAGTGACTGCAATTAAACAACATTAATTCAAAGGCCTCACACACGCAAATTGCATTATAAACAAGGGCATATCCATCCCCAAACTAAATTTTAACCAACTATTGATCCCTCTGTATAGTTTTAAAAAATCCTTAAAGGAGAAGTAAACCCAATTTTTTATACTCTAGAATCTGAAAACAATCCCCTAAAAACACCAATAAGCTATGAAATCCCACTCCAGTAAATTGTATTAAAGTAAATGTAAGCCTGTTAAGAACTGTATGAAGTATCTGTGTGTATGTGCAGTGTCAGGCCACACCTCCTGACCTCAGTCACATGCTTCCTTGCTTTATCTGTCCTGTAAAAGGATTGGCTAGAGATTATTAATGGGTGTGACCAACTGTAACAATTTCTGCCATAGCTAAGGACTGAGCATGTGCAGAACATAATGGTCGTTGACCAAACTGTGTGATACTAGAATACTGGGAAGTTAAGCACAAACCATATGTTATTAAGGTACATTTCCCAGCTCCCGTATCAAAATGAGAGGTAAGACACTGATTACTGGCTTTATATCAAGGTGTTCTGCCCCTTGGTTCAGTGTTGTTCTGTGGCTTTAGTTGTCCTTTAACTTACACCTCTGCTCCTAATGGTTCTCCTGCAGTGCTTGTACAAAATCCAGGAAACTGAATAGTAGCTGTCTTTCTGTCCAAAAGGTTTCCGCCCCCTCCCTGTCCTCTAAGAGGACAGTGGCAAGCGCAGGGGACCCTTTCCCCCCTCCCTCCCACTATCTGGATCCATCCATATCCATCCATCCACCTTGCATTCAATCCTTTTTCTGTAGTGTAGTCATTTTGTTAAAAAAAGACTTAGAATGCTACTTACAGCCCTTCCTTCCTGTGGCGCTTTCCATTAACAGCAGCTGCGTCTGTGATTGGCTGCCTCTCAGCCAATCACAGACACGGCTGCCGGTCCAGCCCCTCCTTGCAAGTTCCGGCAAGCCGGGAGCCTGATCAGTGCACCGGATGATCAAGGGGCTGTAAGTAACATTCTAAATTTATAAGGGTAGACATGCCCTTTAACCGAATAGCTTCACATATGTGATTATTGTGCTAAATAGCCATTTACTCCTCAGGTGTCATGAGCTGTATCATGACACTCAAGAGTGTACAAGGCTTAACTTAACCATACTTCAAGTGTTTTTAATAGGTGTCCCTACATGTTTCAATGATCAGCCAACCCTAACCCTTTAAAGGGACACTCAATCCACTTTGGCCAAATCCCTTTGCCAGGGAAAGAGTGTTCCCGTTGCGCGTGCCGTGACATCAGGAGTGCGCTCTATGGACAGGAACACTGCTTTTGGCCAATATCGAGGGGGCGGAGCTGAGCACTGCACAGCAGAGAAGGAGGAAAATAACTTTGAAAGACTAAAGGTAGGATATAGGAGGGTCCTAGAACCAAAAAAAAATGCACTTTAAAAATACATTTAAAGCCTAAGCTAGCTAGTAAGTGAACTTACATAACCTTTAATGTAAGTGCTTGTGAAGGTTCTCATTCATCCAGGTCATGGTATATCTGTTGTATTCAATTAGATCAACTGGACTTGAAGTTTACTTCTTGAAGACGTTTTGCTAGTCATCCGACTGGCTTTCTCAATTCAGAATATCAGAGCATATCACAGCCAAGTGTTAACTTGGCTGTGCCCTTAACACTTGGCTGTGATATGCTAATTGGGATTTTCTAGGGTACATAATTGCCACAGTTTCTTGTACAAGTCATTCTGAATTGAGAAAGCCAGTCGGATGACTAGCGAAACGTCTTCAAGAACTAAACTTCAAGTCCAGTTGATCTAATTGAATACAACCGATATACTTTAAGGTAAGTGTTGCAGTGTTCCCCAGGCATTATATTATTAACAGGGAGGTAGGAATAAGCATTCTCACCCCCCTGTGAATAATAGATACAGATTTCATGTATTTAATGAAGTACATGATATCTATTTAGTTTATAATCAAGTCAGGTTATCCAGGTTTAAAGCCTCCAATGCAAATATGCCTTACATCACTGGTTTCCACCATCCCGGATAGATTAGACCAAACATAAATATAGGTGTAGCATATGACGACACCGGACTATAGCTGTACAAAAGACAAAAAAAACTTTTTTGCAGAAACGTGTGCAACATGTTTCAGACAAAGAAAACATAGTAATTAAGGTTGAATAAACTTAACAGTTGATCCAGAGGAAGGCAAAAAAAAAAAAAAAACAACAGCTAAAAAAAAAAAAGGGGGGGGGGGGATTCCTTCCTGACTCCAAACGGCATTCAGAAAGTATCCCTGGATCAACCAGATCTACAGTATATGTATTAATACCAGTAATTCTCAATATTTTTTAGTTTTAGAAACTTATCCAGACTTTTTTAAAGCTATTTAATGAACTTACCATTACCACATCTGCTGGAAGACAGTTCCACAGTTTCACCGTTCTCACTTTAAAGAAAACTTTCCTAACCTGAAGATGAAACTTCTTTTCTTCCAACCTTAAAGGGCCACTATAGTGAAAAAATCACTTTGCCTCATCTTAATCTATAAATCATTACATGCAAGTAGCACATACCCTGAGGTTTGTGTGTTGCGGCATTTCTTAGATACAGTAATTGATTTGCTCAGGCTCAGTATCTTCCTCCCAATCTTAACCGACACCTCCTTCCGGACTTCAGGGATGTCTATAAGGGCAAGCATTCTCAGTAATCACTAAGAGGCAGCATTGGAAGAGGGACTTTCCCATCATGCAATATACATGATTTGCATGAACACTGTGTCCATTCCAGTTATAGCAAAACAGCACCTAGCAGAAGATAGTTCAGATTGGATATCTAAAGAGGATTATTTTTTCAGTATAGATGCTCTTTTGTACCTGTTACCTTCAAGTAAATGTACAGAAAGTGCTTGCAATAAACTTTGATTTTTGTTGCCGCATTTGAAAGTTCTTTTCACTTAAGTGTCTTGCCACGCCGGAATGGCGGCAACTAAAGAGTTACTATGTTACATAAAACAGTAACTCTTTAGTTGACGCCATTCCAGTGGATTATCCAATTATTCACTTTCTGTATAATGAGGTATCCAAGTTGGCTTTTCCTGGCTATGCAAGGCTCTGTGCCAGGGATTTCCAAACAGCAGCCCTCCAGATTTTTGAAAACTAAAACTCCCAGCATTCCTCCATTGCAGAAGAAACCAAAGAGTTGTAGTTTTCCAACATCTGGAGGGCCACAGGTTGGACATCCCTGCTCTGGGAAATAGAGCAATATATTGTAAGTGGATATATATTTAGTTATCAGATCATCTCATAATTGGGGGACACTTATAATTAATGTAAGTAAGAGGGCTGCGTTAATTACAACCTGATTGTATTTATATTGCAGTGATTCTGACAGCCTTGCTGCATGATTTCAATGTACAACCCCTAACATCCCTTTGCTGTTTGAGAGTGCTTGTATATGTATTAGGCTTGCTCACAATTTTGCAGACTATTTGACTAAAGTAAAGCAAATTCAGGTTCTGCAAATAAAAATCTATTTTTATCATTTATATCAATATGTACCGTACGTGCTTTTTATGGACTACTACACAATGACACCATAGGCAATAAACCTAGGAGCTAAAGATTATTCATTGTTGCAGTCCAACCAGCCACTTACCGTATATACTCGAGTATAAGCCGACCCGAGTATAAGCCGAGGTACCTATTTTTACCTCAAAAATTAGGAAAACCACATTGACTCGAGTATAAGCCGAGGGTTGAAATTGACCAATACTGCCTTCTGTAGCCATGTGCATTTTATTGCATACTGGTAGCCATGGGGATTACTGGTAGCCATGGGGATTACTGGTAGCCTTGGGAATAACTGGTAGCCATGGGGATTACTGGTAGCCATGGGGATAACTGGTAGCCATGGGGATAACTGGTAGCCATGGGGATTACTGGTAGCCATGGGGATAACTGGTAGCCATGGGGGATAACTGGTAGCCTTGGGGATTACTGGTAGGCATGGGGATTACTGGTAGCCATGGGGATTACTGGTAGCCTTGGGGATTACTGGTAGCCATGGGGATACTGGTAGCCATGGGGATTACTGGTAGCCATGGGGATTACTGGTAGCCATGGGGATTACTGGTAGCCATGGGGATTACTGGTAGCCTTGGGAGTACGGGTAGCCTTGGGATTACTGGTAGCCATGGGAAATGTACTTACTTTTTGGTGTGCAGAGCCTTCCGGACACCTTCCCAGCCTTCCGGACGCCTTCGCAGAGCCTTACAGACGCAGCCGCAAGTCAGGATGGTAAGCCGGCAGTTCCCAGTAGTGCTTTGCGGTGGTGCGCGTGACGTCATCGAGTACTACTGGGAACTGCCGGTCTTCTTACCTGACTCGCGGCTGCGTCCGGAATTAAGGTAAGTCCCAGCTTCACCCGAGTATAAGCCGAGGTTCATTTTTCGGTCATACTTATACTCGAGTATATACGGTACTTGCAAATCTCTAACCTAAATACAAAGGCAAGACCTGCTAGTTTTGACTGCTGATTAGAAACGGAGGTTCTCTGAGGATTTCATGACGTTTTATAGTGTCTCATAAACACAGCTTCAAAATCTGATTGGTCCAGAACAAACCTTAGATCTGAGAAAAGACCTTTGTCCAAAACATGTAGCAAACGTTTCTGCAATAAAGTTTTTCTTTCTTTTCTACAGCTGTATGCCTGTGTCATCATATGCTGCACCTATCTTTATCTTTGGAAATCTGTTTAGTGTCCCCTTATATAGGTACACTACTAAGAAATGCATTGCACTGAGCTGTGCTAAGATATAATTCACTTCATTACCCCCCCCCCCCAGCACTGTACTATGTTGTTTTTATACATATAGCATAAACAAAAACACATTCTTCCTACCCTCCAACATTCCCCTTAATAAGGTACACTGATGAAAAATGAATTGCACAGAGCTGTGCTAAGATCAGGTTCACTTTATTTTCCTCCCCCTACAGCTCTGCACCATGTTGTTTCTATATACACTGCATAAACAAAACACACTCTCCCTATCCACCAACATTCCCCTTTAAAAATGTACACTTTCCACTAATATTGCTGCAGCTGACAGGGTACTACTAGGAAAGTGTTAATGAGTGAATCGCTCAACCACCCAGACACTTCTGCAATTTGAATATTGATGATTTAATATATTCTTACATCATAGGGGCTAAGAGGTGGGAGTGGAAATAACATGTGTAGAAAATGTAATGAAGGCAAAAGTGAAAAGGGAACTAAAAATTAGAAAAACTGAAAATGAGCTCATATAGGAAAAGGAATGGCACCTGAGTGGAATCTTCTATGCGGAGAAGGATGTTGGTGCAAGTACTTTCTAACTAAAATTTTTAGGTTTCAGTGGTAGAGCGGCATTTAAAGGGCAAGTCCACCCCCAAATCTAGAATTGAACCCACTACTGGCCCCACTGTAAAGTGTATAAATACCCTTACATTACATCCCAGCTCCAAAAGGTTCTCCTGTAATGTCCCTGTAAAGTCCCAAAAACTGGCCACCAGAAGCACTGCAGGGAGGCAAATTCTACCTCTGAGGCATCCTCTAAGAGGTTTTTGGCTTGCTCAGAGCAGCCCTCACCCCCCTCCCTCTCCCTCCCGTTTTCCTCTCCCTCCCCCTAGTTTAAAACCCCTTTGGGGTACTGTAGGGCTTCCTCCCCCAGCCCCAACCACTATATTATTATGTGCAGAAACTCCCCCGATCATTACTTACCTTACCTCCCTCCCCCGCTGTTCTCCACTGCCGGCAGCCGCGTCAGTGATTTGGCTGCCTCTCAGCCAATCACGGATGCGGCTGCCGGTCCGGCCCCCTGCTTGCAGTTTCATTTTTACAATGGTCAAAATAATATAATTGAATGTGCATGTTTTGTGATGTCTGTATATGTTCTTGGATAATTGTTATGTCGGTGGCACGTGTTCCAGTTTTGGAGTCCACCGAGTCCATTTGCAAGGTGATTATATTTAATAAAGTAATCATGGTGCACATATATATGCATGTACTTACAAGCATATATGTACTTACAAGCATATATAATATAGCAGGATCACAAGAATAATAGATATGAAGAAATCACTGATCAGAAAGTAAGGGAGTGGGAGGTTCTGAAACTGCAGTCACAAATACTAGGTACTCCTTCTAATCTGAGGTTGGCAAATGCTCATTACAGGAGAAAGTAGAAGAAACCAGGAAGATATTGAGTTACAGTGACTGGAGAAGAAGAGGGGAATAACATCACAGCACAGCCTACAGCAGGGAGTGTATAAGGTCTGTAAATTTAACTTTAATGTCACAGGGCCTGTCACATGGTTTCAGAGTAGGAAGCATGAAGTGCAGTGGATCTGGTGATGCTGCTACCATATTACATGTAAAAATGGAAATATCTTCAAAACTATGTATTTTTTGACCACAGTTACCCTTTGATAAGATACTTACCTCTGTAGTTTTTTTAAGAATAGAAATGGGTGCACATGCAAGCAGAAGTTTTTTTTTTCCTGCGCTCCAATAATGCAAAATTGTACAAATCGCAGCGCAAAAGGACAGTAACACGCTTGAAACACCAATGCATGTGCGCTTTTCACACGCTTTTCCAGTGTGGCCTTGAGAGTCAACCCAGGAAACATTTAAGCTATTTCTAAGCAGTTATCATTAGCTGGGTCTCATTTAAAAAAAATGTAACTCTAGCTCATGTACTAATTCTACATAATGGATCGTGCAGATACTTACCGCTCTGGTTTCATACAGTATCAGCTTTTGTATCCCACTTATAATAGGAGCAGAAGGCAGCATAGTGAGGTTTCAAATTGTGTGCAGTGTAATCGAGGTAGTTTGTCATAAATGCCAGGTCTGTGCAAAGCAAAATAAGAATATTACAATGAATACTGGCCCCTGCACCTTTATTGTTTTTTGTATCAAATGTTTACACACACACACAAAAAAAATAATAACCTGTCAAACAGTTCCTAAGCCTCACTTTGGGAAGCCTGGTGACATCATCATATGAGACATTGTCACGCGCTATCGGAACATCACAGCAGCGCCGATAAGCACAAATTACTAATTTTATTAAGAGTGCCGTATGATCATGGATAATGAAGCCGAACATTTAATTTCCCTTCTGTTATTGTTCTATGTTCCAGCAATCTTTCATTGGCTACTATATCCATCCAATGTTCATCCCTTATACTCGATCTATAACACTCCTGGGTTCAGATTCAAGCTCTCATATTGTAGCTCCTGACTGTATCCAGTCTTGTTTAAAGGGCATGTCCACCCTCTTTTACAACTTTTGCTATACTGTAGGGCATGTCCCCCCACATCAAAACCACTATATTCTTACACAAAAAAGCGCTTCCCATCTCTAAAGCACCCCATTCCTTCGCTGGTCTGGCTACCCTGCCCGCCGGAACTGCAAGCAGGGGGGCTGGACCGGCTGGCGGCTGCCATCATTGAGAAGAGCAAGGTAACGAGGTGCTGTAAGTAGAGAAGGGAAGCAGGGTTTTTTTGTGTAAGAATATAGCGGTTGGGGGTCATGCCCTACAGTATAGCAAAAGGATTTAATCCTGCAGGAGAAAAAGCCAGGAAGGGGGTGGGGGTGGAAGGGCTTCACTGCACATGTCTCTATCCCTCACGGGGGCATCACAGAGGCAAAGACCTTTTGGGCGGGAAGACAGCTCCTACCCTACAGTTTCCTGGACTTTAAAGAGCCACTACAGAAGAACCATAAGGAGCAGGGAAGGTAAGGATTTTTTTTAATTGTACAGTGGGGCCAGTAGTGGGTGAATTTTTAGTTTGGGGGTGGACATGCCCTTTAAATGTTCTTCTGGTTATCCATACTGGTAGATTGTTTGGCTAGCCATCCATTACTTATCACATATTTTAGCAGATGTAACATTCTTATGTAGTGTGTTCTATTGGAAGGGCCCCTGGAGCCAGATCCTTCTAAATCCATTTGTATGAGGAACCAAACCATTTGGCCATTATTTTAGGGTAGCTTATCAACTGTGTCACTGTGTACTTACAGCGAGTAGAATTCAGTACTGACAGTCAGACAAAGGGCTCAGCTCCGGTCACTAATTTCCTTTATAATACACATTTCACGTCCAGTGTTTACATGGCAGCTGGAATTCCGACCTCAATCAGCAACAATACAGATAAGTTCGGTGACTACAATACAGACTGAGCGCACTTCCTCCCATCACATGTGTACCACTTCCTATCTACACCAATCAATAAAGCACACAGACGTTTTGTTTTTTTTCAACAAAACAAACTTTATTGAAACCTTAGCACTGAAGTCACGTTCTCTGGCTGCTTATGTTTCCTTAAGCGACATTAAGATTGGAAGTTGAATCCTCCACTGAATTATAAACATGTCCACCCTGACACTGTGTGTACTGTGACACTGGCAATACTACATGGACTCCAGGCTTTGCCTACAGTGGGAGGATAGGGCTGGAAGATTCCCTGTGACCATTTCCTATCCTGTCACCATAGACAAATGTACAGATAAGAACGAGATTCCCGGTCTAAACCTTCACTTGTCCCACTCTCTCTTCCCTAGCCGATTAGTTTCAAAGGGGGAGGAGCTGTCACCATAGAGATGGTTGGTAGGCAGGTAGGGGATAAACAAATCACGGCAAACAAGTGGGTGTGGCTTAATATATGGGCGTGGCATGTTGTTAATGGGCAGTGCTTAAAAAGATGAATGGGATATTTAAAGAGACTAATACGTAGAAACAGGGAAATCCGCAATTACAGCCAGCTGTAGATAAATATGTAGTCTTGCAGCCGGATAGTCTGTACTCACTTAGGCTGAGGCCACACTGCAACATGCTAACGTGGACGATAACGCTCGCGATCACACACATGTTCACGAGAGCGTGTTGCAGTGCCCATGCTATTGCGATTTCCTGTTGTTCCACAATCAGAGCAATTGTGCAAAAAAAGTGGATTGCACGCGCTCTGATTAACAGATCGCATGTGCAGTGCGCAATTAATTAGGCCACACTAG
This sequence comes from Hymenochirus boettgeri, assembly GCA_019447015.1. Classification (NCBI taxonomy): domain Eukaryota; kingdom Metazoa; phylum Chordata; class Amphibia; order Anura; family Pipidae; genus Hymenochirus; species Hymenochirus boettgeri. The sequence goes on from CM033473.1 coordinate 142,626,284, forward strand.
TGTGTGCTTTTAGGCCTTAAGCCGCGCCTTTACTTTGCATGTCGGCTATGGAAGAGAGTGTGCTGCTGCAGGTATAGGCAGGACAGGGACAAAGGTACAGCAGATAAAAAAAATTTAAAAATCAGTCAATCGCACTTACATGTTAGCTTCGCCGCTTATTTGGGAGAGAGTGTGCTGCAGGTAGGCAGTAAAGGGAATAGGACAAAAACTAGCAAGGGATTATAAAGGAACCCCTAGCAAAACAGGCTCTTGAAAAACAGGCACACCTACTACACTATACTATAGTCAAACAAATACAAATGCCTTTAAAGGACAACAATATAAAAAAAAAAAAAAAAACATCATCCCTGTAATGGATCACCATGGGACTGTAAATAACATTAATTAATTAATGCTATGTAAGGGAGAGAGTGGTTCCCAGTCTTTAATAAATAATACAAAATTGTGTCATCCAAGCACAACCTCTCCCAGTATTATATCTTATGTAAATAATACTTATGTAAAATTTACCAAGCACATTGTTGGGGATATGCAGTCCTTTGTCCACAAGATGGCTCAATAGGTAAAACTCCGCATCTTGGCTATGCAGCTGGATTGAGTAAAAGGGAATGTCCAGCCTAAAAACAAGTTTGTTTTAAAATGATTATCACCCTCCAAAACCTCACTTTCACGAGGTTCCTACCGTTCCAAGATCCCCCAGAGCTTACTTACCTGACCTGGACCCTCGCTGGCTATTCCACGCCCCCTGCTCCTGACGCTGACAGACACTTCTCTTCCTGGTCTCACCTGTCACACCCTAACTGACAGCCGCAACCAGGAAGTGGAGCGGCTGTCAGCACCAGCCACGGAGGAAAAGCAGCGAGGGTCCGGGTCAGGTAAGTAAGCTCTGGGGGACTTTGGAACTGTAGGAACCTCGTGAAAGTGAGGCTTTGGGGGGTGATAAGCATTTTAAAACAAACTTGTTTGTAGGCTGGACATTCCCTTTAAGTAATTGCTGATTGGTCTGGTGTTCAGCAAGCCTGATGATTGGCTGCTGGTTAAAGGTTGTTCATTTACATTTTAAAGGGAATTAGGGAATAAAAGGAGAAGCCTTAAGCTAGGTACACACCTAGCGATTTTTCGGTCGAGGCAAAAGCAGCCGCGTCCGATAGTTACCGCGACCGATCATGCGGTCCATAGAGGACTGCACGATCGGACGAGGTTTTCCACCATGTCCTTTCGTCCGATTCAGACACTGAACTATTGGCAGATCGGACCGAAATATCTCATCGTGTGTACCCAGCTTTAGCCCACTAAATCAGAACAGAGCTAGGACACATGTTTAGGCAGTATTCAGCAGCTCAGAGCAGTAACACATGACCCTGTACCTTAGCTTGAGAGCAAGGGATCCAGGAGCCAGGAAGGATTCAGAAGTCCAGGAGACGCCAGCAGCAGCCCAGCAGTTTGGAGCCCAAAGATCCCAGGGACTGCATCACAAGGACAGTGCTTGCTTGGTTGGATTTGGTTGTGCTTGATACTGGTGCATTACAATAAAGCTCCTCTAATTGTAAAAGAGCTTTTGTTGCCTGGTTTGCTTTATTTCCCACAACCTCACACAGGGTGTCCTATGACAACCCCCATTACATATCCACACACCAGCATCTGAAATGTTTTACTTACAATTCAACCATGCTGCCTCCATAAGATATCACACAGCAAATATGAGTGCTAAAAGCCCGCCTCCTACAAGGCCCAGGACCATGGTTAACATAACACTTGCCCTATGGCTGGTGTGTCTGTTACAGCCGCTCTCCTCCTCCTCTGCCAGTCAAACAAAGTTGAAATGTCCTGTTGCTGAAAAAGGTTGGGTGGAGGGGTGATTTCTAACCTGCTAGCTTTGAGCGACAGTTAGAGGTAAATTTGGTTAGATTTGGTAGATCTACTGTGAGCCGTGAACACTGTATTATTCTCAACAGAGCAAGTTGTTTAGTGGCGTCTGTGAAGTTGTTACATGCAGCATTCAGTCAGCATATGAATTGCACAAGTGTTACTTTGTTTCCAACTAGTAGACATGTCTTAAAGGACAACTCCACCCTCATAAGAACATCTTTTAGAAAGAATGGCCTCTTTAAAATATGTTGATATATCATAGTTTGTCCTATGAATTCATTACTGTATGCCTGCTATGCTTCTGGATGCCTCATGGAAACTGAGCAATTTAGAAACCTGTACTGAGCCTTTACTGAGCCTGGGCATGCTCAGAAGAGGCAGACAGGGGATTAACATTCAGTCATTGGCTGTGATGTCAACTGTCAAATCCATAACTGACAGTTGCTAAGTGGAAGAACCAGGAAGCAGAAACAGAGCAATATGACATTGTGCAGGATTTCAGGTTAGACTTATATATTTCAGATTTCAGACTATTACCATTTAGGGTTTTGGGGGAAGATTTACCTGTATGTAAGTTTTCATTTTAGGACTGGACTTGCCCTTTAAGATCATGAGTGGACACAGTTATATTGTCTCCAGATCCATATTCCATTGATATGACCCTGTAATATTCAGATATTGGAGAGAAGTCTGGACTCTGTTGGATTCAATACTAAGGGATTGCACCATCAAGTTAGGCCCTACTTCAGCAGCCAGGGATGCCTGTCTGTTTTATTTTTTGTACATATATGTTATATATTTTTATCTTTAATGTATTATCGATTGATGTGATTTTGTAATGTGGATGCAATAAACGGATTTGTACTTGTTTGACTAAGCAAGTGGGTATACCTTTTTCTCAAGGGCCTTTTGTGCTTGGGGTTCCTTTGCAATCCTTTTCTAGTTTTTGGCACGTTTGTTTTCCCTTGTTGGCACCACTCTAGCTTCAGTGATCCATATAGCCTAAAGCTGGGTACACACTTGAAAGATTTTTGAAAGATAATAGACAGAATCTGCAAGATTCTGTACGTTATTTTTCAAAAATCAGGCTACACGCTGTCCCGGGGGTTCTCCCTATACGCAGCATCTTTTAAAGAGAAGCTGTGACGAAAAAGGTAGTGCACAAGCACAAATTCGGTATGTGTTTTTTTTGTTGCTGCATTTTTTGTTGCTGCTATTTTATTCCTAGCAAAAGTTTCTAAATGTACAGACGTTTTAAGTGGGTTAATGAACTAATGCTCTAATTTAGAAAGTACATAAGGTTGCAGGTTCATCTCCCCAGACTTACGTTAGTTTTTTACTGAAAATTGTATATTGTTTTTTTAAATCCATCCTGACTAAATAAACTGCAAAGATGAGTTTTCTTTCACTTCTAAGGGCCAGGACAGGCTGCAGATTCCTTGTTTTGTTCTGCTTTGCACTACAGAGCATGCAAAGCGTTCTTGTGCACTTAAACTTCCTCCATATTGAACAAGTGGATTATGGGAGCAGACCATAGTACCCACAGGTTAAAGGGCAAGACCATCCCTCAATTAAAAAACTAAATAAAGGTAAACCGTCCCCCAAAACCTTAAACTCAGTGGTGTAACTACCGCTGCCGCCACCGCGAGGGCCCCCAGAAGGTAAGAGGGCCCGCAAAAACCTCCAGGGTTAGCTGTTTTTAGACAGCCGAACGTGCGTATGTTTCCTTCATACGTGCGAACAGCTGTTTAAAAACAACTGATTGTGGACCTCAGGGGAGGGAGTGGGTCAAGGGCCCAGCCTCTGACCTCACAGGAATTCCTGGGACCCTGCAGTTATGCCCCTGCCAAAACTGTAATAGTTTGAAATCTGAAATATAAGTCTAACCTGAAATGTCAGGTTTCCTGGTTCTTCCAGTTAGCAACTGTCAGTTACAGTTGACATCACATCCAATGATTTAATGCTAATCCTCTAGCTGATCATCAGAGCATGATCAAGCTCAGAACCATGTCGCTGAATAGCTCAGTTCCTACGAGGCATCCAGAAGGTATACAGTAATGATTCCAGAGGACAAAGTAGGATATATCGATATATTTTAAAAAGGCCGCTGTTTCTAAAAGAGCTTGTATCTTTGTGAATGTGCTTTGTCTATTGGAACAATGTTATTTGATGACAAGTTTTCCTTTAAATGGCAAGTTCAGCTCTCAAACATTTTATATAAAACATACCCTGCACCTCAAAAAGCAGAGATGAACCTGAAATGAAGCACAATGTCTTGTTGTCGCCTTTTCTGCTTCCTGTGCTTTCAGTTAGCAACTGTAACAGTTGACATCACAGCCAATGACTGAATGCTATTCCACTAGTTGCATGTTGACTGAAAAATGACAGGATAGTCTGGGTTCTTTATAGGACCTCACATTTACCAATAGTGATCCCTCTCTAACAGAATCCCTGGTGACAGCTGTGAGTTAATGGGGAGGGTGAGTATTGAAAGACAGATTGAAGACTTTAATTATAGAATGATACAATGGATCTCCTATTGATCTATTATTAGTTGGAAATTTAAGGGGGAAGACTGATTCAAGCTCTGCACAACAGTTGTATTCCACTGTGGTGTTTTTACTGAACTATAACCCTCTATACAATGTTACAATAAATAGATCAAGAATAGACATGGACCGGATCACGGATCAGAACCCAGTTCCGCGACAGATTTCCGTGATTCACTGATTTTGCGGGAATTCTGCTTTGCAGAATTTTTCGAGAAGCGTTCGAAAATTTGAAGAAAATTTCAAGGAATTTTTGAAAATTTTCTTAAAATTATACAGTAACTTACTGTAAATAGTTTTGGGACCTGGAAAATGGTCTGGGGAAAAGACAATAAGATTAATTCTGAAAGAAACTGATTGTAACCTATTCTGATTAGAAAAGAATCTGATTGGTTAGTATACCAATCAGATTATTTCTAAAAGAATCTGATTGTAACTAATTCTGATTGGTTACAATTAGATTCTTCCAGAAAGCATACCAATCAAATTCTTTCTGAAAGAATCTCACTAACCAATTCTAATTGGTTACAATCAGCTTTTTTTTTTTTAAGAAAGATTATCAGGGTTTTTCAATAAAAGTTCTTATCGTTTAAAATAGTGCTAATTTTGCCCCAACCAATCAGATGTTAGCTTTCAAATGTTAAAGGGCATGTCCACCCCCAAATCTCAAATTTAACCCCATACTGGCCCCACTCTGTAGTGTACAAAAATCCTTACCTTACATCCCAGCTCCAAAGTCCAGGAAAGTGTAGTGTAGAAGGACTGGGTGACTCATCCTGTGCCTGTCTCAGCCTCAACCTCGACAAGGTCTAAGGTATGCGCAGGAGAGTCCTCCCCCCCCTCCCTCTCCCTCCCATTTTCTTCTCCCTCCTCCTAGTGTAAAATCCCCAGTATGTATTATATATTGATCCCCCAGCCCCAACTGCCGTAACAGAATTATTAGAAAGTGCCCAGATAGTTACTTACCTTCCCTCTATCCTCCGGCGTTCTGAGCAGTCGGCAGCCGGTCCTGCCCCCTGCTTGCATTTCCGTACCTGGAGAGTGCTGCGGAGGATAGAGGAAAGTTAAGTACATATCGGGGCACTTTCTAAGAATTTTATTACGCCGGTTGGGGCTGGGGGATCAATATGTATAATATATAAAAATTTCAAAAATGTACTGGACATGCCCTTTAAATAAGATCTGATTGGTTGGGGCAAAATTAGCACCATTTTAAACGATAAGAACTTTTATTGAATCTCCCTGTATTTTCCAATCACATTTGGTTACAATCAGATTCTTTCAGAAAGCATACCAATAAATTATTTCTAAAAGTATCTGATTGTAACCAATTCTGATTAGATACAATCAGATTCTTTCAGGAAGTATCTGATTGCTATACTAACCAATCAGATTCTTTTCCAATCAGAATTGGTTTCAATCAGCTTATTTCAGAAAGAGTCTAATTGGTTAGTATACCAATCAGATTATTTCTAAAAGAATCTAATTGTAACTAATTCTGAGTTAGTTAAAAATCAGATTCTTCCAGAAAGCGTACCAATAAGATTCTTTCTGAAAGTATCTGACTGTAACCAATTCTGATTGGATACAATCAGATTCTTTCAGAAATAATTTGATTGGTATACTAACCAATCAGTTTATTTTCGAAACAGAAATTCTGTTTGGTTAGTATACCAATCAGATTCTTTTCCAATTACAATTGGTTACAATTAGATTCTTTCAGAAAGAATCTGATTGGTTAGTATACCAATCAGTTTCTTTCTGAAAAAATCTGATTATAACCAATTCTGAAAGAATCTGATTATCTGTTCCCCAGACCATTCCCCAGGTCCCAGAGCCATTTACAGTAAGTTACTGAATAATTTTTACAACATTTTTGAAAATTCCTTTAAAATTCTAATTTTTGAAAATTTCGGTGACCCTCGAAAATACAATACGTAATCTCAAAAAACAGGTAGAATGTGAGGAAAGTTATTTTTTTTAAACTTCTGGATGTATGTACGTTTTTCCCAGGAAATTTTCCAGGTCCACAGGCAGAATGAATTTTAACAGTTTCACCCATCTCTCAAAACCCTGGATTTTAATATCTTCCTGTATAGATTTATCAAAACAAATCAATAAACAAAACAGAAAAATGTGAATGTTATATAACAAATATAAGATGGATAATGTCTGTCTTATCTAGATGTTAGGCTGCACTTTATGTATATTTAACATGTATTTCTAAAGCACTAACACTTCCAGTACAATCCAAAAGATGTGTGTATATATGTCCCCTCAAATACCTATTGGGGTACACCCAATAGGTTCCCTTCTGCCTCTGTATATTGTGTAAAATATTCATTTAGGGGATGCAACACTAATAGAACCAGGATTTCATAGGATTTCTTTTATTTTTAACATCTTGCCTTTATTTTTTTTGTACAAATCCCTACATTTTATAGTAGTGTGTATAAAGATTTTATATCATCTATATCCACATATAGCTAAACATACACCCACATATTTCCCACTGTGCACCAACTGGCACACTTTTGCTAGTATTCTATGTATATATTGAATGCATAGGAACTCACAGTATTTCAGAGTCTTATTGCTTTTATTTAAAACATTTCATTGTACAATATGCACTATATACCATTTAAACACAAGTAGGGTCTTTACCCTTAAGTGACAAAAAAGACTGCATTTTAAAATCAAAATCAATGGGTCTTCTTTGAGGCTCTTTGTACTTAGGAGTCATTGTATCCCCTAAGTATGTAATGAGTTCACATTGTTTCACAAATTTTTCCAGCTTCTTCTTATATTTGTTCCGGATATAATCTGAATTCCGATGATTATAGGCTAGAAATGATGAAGGGACGCATTTATATACAACCAAAATCCATTCAAAATATGCACCATTCAAAATATGCTGCTCGTTTCATAAAATGTATTTTATTTAGAACAGGGGTGTTACTACAAGAGCTATTCATACAGACCCTTGATACAAAATGTGTTCACATAACAGGTCCCATATCTGCCCACTTCTCTCTTGACCCCACACTAACTAACCACTCCTGCTCCTAATTTGCATATGTTTTGGCCACTATGGGTTCCTGTGGGTTTTGTGTTGAACCCCCTGATTTAGGTATAAGATTTACAAACAAAAAGGCTTAATTATTGAGGGGCCTCAAATTCAAGGGAGATCTAAACCCCAACCCATGCTCTACCCTTACCCCATTCAAAAGGAAGAAACAAAAAGAGCTTAATACCAATCTGGCTAGTGCATATTGTTTGTACAGCTCACATTAATCAAATGCGATACTAGTCTTTTGCTGTAAAATATCTGACTGAATGTTACTTTAATAGATTGGCCCTTTTTTTACCCAGACACAACTTCTATATGTATGAATTGTGCAAAATTGGCAGATAGCATTACTCATTTGTACCCAGTTTTACAATTCAGTTTAAGTAAGGGGTGAAGCCCTGTACGGAGTCGAACTGATGGTTACGCAGTTACAAAGGAACTCTAAGATTTTTTTGGGATAATGGAACTTTTTCTCGATTTTTGATTATTATTGAAATTTCAATTAATTTTCGAATATTTGAAAATCCGGAATTCGATTCCGAATAAGTGAACCCCCTTAAATTCGAATATGGGAGAAATAGTGAATAAGCGAGCTTTCGGTTTCAAATATTCAAACAATTAGGGAATATGTGATGCGGAAAACTGTAAAATAGCTTGCAATATGGGTCTGTTTTCAGATTTTCACATTTTTAGATTTTCAACTCGCTAGTTCTGTTCATCTCTACACATAATTTACACAAGTTTATTACAATTAAATTACAGAGCACAAACAAAGAATTGTAATCCAGATGAGGGTTTAAACTAAATTTTGTAAAAAAAAAAAAAAACAAAAGACACAAGTCCCAATCTTATGCATGCACATCCCTTACCTTTTAAATGAAAACCAATATACAGCAAAGCAGATCTTTTTATGTTTAAAAATGGATATTTAGGCTTTAGGCAGCCTACATCATTTAATGCTTTGATTAAGGCATTTGATGCTCCCTGAGCAAAAAGAAAATAATATTAGGTTAGGATACTTACAGGGTTAGTCAATAAAAGTTCTTATCGTTTAAAATGGTGCTAATTTTGGCCCAACCAATCAGATGTAAGCTTACAAATGTTAAATAAGATCTGATTGGTTGGGGCAAAATTAGCACCATTTAACGATAAGAACTTTTATTGAATCTCCCTGTTTATTTTAATTATAACGTACATTATCTAATATATTGGTTGAAATACCAACTGAAATTTACAGCATAATTACTGATACTTACTTTTTAAACCATTTTTTTGTGGCAAAAAAGGTTTGAAAACAAGACTGGACATATCTCCAATAGGCCGTGTGGATATTTGCGCTAGAATACCAAGGGTACCACTTTAATTCTAGTGCAGCAGGCTAACATTGGGTTTATTGATTAGTAGTCTGTCAGTCAAGAATATGGACCTTGCGCTGGCCCATGTCTAATAGCCTTAAAAGCACCATAAATCACATATCTGTTCAAGCAATGGGGGCTCGTGCATTTCTTACTAGGAAGTGAACAATAGACGTATTATTTTCCTACTAGGAAGCGAACAATAGACTTTCTGCCCAAACAGCTGATTAATTTTTTTGCAATAACCTGTGGCAAGCTTCAGTACAGACATGAGTAAGTGTATTATACTCATTTGGTTTTTTTTATGTAGTGACTTTTGGCAGTGAAAAAGTTGTAACAAAATACATTCTTAGGAAAGAACCAACCTGTTCAAGGTATCCAGTTAATGGAAGTGAAGTCAACAGCACAGGTTCCATTTTTGGTGGAAGTTTAAGGGGAAGCTTGTGATTCCAATATTTTTCTGGAAGCCTGAATATATTAACAAAGTGAAACACAATAGATAAAGTTATCTATTTTGAAAACCCAATATTGGTCTGTGCACATAATCAAGAAGGTTCACTGAACACACCTCATAAACTTCTGTAACTTCTCTTCAGTCTCAAAAATGTATATCTTCTTTCTGTATTCCACTGCATTCTCAATATGGCCAGGAACCAGTGCTTCATATCTTAAATAAGACAGAACAGTACAAGCGAATGCAGTGTCAGATGGAGCATTTTATATTTTAAGGGGCATATTTATAAAGGTTCGTTAACTTTTCGCGGCCGTTTTCGCGGCCATTAACGCATGAATCGCGTTTACCGCGATTTATAAAGCCCCGAAAACGCCGCGAAAAGTTAACGAAGCGTTAACCTTTCGGCCGATACTTACCCGGTACCGCCGCTTCTATTATAACGGCGGTACTGGTTTCGCTCGGCTAGTATCGGCTGTTTTACTTCGCCACCTTGAAGGTGGCGAAGTTCAGCCGATACTAACCTCCCGCGGCGGGGATGGGCAGGCAACCCGCGCGGGTGGTCGCACCCGCCCGGGAGACACGCCCACCCCGCCACACCCCCCGCGGCGGCAGCGGCGACCAGCCGCCGCCGCCGCCACTTCCCAGCAGCCCCTCCCAACCCGTTCCCCGTTGCGGCAATCTCGGAACGGGAGGCTAGAAGGGGCTGCCGGGAAGGGGCCGCAGCAGGTGGTCGCGACCACCCGCCGCGCACCCCCTCCCCGGCAATCCCTCCAAGCCCCCGCCCCGGCCGCTCCCGGGGAGGGGAGGGAGGGAGCCGCTGGGGGGGTGGAGGCTCCCTCCAGCGGGGCCCTGAGAAGGGCCTTTTGGGGCTTAGGGGGTCCCGCAGCTCGAACCGGGACCCCTCCCGGCCTTACAAGGGCCCTTGCGGCACTGACAAGTGCCTTTGGCGGGGGTCCCGCAGCTGAACCGGGACCCCAGTGCGGCTCTTAAAAGAGCCTTGGGCGACGTCTCTTTCTTAGTCCCGGCGACACCAGTCCCGCGAGGGCGCCGACCCCGAGAGGTACCCTGCGGCCGCCAGGGGTACCCCGGCGGGCGCCGGCGACCTCAACGAGGCCGATGTTGCCGGCGTCTTGATCCGACGCGACGTCTTCGGGCTGGCGACACAACCCCACTCAGGTCGCCGATGCCAGGCAGCTCACTGCGGCCGCCAGTGAGCCCGCTGGCACCGCCGGCCTCAGCGGAGCCGATGTTGCCAGCCGCTTCTTTCTTCTTTCTTCAGCCACCTACTGCGATGGCATCTGAGTTCCGCGGCGGAAAGCTCCTCTTTATATAGGTTTGCAGAAATCCATAATCGTTTCTGATTGGTCAATTTTTAATACTTGCTTTACATTAACCAATCAGATTTCAGAACTTTCCAGAAATCTGATTGGTTAATGTAAAGCAAGTATTAAAAATTGACCAATCAGAACGGATTATGGATTCTGCACAAACCTATATAAAGAGGAGCTTTCCCCGCGGAACTCAGATGCCATCGCAGTAGATGGCTGAGAAAGAAGAAAGAAGCGGTGGCAACATCGGCTCCGCTGAGGCCGGCGGTGCCAGGGGCTCATGGCGGCCGCAGTGAGCCTGCCTGGCATCGGCGACCTGAGTGGGGTTGGTGTCGCCAGCCCGAAGACGTCGCGTCGGATCAAGACGCCGGCAACATCGGCCTCGTTGAGGTGCCCCGGCGCCCGCGGGGTACCCCTGGCGGCCGAGGGGTACCTCTCGGTCGGGTCGGCGGCCTCGGCGGAGCTGGTGTCGCCGGGACTGGAAGAAAGAAGACGTCGCCCAAGGGCTCTTTTAAGGCCGCCACTGGGGGTCCCGTTCAGCTGCGGGACCCCCGCCAAAGGCACTTGTCGTGCCGCAAGGGCCCTGTAAGGGCCGGGGAGGGGGGGTCCGGTTCGAGCTGCGGGACCCCCTAAGCCCCAAAAGGCCCTCTAGGGCCCGCTGGAGGGAGCCTCCAACCCCCCGCGGCTCCCTCCCGTCCCCTCCCGGGAGCGGCCGGGGGGGGCTTGGAGGGGTTGCCGGGGAGGGGGTGCGCGGCGGGTGGTCGCGACCACCTGCTGGGCCCCTTCCCGGCAGCCCCTTCTAGCCTCCCGTTCCGAGATTGCCGCGAACGGGGAACGGGTTGGGAGGGGCTGCTGGGAAGTGGCGGCGGCGGGGGGGTCGCCGCTGCCGCCGCGGGGGGTGTGGGCGGGGCGGCGGCGGCGGCGGGGTGGTCGCCGCTGCCGCCGCGGGGGGTGTGGGCGTGTGCCCCGCCCCCTTAGGAGCGGCGTCGGGAAGGGATTTTAAGTCCCTTCGCGGCGATACTATATAGTATCGCCGCGAAGGGGCTTAAATTACCGCAGCACATCGCGGCCGCGAAAATAGCGCTATATATATATAAAATATTTTAAATGTCAAATGATTTTTCATCTAAAATGGATAGAACAAAGATAACACAATATTTACAGGGAACAGTATATAAAAGCAGCGTAATAATTTGGCTAATTTGCAAAGTATACATATCTGAATTCAGATCCAGGTCTTCCACTCTTGTAAACTCAATTTTCGGAACCTAACCCTCCACTGACCCCCACCACATGAATTAACAAATCAGTAGCAACCCACGGCCCCCCAACCAGGTCTTTATACCTTAAAAAAATGCAGCATTCTGCCTTCTCTCACGGGAGGCTCGCAGGAGTTTCCTATTAGTTTTCCTTGCCTTGCGGGAGTTTTACTGACTTACTGTCTCTCGTGGGTGTGCGAGAGATCAATGGGGAAACAGTGAGACACCCAGAGTTCATGGGAGAGGTGAGATATCTGCAATTCAAGTATATTATGGAACTACAATGGAAATACATTAACATAAAGTTTATTCTCCCAATTTGGGATTTCCTCAGTATATAAACGTGCCCTGGAATGATCATACCGTAATATCTCAACGCAATACATGGAACTGCTGTTAATGATTTCACTACATCCAATCATCTACTGGTTAGCTGCTATATGGGATGTGTTTTTTAACCTTCTTTTGTTCTCTTTATACCCAATATATATAAGACATTGTAATCTAGACTCCCATGCATGTTTATAAAGGAGCTTTTAATATTTTTTTTGATTCTAAGAATCTTGCCCGTATGCTTTATATCCATTACTAATTTTCTTGTCTTTGCTTAAAAAGAAAAAAAAATTGCTAATTTTGTGATAGATGGAGGCACCTTCTAATTTATCTATTCATAACTCTGCTAATAGATCTAACTGTTTTCACCAGTCGCCCTTTTGGAACAATCTTTATTATTCTATTTAGAAAATGCAACATCAGTTGAACTTCATTATCCTCCCTATGCTCGCCAATATATAATATATATAATATATTTTAAGAAAAGTTCTTATCTGTAAAATTGTGCTAATTTTGCCCCAACCATCAGATGTTATGTAACCATTTTGAAATCTAAATCTGATTGGGGTTGATGGCAAAATTTGCAATAAGTTTAATGATATAGAACTTTCCTTACATAGTCCTGTGGTATTTGTTTTCTATAGTAACTCTTCTACTGTATTAAGGGGTAATGTTTGGGGGTTTGTGAATGCAAGTGACTGCAAATTAACAACATTAATTCAAGGCCTCACACACGACAAATTGCATTATAAATCTTCAGGCAATATCCTCCCCAACTAAATTTAACCAACTATTGATTCCCTCTTTATAGTTTAAAAAATCCTTCAAGGAGAAAGTAACCCATATTTTTATACCTAAGAATCTGAAAACAATCCCCAAAAACAAACAATAATCTATGAAATCCCACTCCAGTAAATTGTATTAAAGTAAAATGTAAAGCCCGGTTAAGAACTGTATGAAGTATGCGTTGGTTAGTGTGACAGTGTCCAGGCCACAGTGGCCTCCTGACCTCAGTCACAAATGCTTCCTTGCTTTATCTTGTCCCTGTAAACAGGATTGGGCTAAGATTATTAAATAGGGTTGTGACCAACGTGTAAACAAGTTCTGCCATAGCTAAGGACTGACTATGCTGTCAGACATATGGTCGGTTGACCAAACTGTTGATACTAGAATACTGGGAAGTTCACCACAAACCATATGTTATTAAGTACATTCCCGCGTCCCGTATCAAATGAGAGGTTAACACACTGATTACTGGCTTATAATCAGTGTTCTGCTCCCCTTGTTCAAGTGTTAGTTTCTGTGGCTTTAGATTTGTCCTTAACTTACAACCTCTGGCTCCTAATGGTTCTCCTCGCAGTTGCTTGTACAAATCCAGGAAACTGAATAGTAGCTTGTCCTTTCTGTCCAAAAGGTTTACCGCCCCCTCGGCCCCGTCCTTCTAAGAGACAGTGCACGCAGGGACCCTTCCCCCCCCCTCCCACTATCGTGGATCCATCCATAATCCTCCTCCACCTTGCATTCAATCCTTTTTCTGTAGTGAGTCATTTTTTAAAAAAAGACTTAGAATGCTATTACAGCCCTATACCTCCTGTGGCGCTTTCCATTAACGAGCAGCTGCGTCTGGGCATTGGCTGCTCTCTCACCCAATCACAACACGTCTGTGCCGGTCCAGCCCACTGCAATTCCGCAAGTCCGGAGCCCTGATCAGTTGCACCGATGATCAAGGGGCTGTAATTAACATTCTAAATTTAATAGGTAGACATGCCCTTTAATACCGAATAAGCTTCACATTGTGATTATGTGGCTAAATCGCCATTTACTTCCTCGGTTCATGAGCTGTATCATGACACTAAGAGTGTACAGGCTTAACTAGACCATACTTTCAATGTGTTTTTTAATAGGTGTCCCCTACATGTTTCAATGATCAGGTCCAACCCCTAAAACCCTTTAAAGGTGACACTCATCCATCCATTGGCCAAATCCCCTTTCCAGTGGAAGAGTGTTCCGTTGCGCCTGCCGATGACATCAGGTGCGCTCTATGGACGAGGGAACCTGCTTTTGGCAAAAATACGAGGGGGGGCGAGCGTGAGCCATGCACAGCAGAGGGCAGGAGGAAATAACTTTTGAAAGACTACAAGGTAGGAATATAGGAAGGTTCCTAGAACCAAAAAAAATGCACTTTAAAATATCATTTAAAGCCTAAGCTAGCTATAGTAGTTGAACTTACATAACGCTTTAATTAAGTGCTTGTGAAGGTTCTCATTATCCAGGTCTGGTATATCTGTTCGTATTCAATTAGATCAACTGGACTTGAATTTACTTTCTTGCCAGACGTTTTGCTATAGTCACTCCGACTGGCTTTCCCCTCATTCAGATAGCAGAGCAGATCATCAAGCCCAAGTGTTAACTTGGCTGGCCCTTAACACTTTGGGTGGATATCTAATTGGGATTTTCTAGGGACTAATTGCCACAGTTTTTCTTGTACAAGTCTTTCTGGATTGAGAAGCCATCGGATTTACTTGCGAACTCTTCAGAACTAAACTTCAAGTCCATTTGATCTAATTGAATACAACCGATATACTTTTAAGTAAGTGTTGGCATTGTTTCCCCCATGCCTTATTTATTAACAGGGAGGTAGGAAATAAGCATTCTCCACCGCCCGTGAATAATAGATACAGATTTCATTGTAATTTACATGAAGTACATGATATCTATTTTAGTTTATAATAATCAATAAGCAGGTTATCGAGGTTTAAAGATCCTCCACTCAAATATGGGCCTTACAAAAAATCACGTTTCCACCTCCGGAGTAGCCAAACATAAATTAGGTGGGCATATGACGCACCGACAATAGCTGTAAGCAAAAACAAAAAACTTTTTTTTGCAGAAACGTGTGCAACATGTTTCAGAAACAAGAAAACATAGAATTTAAGTTGGTAAGACTAGTCAAATCCTATCACTTTTCACCCACCTCTACGTGGTTGATAGCAGAGAAGGCAAAAAAAAAAAAAAACAGCGCTAAAAACAAAAGGAAGGGGGGGGGGATTCCTTCCTTGACTCCAAACGGCATTCAAAGTACCCTGGATCACCAGAATCTCCAGTATTGTATTAACACCAGTAATTCTCAGATTTTTAGTTTTAAGAAACTTACCAGACTTTTTTTAAAGCTATTTATGAACTTGCCCATTACCACATCTGCGGGAAGACAGTTCCACAGTTTCACCGTTCTCACTTTAAAGAAAACTTTCCTAACCTGAAGATGAAACTTCTTTTCCTTCACCCTTAAAGGGCCACTATAGTGAAAAAATCACTTTGCCTCATCTTACTATAAATCATTACATGCAAGTAGCACATACCCTGAGGTTGTGGTGTTTGCTGGCATTTCTTAGATACATAATTGATTTCTCAGGCTCAGTATCTTCCTCCCTCTAACCACACCTCCTTCCGGACTTCAGGGAGTCTATAAGGGCAAGCATTCTCAGTAATCACTAAGGAGTGCAGCATGGAAGAGGGACTTTCCACTCATGCAATATACATGATTTGCATGAACACTGTGTCCATTCCAGTTATACAAAACGCACCTAGCAGAAGATAGTCAGATTGGATATCTAAAGAGGATTATTTTTTCAGTATAGATGCTCTTTTGTACCTGTTACCTTCAAGTAATATGTACAGAAAGGCTTGCAATAAACTTTGATTTTTGTTGCCGCATTTGAAAGTTCTTTTCACTTAAGTGTCTTGCCACGCCGGAATGGCGGCAACTAAAGAGACTATGTTACATAAAACAGTAACTCTTTAGTTGACGCCATTCCAGTGGATTTCCAATATTTCACTTTCTGTATAATGAGGTATCCACGTTGGCTTTTCCTGGCTATGCAAGCCTCTGTGGCCAGGGATTTCCAAACAGCAGCCCTCCAGATTTTTGAAAACTAAACATCCCAGCATTCCTCCATGCAGAGAAACCAAAGAGTTGTAGTTTTTCCAACATCTGAGGGCCACAGTTGGACATCCCTGCTTGGGAAATAGACAATATATTGTTATGGATATATATTTAGTTATCAGATCATCCATAATTGGGGGACCCTTATAATTAATGTAAGTAAGAGGGCTGCGTTAATTACAACCTGATTGTTTTATATTGCAGTGATTCTGACAGCCTGCTGCTGCATGATTTCAATGTACAACCCCTAACATCCCTTTGCTGTTTTGAGAGTGCTTGTATATGTATTAGGCTTGCTCACAATTGTGAGAACTATTTGACTAAATTAACAAATTCAGGTTCTGCAAATAAAAATTATTTTTTCAATTTATATCAATATGTACCGTACGTGCTTTTTATGGACTCCTAACACATGACCCATAGGCAATAAACCTAGGAGCTAAAGATTATTCATGTTTTGCAGTCAACCATCCACTTACCTACTTGCAAATCTCTAACCTAATACAAAGGCAAGAACCTGCTAGTTTGACTGCGATTAGCGAAACTGAGGTTTCTCTGAGGATTTCAATGTACGTTTTATAGTGTCTCATAAACCCAGCTTCAAATCTGATGGTCCAGAACAAACCTTAGACTGAGAAACGACCCTTTTGTTCCAAAACAGGGTAGCCAAAACGTTTCTGCAATAAAGTTTTTCTTACTTTTCTACAGCTGTAAAGCCTGGTACCATCATATGCTGCATCCTATCCTTTATCTTTGGAAATCTGTTTATGTTTCCCCTTATATAGGTACACCTTCCTAAAACATGCATTGCCCACTGGAGCTGCTGCTAAGAACAATTCACTTACATTACCGCCCCCCCACAGCACTGTACTGATGTTTGTTTTTATACATATAGCTAACAAAAAACACATTGCTTCCTACCCTCAACATTCACCTGCATAATGGTACACTGATAAAATGAATGCACAGAGCTGTGCTAAGATCAGGTTTCACTTATTTGCCTCCCCCACCGCTCTGCACCATGTTGTTTCTATATACACTGTCTAAACAAAACACCCTCTCCTACCACCAACATTCCCCTTTAAAATGTCACTTTCCACTAATATGCTGCATGCTGACAGCGGTAACTCTAGAAAGTGTTAATGAGTATCGCTCAACCACCAGACAGCTTCTGCAATTTGAATATGTGATTTAATATATTCTTACATCTATACTGGGCTAAGAGGTGGATGGTTACGAAAAATGTTAATGACGCAAACAGTGAAAGGGAACTAAAAAATTAGAAAAACTGAAATGTAGCTCATATAGGAAAGGAATTGCACTCTGAGGTGAAATCTTCTATGCGGAACGGATGTTTGGTCAAGTTACTTTCTTAACTAAAATTTTTAGGTTTCAGGAGGTAGAAGCGGCATTTAAAGGCAAGTCACCCCCCAATCTAGAATGAACCCACTACTGGCCCCACTGTAAGTGTATAAATACCTTACCTTACATCCACTCCAAGTTCTCCGTATGTCCTAATCCCAAAACTGGCCACAGAACATGCAGAGTCACATTTACCTTCCTGAGGGCATCCTCTAAGAGATTTGTTTGGTTGCTCAGAGCACCCATCACCCCCCTCCCTCTACCATTCCCCGTTTTTCCTCTCCCTCCCCCTAGTTTTAGAATAAAACCCGTTGGGGACTGGTAGGGCTTTTCCTTCCCATCCACCCCAGGCCGCCGATACCACGAGTAGTTATTATGGTGCAAGCAACTCCCCCGATCATTACTTACCTTACCTGCCCCTCCCAACCGGCCTTTCGTTCTCCCACTGCCGGCAGCCAGTTGCCTCGTCAGTCATTTGGTCCGCCTCTCAGCCAATCACGATGCGGTCTGCCGGTCCGGCCCCCTGCTTGCAGTTTCATTTTTAACATGGTCAAAATAATATAATTTGAATGTGCATGTTTTTGTGTGTCTGTATATGTTTCTTTGGATACCGTTTGTTATGTCTGGTGGCACGTGTTCCAGTTTTTGGAGTCCACCGAGTCCATTTTCAAGGTGATTATATTTAATAAAGTTCATGGTGCACATATATATGCTTACTTATCAAGTCATATAATTACTTACAACATATATAATATAGCAGGATCACAAGAAATAATAGTGAAGAAATCACTGATCAGAAAGTAAGGGAGTGGGAGGTTCTGAAACTGCAGTCACAAATACTAGGTACTCCTTCTAATCTGAGGTTGCAAATGCTCATTACAGGAGAAAGTAAAGAAACCAGGAAGAGATTGAGTTACAGTGACCTGGAAAGAAGAGGGGAATAACATCACAGCACGCCTACAGCAGGGAGTGTATAAGGTCTGTAATTTAACTTTATGTCACAGGGCCTGTCACATGGTTTCACAGTAGGAGTAAAGCATGAGTGCAGTGGATCTGGTGATCTGCCACCATATTACATGTAAAATGGAAATCTTCAAAACTATGTATTTTTTGACCACAGTTACCCTTTGATAATACTTACCTCTGAAGTTTTTTTAAGATATAATGGGTGCCACATCAATGCAAGTTTTTTTTTTCCTGCGCTCCAATAATGCAAAATTGTACAAATCGCCGCGCAAAGGACTAGACACCGCTTGAAACACCATCATGTGCGCTTTTCACACGCTTTTCCAGTGTGGCCTTGAGAGTCACCCAGGAACATTTAAGCATTTCTAAGCAGTTATCATTAGCTGGGTCTCATTTAAAAAAAATGTAACTCTGCTCACCTACTAATTCTACATAATGGATCGTGCAGATCCTTACCGCTCTGGTTTCATACAGATAGCTTTTGTATCCCACTTATAATAGGAGCAGAAGGCAGCATAGTGAGGTTTCAAATTGTGTGCATTGTAATCGAGGTAGTTTGTCAAATTCAGGTCTGGTCAAGCAAAATAAGAATATTAACATGAATACTGGCCCCTGCACCTTATTTTTTTTGTATCAATGTTTACACACACACACACACAAAAAAATAATACCTGTCAAACAGTTCCTAAGCCTCACTTGGTGGGAAGCCTGGTGACATCATCATATGAGACATTGTCACGCGCTATCGGAACATCACACACAGCGCCGATAAGCACAATTACTAATTTTATTAGATGCCGTATTATCATGGATAATGAAGCCGAACTATTTATTTTCCCTTCTGTTATTGTTCTATGTTCCAGCATCTTTCATTGGCTACTATATCCATCCAATGTTCATCCCTTATACTCGATCTATAACACTCCTGGGTTCAGATCAAGCTCTCATATGTAGCTCCTGGACTGTATCCAGTCTTGTTTAAAGGGCATGTCCCCTCTTTTACAATTTTGCTATACTGTAGTGCATGTCCCCCACATCAAAACACTATATTCTTACCAAAAAAGCGCTTCCCATCTCTAAAGCACCCCATTCCTTCGCTGGTCTGGCTAACCCTGCCCGCCGGAACTGCAAGCAGGGGGGCTGGACCGGCTGGCGCGCTGCCTTCATGTGAGAAGAGCAAGGTAACGAGGCGCTGTAATTAGAGAAGGGAAGCAGGGTTTTTTTGTGTAAGAATATAGCGGTTGGGGGTCATGCCCTACAGTATCTCAAAAGGATTATAATCCTGTGCAGAGAAAAGCCAGGAAGGGTGGGGGTGGAAGGGCTTCACTGCACATGTCTCTATCCCTCACGGGGGCATCACAGAGGCAAAGACCTTTTGTGGGCGGGAAAACAGCTCCTACCCTACGTTTCCTGGACTTTAAAGAGCCACTACAGAAGAACCATAGGAGCAGGGAGTAGGATTTTTTTTAATTGTACAGTGGGGCCGTAGTGGTGAATTTTAGTTTGGGGGTGAACATGCCCTTTAAATGTTCTTCTGGTTACTCTACTGGTAGATGTTTGGCATAGCCATCCAGTTACTTATCACATATTTAGCAGATGTAACATTCCTTATGTATGGTGTTCTATTGGAAGGGCCCCTGGACCAGATCCTTCTAATCCATTTGTATGAGGAACCAAACCATTTGGCCATTATTTTAGGGTAGCTTATCAACTGTGTCACTTGTGACTTAAGGCGAGTAAAATTCAGTACTGACCGTCAGACAAAGGGCCTCAGCTCTTCACTAATTTCCTTATAATACACATTTCACGTCGTGTTTACATGGCAGCTGGAATTCCGACCTCAATCAGCAACATACAGAGTAAGTTCGGTGACTACAATACAGACTGAGCGCACTTCCTCCCTCACATGTGTACCACTTCCTATCTACACCAATCAATAAGCACACAGACGTTTGTTTTTTCAACAAAACAACCTTTTTGAAACCTTAGCACTGAAGTCACGTTCTCTGGCGCTTATGTTTCCTTAAGCGACATTGATTGGAAGTTTGAATCCTCCACTATTAATAACATTCCACCCTGACACTGTGTGTAACTGACACTGGCAATACTACATGGATTCCAGGCTTTGCCTACAGTGGGAGGTATCGGGCTGGAATTCCCTGTGACCATTTCCTATCCTGTCACCATAGACAAATGTACAGATAAGAACGAGATTCCCGGTCTAACCTCACTTGTCCCACTCGTCTCTCCCTAGCCGATTAGTTTCAAAGGGGGGAGGGCTGGTCACCATAGAAGGTGGTTGTAGGCAGGTAAGGGGATAAACAAATCACGGCAAACAAGTGGGTGTGGCTTAATATTGGGCGTGGCATGTTGTTATGGGCAGTGCTTAAAAAGATGAATGGGAATATTTAAAGAGACAGAGGGCCATACACTATGCAATTTGTTGTACAATCGTCGTACGTAACCTCCACGATTGTACCTCATGTTATCGTTATAGGTATATAGAATCAAGTCTGGTGCAATAAATGGAGAAGATCTGATTGGATATGAGGTGATCTGTCAGAACGGAAAAATTTTATCTGCTACATAAAATTGTTTTCATGTTCGTGTATTTGATTGTCAACAACAATTCTTCTAACTCAATACATAAGTGTCAAATTAACAAACTTCCTGAGACAAAAGCAGAGTAAGTCTCGACAGGTTGAAAGGTGTGAGACCAGGTAGAGTTGTATATTTGGTTTCATGATGGCAATGGTGAATGCGGTACACTGACAACAGCAAAGGCGCATAAATTGATGTACGAAACACACTCACATTCGTTAGCGAAATAAATATGAAAGAATCAAACCAGCAACACAATCGAAAATTACTTCTCTTCATTACATCGAGACCTCAAACCCCAAAAGTGATTTTTACCATCGTCATTTTCGCCATACTTACTATCAGCACAAATTAAATCTGCCCAAAATGGTGGAATTGGTTGCTTTCTATGCGGCACATTCTATCTGCAATCGAGATTTAGATCTTACAACAATCAGATCTCCTATTAATGCCAGTAGTGTCACAGGCAATGGCAACAATTTTATTAGTGTTCGTTAATAGTCCGATTGTATGACTATTGTGTTTCCATTAATCTGGTCGGATAGTTCATAGTCCAAATTTCATTGCCTCGTGTTGGGCACCCTTTTATTACGTAGACAAAACAGGGAAATCCGCAATTACAGAGCCACTGTAGATAAATATTAGTCTTGCAGGCCGGATAGTCTGTACTCACTTAGCTTGGCCACACTGCAACATGCTAACGGTGGACGATAACGCTCGCGATCACACACAGTTCACGAGAGCGTGTTGCAGTGCCCATGCTATTGCGATTCCTGTTGTTCCACAATCAGCAATTGTGCAAAAAAAATGGATGCACGCGCTCTGATTACATAGTCGCATGTTGCAGTGCGCAGGGAAACAATTAATTTAGGCACACATAGTGTGTGCTTTAGTAGGCCTTACGCCGCGCTTTACTTTCATGTCGGCTATGGAGAGTGTGCTGTCTGCAGGTATAGGCAGGACAGGGACAAGGTACAGCAGATAAAAAAATTTAAAAAATCAGTCAATGCGCACTTACAATGTTAGCTTCGCGCTTATTTGGGAAGAGTGTTGCGGATAAGGCATCAAGGGAATGGACAAAAACTAGCAAGGGATTATAAAGGAACCCCTAGCAAACAGGCTCTTAAAAACAGGCACCCTACTACACTATACTATAGTCAAACAAATACAAATGCCTTTAAAGGACAAACCATATAAAAAAAAAAAAAAACACATCATCCCTGTAATGGATCACCATGGGACTGTAAATACCATTAATGAATAATGCTATGTAAGGGAGAGAGGTGTTCCCAGTCTTAATAAATAATACAAATTGTGTCATCCACCACAACCTTCCCAGTATTATATCTTAATGTAAATAATACTTATGTAAAATTACCAAGCACACTTGTTGGGGATATGCAGTCCTTTGTCCACAAATGGCTCATAGGTAAAACTACCGCATCTTGCAGCACTGGATTGAGTAAAGGGAATGTCCAGCTAAAACAAGTTTGTTTTAAAATGATTATCACCCTCCAAAACCTCACTTTCACGAGGTTCCTCCGTTCCAGATCCCCAGAGCTTACTTACCTGACCTGGACCCTCGCTGGCTATCCACGCCCCCTGCTCCTGCACGCTGACAGACACTTCTCTTCCTGTCTCACCTGTCACACCCTAACTGCACAGCCGCAACCAGGAATGGAGCGGCTGTCAGCACCACCACGGAGGAAAAGCAGCGAGGGTCCGGGTCAGGTAAGTAAGGGGCTCTGGTTAAAGGTTGTTGCTGTTTAAAGTGTGCTGAGAACTGGTTAAAGTTTTTCATTTACATTTTAAAGGGAATTAGGAAATAAAAGGAGAAGCCTAAGCTAGGTACAACACCTAGCGATTTTTCGGTCGAGGCAAAACAGCCGCGTCCGATATTACCCAGCGACCGATCAGGCGTCCATAGAGGACTGCATGATCGGACGAGGTTTTCCACCATGTCCTTCGTCCAGTTCAGAACACTGAACTATTGGCCGATCGGACCGAATATCTCATCGTGTGATAACCAGCTTTAGCCCACTAAATCAGAACAGAGCAGGACACATGTTAGCAGTATTCGCAGCTCAGAGCAGTAACACATACCCGGTACCTTAGCTTGAGAGCAAGGGATCCAGGAGCCAGAAGGATTCAGAGTCCAGGAGACGCCAGCAGCAGCCCAGCAATTTGGAGCCCAAAGATCCCAGGGACTGCTCACAAGGACAGTGCTTTTTTGGTTGTTGGTTGGTGTGTGCTTGTACTGGTGACATACAATAAAGCTCCTCTAATTGTAAAAGAGCTTTTTGTTGCCTGGTTTGATTATTTCCCACAACCTCAACACAGGGTTTCCTATGACAACACCCCAATTACATCTCCACAACACCAGCATCTGAAATGTTTTACTTACATTTACAACCATGCGCCTCCATAAGATATCACACAGCAAATATGAGTGCTAAAAGCCCGCCTCCTACAAGGCCAGGACCATGGTTTAACAAACACTTGCCCTATGGCTGGTGTGTCTGTTACAGCCGCTCTCCTCCTCCTCTGCCAGTCAAACAAAGTTGAAATGTCCTGTTGCTGAAAAAGGTTGGGTGGGGGGTTTTCTAACCTGCTACTTTGAGCGACAGTAGAGGTAATTTGTTAGATTGGAGAATCTACTGTGAGCGTGAACACTGTATTATTCTCAACAAGCACAGTTGTTTTAGTGGCGTCTGTGAAGTTGTTACATGCAGCATTCAGTCAGCATATGAATTGCAAAATTGTTACTTTTGTTTCCAACTATGTAGACATGTCTAAAGGACAACTCCACCCTCATAAGAACATCTTTTAGAAAGAATGCCTCTTTAAAATATTGTTGATATTACATAGTTTGTCCTATGATTCATTACTGTATGCCTGCTATGCTTCGGTGATGCCTCATGGAAACTGAGCAATTTTAGAAACCTGGTACTGACCTTTACTGAGCCTGGGCATGCTCAGAAGAGTGCAAGCAGGGGATTACATTCAGTCATTGGCGTATGTCAACTGTCAATCCATAACTGACAGTTGCTAAGTGGAAAGAACCGAAGCAGAAACAGGGCAATATGACATTGTTGCAGGATTTCGGTAGACTTATTATTTCAGATTTCAGACTATTACCATTTAGGTTGTGGGGAAGATTTACCCTGTATGTAAGTTTTCATTTTAGGGACTGGACTGCCCTTTAAGATCATGAGTGGACCACAGTTATATTGTCTCCAATCCATATTCCATTGATATGACCCGGTAATATTCAGATATTGGAGAGAAGTCTGACTCTGTTGGATTCAATACTAAGGATTGCACCATCAAGTTAGCCCTACTTCAGCAGCCAGGGATGCCTGTCTGTTTTATTTTTGTACATATATGTTATATATTTTTATCTTTAATGTATTATCGATTGATGTGATTTTGTAATGGTGGATTCCAATAAACGGATTGTGTACTTGTTTGACTAGCAAGTGGGTTAACCTTTTTCTCAAAGGGCCTTTGTGCTGGGGTTCCTTTGCAATCCTTTCTAGTTTTTGGCACGTTTGTTTTCCCTTGTTGGCACCACTCTAGCTTCAGTGATCCATATAGCCTAAAGCTGGGTACACACTTGAAAGATTTTTGAAAGATAATAGACAGATCTGCAAGATTCTGTACTTATTTTTCAAAAATCAGCTACACGCTGTCCGGGGTTCTCCCTATACGCAGCATCTTTTAAAGAGAAGCTGTGACGAAAAGGTAGTGCACAAGCACAAATTCGGTATGTGTTTTTTTGTTGCTGCATTTTTTGTTGCTGCTATTTATTCCTAGCAAAAGTTTCTAAATGTACAGACGTTTTAAGTGGGTTAATGAACTAATGCTCTAATTTGAAAGTACATAAGGTTGCAGGTTCATCTCCCCAGACTTACGTTAGTTTTTTACTGAAAATTGTATATTGTTTTTTTAAATCCATCCTGACTAAATAAACTGCAAATATTTTTTCTTTCACTCTAAGGGCCGGACAGGCTGCGATTCCTTGTTTTGTTCTGCTTTGCACTACAAGAGCAATGCAAGCGTTCTTGTGCACTTAAACTTCCTCCATATGAACAAGTGGATTATGGGAGCAGACCATAGTACCCACAGGGTTAAAGGGCAAGACCATCCCTCAATTAAAAAACTAAATAAAGGTAAACCGTCCCCCAAAACCTATAAGACTCAGTGGTGTAACTACCGCTGTGCCGCCACCCACCGCGAGGGCCCCAGAAAGGTAAAGGGCCCCAAAAACCTCCAGGTTGTTAGCTGTTTTAGACAGCCGAACGTGCGTATGTTTCCTTCATACGTGCGAACAGCTGTTTTAAAAACAACTGAATTGTGACCTCAGGGGAGGGATGGGTCAGAGGCCAGCCTCTGACCTCACAGGAATTCCTGGGACCCTGCAGTTATGGCCCCTGCCAAAAACTGTAATAGTTTGAAATCTGAAATATAAGTCTAACCTGATGTTTCAGTTTCCTGGTTCTTCCAGTTAGCACTGTCAGTTACAGTTACATCACATCCAATGATTAAGGCTAATCCTCTAGCTGATCATCAGAGCATAATCAAGCTCAAACCATGTCGCTGAATCTCAGTTCCTACGAGGCATCCAGAAGGTATACAGTAATGATTCCAGAGGGACAAAGTAGGATATATCGATATATTTTAAAAAGGCCGCTGTTTCTAAAAGAGCTTGTATCTTTGTGAATGTGCTTTGTCTATTGGAACAATGTTATTTGATGACAATTTTTCCTTAAATGGGCAAGTTCACTCTCAACATTTTATATAAACATACCCTGCCCTCAAAAAAGCAGAGATGAACCGAAATGAGAGCAATGTCTTGTGTCCGCCTTTTCTGCTTCCTGTGCTTTCAGTTAGCAACTGTAACAGTTGACATCACAGCCATGACTGAATGCTATTCCCCTATTGCATGTTGACTGAAAATGACAGGATAGTTCTGGGTTCTTTATAGGACCTCACATTTACCAATAGTGGATCCCTCTCTAACAGAATCCCTGGTGACAGCTGTGAGTAATGGGGAGGGTGAGTTATTGAAAGACAGTTATGAACTATTATTATGAATGATACAATGGATCTCCTTTGCATCATTATTAGTTGGAAATTTAGGGGGAAGACTGATTCAAGCTCTGCACAACAGTTGTATTCCACTGTGGTGTTTTGTACTGACTATAACCCTCTATACAATGTTACAATAAATAGATCAAGAATAGACATGGACCGGATCACGGTCGAACCCAGTTCCGCGACAGATTTCCGTGATTCACTGATTTTGCGGGAATTCTGCTTTGCAGAATTTTCGAAGCTTTCGAAAATTTGAAGAAAATTTCAAGGAATTTTGAAATTTTCTTAAAATTATACAGTAACTTACTGTAAATAGTTGGGACCTGGAAAATGGTCTGGGGAAAAAGACCAATAGATTATTCTGAAAGAAACTGATTGTAACCTATTCTGATTAGAAAAGATCTGATTGGTTAGTTATAACCAATCAGATTATTTCTAAAAGATCTGATTGTAACTAATCTGATTGGTTACAATTAGATTCTCCCAGAAAGCATACCCAATCAAATTCTTTCTGAAAGAATCTCACTAACCAATCTAATTGTTACAATCAGACTTTTTTTTTTTTTAAGAAAGAGATCAGGTGGTTTTTCATAAAAGTTCTTATCGTTTAAAATAGTGCTAATTTTGCCCCAACCATCAATTTAGCTTTTCAATGTTAAAGGGATGTCCACCCCCAAATCTCAATTTAACCCCAACTGGCCCCACTCTGTAGTGGTACAAAATCCTTACCTTACATCCCAGCTCCAATCCAGGAAAGTGTAGTGTAGAAGTCTGGGTGTACTCATCCTGTGCCTGTCTCAGCCTCAACCTCGAAAAGGTCTAAGGTATGCGCAGGAGAGTCCTCCCCCCCCCCTCCCTCTCCCTCCCCTATTTCTTCTCCCTCCTCCTATGTAAAATCCCCAGTATGTTTATAATTGATCCCCCCGCACCCAACTGCCGTAACAGCATTATTAGAAAGTGCCCAGATAGTTACTTAACTTCCCTCTCCTCCGGCGTTCTGAGCAGTCGGCAGCCGGTCCGTGCCCCCTGCTTGCATTTCCGTACCTGGAGATGCTGCGGAGGATAGAAAGTTAATCCATATCGGGGCACTTTCTAAGAATTTTATTACGCGGTTGGGGCTGGGGGATCAATATGTATAATATATAAAATTTCAAAAATGTACTGGACATGCCCTTTAAATAAGATCTGATGGGTTGGGCAAATTACACCATTTTAAACGATAAGAACTTTATTGAATCTCCCTGTATTTTCCAATCACTTTGGTTACAATCAGATTTCTTTCAGAAAGCATACAATAAATTATTTCTAAAATATCTGATTGTAAACCAATTCGGATTAGATACAATCAGATTCTTTCAGGAAGTATCTGATTGCTATACTAACCAATCAGATCTTTTCCAATCAGAATTGGTTTCAATCAGCTTATTTCAGAAAGAGTCTATTGGTTAGTATACCAATCAGATTTATTCTAAAAGAATCTAATTGTAACTAATTCTGAGTTAGTTGAAAATCAATTCTTCCAGAAAGCGTACCAATAAATTCTTTCTGAAAGTTCTGACGTAACCATTCTGATTGGATACAATCAGATTCTTTCAGAAATAATTTGATTGGTATACTAACCAATCAGCTTATTTTCGAAACAGAAATTCTGTTTGGTTAGTATAACCAATCAGATTCTTTTCCAATTACAATTGGTTACAAGATTCTTTCAGAAGAATTGATTGGTTAGTATACCAATCAGTTTCTTTCTGAAAAAATCTGATTATACCAATCTGAAGAATCTGATTATCTGTTTCCCCAGACCATTCCCCAGGTCCCAGAGCCATTTACAGTAATTGTTACTGAATAATTTTACTAACATTTTTGAAAATTCCTTTAAAATTCTAATTTTTGAAAATTGCGTGACCCCTCGAAAATACAATACGTAATCTCAAAAACAGTTAATTGTGGAAAGTATTTTTTTTAACTTCTGATGTATGTACGTTTTTCCCAGGAAATTTTCCAGGTCCACAGGCCGAAAATGTTTAAACAGTTTCACCCATCTCTCAAACCTGGATTTTTAATATCTTCCTGTATATTTATCAAAACAATCAATAAACAAAACAGAAAACTGTGATGTTATATAACAAATTAAGATGGATAATGTCTGTCTTATCAGATTTAGGCTGCACTTTATGATTTTTAACAATGTATTCTAAAGCACTAACACTTCCATACAATCCAAAGATGTGTGTATATATGTCCCCTCAAATACCTATTGGGGTAACACCCAAGAGGTTCCCTTCTGCCTCTGTATATTGGTGTAAAATATTCATTTAGGGGATGCAACCACTATAAGACAGGATTTCATAGGATTTCTTTTATTTTTAACATCTTGCCTTTATTTTTTTGTACAAATCCTACATTTTATAGTAGTGTGTATAAAGATTTTATATCATCTATATCCACATATAGCTAAACATACACCCACATATTTCCCACTGTGCACCAACTGCACACTTTTGCTATTATTCTATGTATATATTGAATGGCATGAACTCACTATTTCAGAGTCTTATTGCTTTTATTTAAACATTTCTTGTAACAATATGCACTATATACCATTTAACACAGTAGGGTCTTTACCCCTTAAGTGAACAAAAAAAGACTGCATTTTAAATCAAAATCAATGGGTCTTCTTGAGGCTCTTTGTACTAGGAGTCATGTCTCCCTAAGTATGTATGATTTCACATGTTTTCACAAATTTTTCCAGCTTTCTCTTATATTTGTTCCGGATATAATCTGAATTCCGATATTTATAGGCTAAAAGATGAGGGAGGACGCATTTATATACACCAAATCCATTCAAATATATGCACCATTCAAAATATGCTGCTCGTTTCAATAAATGTATTTTTTTTAGAACAGGGGTGTTACTACAGAGAGCTATTCATCAGACCCTTGATACAAAATGTTTACATAACAGGTCCCATATCTGCCCACTTCTCTCTTGACCCCACACTAACTAACCACTCCTGCTCCTATTTGCATATGTTTTTGGCCACTATGGGTTCCTGTGGGTTTTGTGTTACCCCCTGATTTTAGGTATAAAGATTTACAAACAAAAAGGCTTAATATTGGAGGTCCTCAAATTCAAGGAGATCTAAACCCCAACCCATGCTCTACCCTTACCCCTTCAAAGAGAAAAACAAAAAGCGTTAATACCAATCTGGCTAGTGCATATTGTTTGTACAGCTCACATTAATCAAATGCGATACTAGTCTTTTGCTGTAAATATCTGACTAATGTACTTTAATAGTATTGGCCCTTTTTTTACCCAGACCACAACTTCTATATGTATGAATTGTGCAAAATTGGCAGATGCATTACTCATTTGTACCCAGTTTTACAATTCGTTTAAGTAAGGGGTGAAGCCCTGTACGGAGTCGAACTGATGGTTACGCAGTTACAAAGGAACTCTAAGATTTTTGTGGGTAATGGAACTTTTTCTCGATTTTTGATTATTATTGAATTTCAATTAATTTTTCGAATATTTGAAATCCCGGAATTCGATTCCGAATAAGTGAACCCCTTAAATTCGAATATGGGGAAATAGTGAATAAGCGAGCTTTCGGTTTCAAATATTCAAACAATTAGGGAATATGTGATGCGGAAAACTGTAAATAGCTTGCAATGGCCTGTTTTCAGATTTCAACATTTTTAGATTTTCAACTCGCTAGTTCTGTTCATCTCTACACATAATTTACACAAGTTTTATTACAATTAAATTACAGACACAAACAAAGAATTGTAATCCAGATGAGGGTTTAAACTAAATTTTGTAAAAAAAAAAAAAAACAAAAGACACAAGTCCAATCTTATGCATGCACATCCCTTACCTTTTAAATGAAAACCAATATACAGCCAAAGCAGATCTTTTATGTTTAAAATGGATATTAGGCTTAGGCACCTACATCATTTAATGCTTTGATTAGGGCATTTGATGCTCCTGAGCAAAAAAAAATAATTTAGGTTAGGATACTTACAGGGTTAGTCATAAAGTTCTTATCGTTTAAAATGGTGCTAATTTTGGCCCAACCAATCAGATGTAAGCTTACAAATGTTAAATAAGATCTGATTGGTTGGGGCAAAATTAGCACCATTTAACGATAAGAACTTTTATTGAATCTCCCTGTTTATTTTATTTAACGTACATTATCAAATATATTTGGTTAAATACCAACTGAAATTTACAGCATAATTACTGATACTTACTTTTTAAAACCATTTTTTTGTGGCAAAAAAGGTTTGAAACAAGACTGGACATATCTCCAATAGCCGTGTGGATATTTGCGCTAAATACCAAGTGTACCACTTTAATTCTGTGCAGCAGGCTAAACATTGGGTTTATTGATTAGTAGTCTGTCAGTCAGAATATGGACCTGCGCTGGCCCATGTCTAATAGCCTTAAAAGCACCAAAATCACATATCTGTTCAAGCAATGGGGGCTCGTGCATTTCTTACTAGGAAGTGAACAATAGCCGTATTATTTTCCTACTAAAGCGAAAACAATGACTTTTCTGCCCAAACCTGATTATTTTTTTGCAATAACCTGTGGCAAGCTTCAGTACAGACATGAGTAAGTGTATTATCATCATTTGGTTTTTTTATGTAGTGACTTTTGGCAGTGAAAAAGTTGTAACAAATACATTCTAGGAAAGAACCAACCTGTTCAAGGTATCCAGTTATGAGTGAAGTCAACAGCACAGTTCCATTTTTGGTGGAAGTTTAGGGGAAGCTTGTGATTCCAATATTTTCTGGAAGCCTGATATATTAACAAAGTGAAACACAATAGATAAGTATCTATTTTGAAAACCCATATTGGTCTGTGCACATAATCAAGAAGGTTCACTGAACACACCTCATAAACTTCTGTCCTTCTCTTCAGTCTCAAAAATGTATATCTTCTTTCTGTATTCCACTGCATTCTCAATAGGCCAGGAACCAGTGCTTCATATCTTAAATAAGAAGAACAGTACAAGCGAATGCAGTGTCAGATGGAGCATTTTATATTTTAAAATGTCAAATGATTTTTCATCTAAAATGGTAGAACAAAGATACACAATATTTACAGGGAACAGTATATAAAACAGCCGTAATAATTTGCTATTTGCAAAGTATACATATCTGAATTCAGATCCAGGTCTTCACTCTTGTAAACTCAATTTTCGGAACCTAACCCTCCACTGACCCCCACACATGAATTACACAATCAGTAGCAACCCACGGCCCCCAACCAGGTCTTTATACCTTAAAAAAATGCAGCATTCTGCCTTCTCTCACGGGAGGCTCGCAGGAGTTTCCTATTAGTTTTCCTTGCCTTCGGGAGTTTTACTGACTACTGTCTCTCGTGGGTGTGCAGAGATCAATGGGGAAACGTGAGACACCCAGAGTTCATGGGAGAGGTGAGATATCTCAATTCAAGTATATTATGGAACTACAATGGAATACTTAACATAAAGTTTTTCTCCGTTAAAGGACACTTGTACTCCCTTTAACATACCCTCTCTACCTTAAAAAGGCACATTTCTTTTATAGCACATCTTTCTAATTATCACGCCTAAACCAGTGGCCAAAGGGAAAACCCAGGGTAAGAATTTGTGTTCAATCCTCACCCTGAGTAATTTGGTCTTTTTTTCTGTAGCTAGTTGCGACCAGCACAATCCTTTTCTTTTCCTCTATTTCAGGCTTGTGCTATCTTTAAAAAATGATTAGCAGTTTGGAGGTGGGGTTTATGATGCAGCCAATGATGCTGTGTCTCAACTGTAAACAACTGTAAACAAGCTTCAACCTTAAATTTGGAGGTACAAATGCTGGTGATGCCACGCTCACAGTGCTAGCAGGAAGAAACACAATTTTTACTGCTGTAACTTTGGATAGACTGCAGCTAGAACCATGATCATGGAGTCATTTTATAGGTAGGGAGTGTGTCCTTTTTAATAAGTCCCTTGTATAAAGGGGTTGGTGATATCAAAGCAGCCAATTTAAGCCAATATTTTTTATGGCTGTTAACTCTGCAATTCTCGTCCTTACAAAAATAAGAAAATAAAACATGGAGAGAACATAATTCTTTCAAACCTTTTTGCCATCCACATAAGTACTGGACAGTAACCCTTCATTTCTGCATTTTGGGGGAATTTTGCCTTCACGTCAGCCACACTTAGTTTTTCGGTAACCTGTCAGGAGGCGGGAGTGGGCGAGGTGCCAGGGGGGGCACATACAGTTCTGCACATTTCAAAAAAGCCTACAAAATCAAATTTTTGGCATGGTAATGTAAAAAACTCTCCAATTAAAACAGAATTACCATTCTTTACTTAGTAAACAAAAAATACCATCCCAGTCCAGCAGTGATCTGTTTAAAGGGATATCCACAATAAAATCTATAATTTTCTTTAGTGTAGTTTCACCCCCCCCCAACCACACCGCATTGTGCGTTTGTAAAAAAAGTCCCCAGAACTTACTTATCAGACCAGGTTCCCAGCTCGAACCGGGACCCACCCCTCCCTGGCCCTATCAGGGCCCTTGCAGCACTTATAAGTGCCCTTGTGGCACTGACAAGGGCCCTTTGGGGCTTAAGGGGTCCCGCAGCTTGAACCGGGACCCCTCTCCCCGGCCCTTGTAATGACCCTTGCGGCACTGATAAGTGCCTTTATTGGGGGTTCTGCAGCTCGAACTGGACCCCCCAGTAAATGGCTCTTAAAAGAGCCCTTGGGCGACGTCTTCTTTCTTCCATCTGGTGACACCACTCTGCTGAGGCCACCGACCCCGAGAGTACCCTGTGGCCACCAGGGGTACCTCTGGCACCGGTGGCCTCACGAGGCCGATGTTACCGGCATCTTGATCCACGCAACGTCTTTGGGCTAGCACACCAACACCACAGAGGTCGTCCGATACCAGGCAGCTCGCTGAGGCCTGCTGGCACCGCTGGCCTCAGCAGAGCCATGTTGCTAGCCACTTCTTTCTCCAGCGGGCTCACTGTCGGCCGCAGTGAGCCTGGCTGGCTGGTGTTGTGGTGTCGCTAGCCCGAAGACGTTGCATCGATCAGATGCCGTAACATCGCCTCGATGAGGCGCCAGAGGTACCCCTGACGCCGCAGGGGTACTTCTCTGGTCGTGTGCTCAGCGGAGCTGGTTCCCCGGATGGAAGAAAGAGACCCAAGGCTCTTTTAAGAGCCACTCACTGGGGGTCCCGGGGTTCAAGCCCAACAAAGGCACTTATCAGTGCCGCAAGGGCCCTTACATGGGCCGGGATGTGGTCCCGGTTTGAGCTGCCCTGACAAGGCCCCCCTACCTGGCCCTTGTAAGGGCCCTTGCGGCCTGATTAAGTGCCTTTGTTGGGGGCTTGCAGCTCGAACCGGGACCCCAGTGAGTGGCTCTCTAAAAGAGCCCTTGGGCGATGTCTTCTTTCTTCAATCCGGTGGTTTCACTGGTGCCCTATCAGGGCCACAAGGGCTTTTATAGTGCCGCAAGGCCCTGATAGGGCCAGGGAGGGGGTCCCGTTCAAGCTGCGGAACCCCTTAAGCCCCAAAGGGCCTGTCAGGGCCACAAGAGTCCTTGTAAGGACCCAGGAGGGGGTCCCGGTTTTCGAGCTGCGGGAACCCCGAACGTCCGGTCGGGTTGACGGCCGTTCGGCAATCCACGAACGGGTGATTTTGGGATTCTCGGGCCGTTCAAGTTTTGCCGAACGTTCCAATTGATTTTGTAGGCTTTTTTGAAATGTGCAGAACTGTAT
Source organism: Hymenochirus boettgeri (assembly GCA_019447015.1). NCBI lineage: Eukaryota > Metazoa > Chordata > Amphibia > Anura > Pipidae > Hymenochirus > Hymenochirus boettgeri. Next base: position 142,660,240 of record CM033473.1, read on the forward strand.
GTGCCCCCCCTGGCACCTCGCCCACTCCCGCCTCCTGACAGGTTACCGAAAAAACTAAGTGTGGCTGACGTGAAGGCAAAATTCCCCCAAAATGCAGAAATGAAGGGTTACTGTCCAGTTACTTATGTGGATGGCAAAAAAAGGTTTGAAAGAATTATGTTCTCTCCATGTTTTATTTTCTTATTTTTGTAAGGACGAGAATTGCAGAGTTAACAGCCATAAAAAATATTTGTTGCTTAAATTGGCTGCTTTGATATCACCAAACCCTTTATACAAGGGACCTTTATTAAAAAGGACACACTCCTACCTATAAAATGACTCCATGATCTTGTCAACTGAACAAAGACAGCAATGCAAGCTTGCTATGCCCCTGGCACTGCATATTGAACATAAAAGATGAGAGGACGGTTGTCCCCGAACTATCTTCTGGTGGCCCTCTGCTACCGCCCCGTTTGTAAGTCCCGTTTTATTTCCTCTTGTTGATTTTTTAATTATGTTTCTTAAAGTTCAGGACGAGTCGTACTCGAGAAGGAAAGAGGAATTTTAGGAGTTCCAAACACTTGTTGGGTCCAGGTACGCTCTGAAAGCTCAGAAAATTTTGTTCTTATACCCTGGAGACTCTGAAAAAGCAGCAGCAATTACAAAGGAAGAATTTATACCTACTCTCTTCGCTCAAACACACACTGCAGCAAGAAACCCAGGTTTTCCACCAAAATCCAGAGAATTTACTGGGGCTTTAAACCCCTTAAAGGTTGTATACAAACCATTAAATACATCTGGCAATAAATACTATTACTTTAATATAGACTTACCAAATTTAAAAATGACCAAATGAATTTGTAAAATTTGCTTTCGTTTCTGACCATGTGTTAGTTATCCCAGCAGCTCAGTTCCTCTTTTTGACACTGGATAATAAATTATTCTATATGCTTCCCGCACTTCAGTCTTCTTTACTACAAAACTTTTGAGCTTCCACAGACCCAGTTGCTCACAACTTTGTGGCAAAAAAGCATGAAATAACATAGCTCACATTTAAACTATCTCATCCATTTACACACATATAGGGTAAAAATGTATCTTAAGGCATAAATAGCAATATTAACCTCATGTATGGGCATTTTGATGGGCATTTGTTTTGATTTAATGAACACATGCTACTAACCAATTCTTTATGGTCTTATTTTATTAACCGTCTGCATTAGGAATATCCTAATAATGCCTGTTTCTGCTAAAAGGTAGCAACTTGCAGAAGTTTATATATGGTTTGCATTTTTATATACTTATCTTTCTTTTTATAGCTCCACCTTTAAGAGTGCTGTTGATTGGAACCAGAGGTGTTCGGCAAAACCATTTGTGACAATGCAGTGATGGCAGAGAAAATTAGGTATTTTCACATCCAGTTTCAGAGTCCTGCAAGAAATATGCTTTCAAAACTTCAGAAGAAATGGACCACAATATAATGAAGAAGGAACAGACATATAAATGAAGAAGCCACTTTGCTACAATTAGAAAACAATGAGTTTGAGGACATAGTAGAAGAAACAGAGAAATAGCAGGTAAATAATACAACTGTTCCATGGATTTCCTTTGTGTGCGATTATTTGCCATGCATCGAAGGTGAGTATGCAGTGTATGTTTTGGAATTTTTGGTGACCCATTAGTTGAGGTCTTTTCTTGGAACCAATTCTTACGCTACATAGAAACCTATATGGGAGTGTTTATGGAGAGAGACATTTGTCATCTTAATGCTTTTTTGTTTTGAATGCCAAATAAATTCCATGCATTACTTTTTACATGCACACAGCCACCATAAATCCTGTCTAAAAACACACGGTAAAAGAAATATAGTAAGTATAGCTCACAAAGCCAGACCAAAGAACAATGTTAAGTAAATGCTTGCACTTACATGAATAAAAAAAAAATTTTGTCAGATTACAGATTGGCAAACCAATTATAAAAGAATGTCACTATTGCTAAAAAAATACAGCATGAGAGTTTTGCAAAACAAGATATTGTAAAGTATTTAAATAGTTACTGTATCTGTATGATTTTGTGCAATAACCCACAATCCTTTTAGAAATTTTTGGGATGACAAGATGTGTAATCAGAATGTACCCTCCAGTCTTCCTCTCTGGCTGGAACTGAAGAGCTTAAGGAAGCACGCCCAAAGAATTTTATTTTGTATTTCCAATCAAATTCCAATTTATTCATGGATTTTAGGCTTCACTGAACATCTGGAAGGTTATTAAAAGAATATTGTGGGTGTGTTCAAATTTCAAATTTAAGAAGCTTGCAGATGGGATATTATACAAGTTTTTCTGTTTTTTTAATAAGGAAGAAGTGGTTCTAACAGAAAAGAAGAAGCAATCAAATCATACCTAGAGGATGCAGTGTCAGTTGCCATTAGAATTGCTTGACCAGATTGTAACAGATTGGTGGACAAGGAACCTTTTCGGGTAATGGCTGATCTAGATGGTCATTTGAAACTATTGTTCAGATAAAATTAATTTAATATCGTTTAGCACTATGAAACTAAACAAGCTCACTATCAATGATGTTATTTACCAGCAGCTGAGACTCAGTTATATAACAAACCTGCTGTCTGGCTATGCAGAACTGGTATCGAGCTTTAACATCTGAAAGACAAACATTTAGGAGCTTCCAATGCCAGATACGTTATGTGGTCCCTGAACAAAACAATTGCCTTGATTGCTGGCCCTGGGATTACCAAAAATGCATAACAGTACAATAAACTCTATATTTATTATGTTTTACAGGTACAGGATGTCCTTATATATACATTATAAATAAAATATCCCTTTAATTACTTGTCTGATTTGGAATAAACACAATCTTCTGTTGAACATGTATTCTTTTTTTCTCTTAGTTCCAATGGGTTTATATTAGATGGATTTCCCAATACAGCTGAAGAGGTGCAATTATAAGAGGAGGGTGGCTTCTTCCCAACACTCGCTGTCTGCTTGAAGTTGAAGAAAGCATTATTTGTGATCGATTGTTCCACCCCTATTAGAAAAGTGGAAAGAACGCTAGGCAAAGAAAACAGAAGCGGAAACAAAAATTCAAGAGTTTAAAAAAAAATAAGGGTATTCATTTTTGTGAACTGAGTATTGGCTAATGGCTTTGTTAAAGTTCTATTGTATATTCTGTGAAGAATAAAACTACAAGTAACTTAGTGTAGGTATTTTAAAAAGGTGTTGCCATATTATCCTTTTTAGGATGATCAGATTGCTAAGAAGAGATGAATTACAGATGAACAAATAAGCTGAAAGAAGAAAAAGTGGTGAGAGTGCCTACATTCTCATATATTCACATATTGTGAGTGTATTTCTTTGTCAAGAAATGTGTCAAGGTAAAATAATATACATTCAAATACATGTCAGTCACTAGGCCAAATATCACATACATCCAGCTGTGAGAGAACAGAACACAAAGACACTAGAGTCTCTGAGATGACTATGACGGTTACTCTTACAACTTGGAAACTCACAAATGTCACTACAACCTGCTTAACAGGGTCCAGGACCCTATTCTGTAATTAACTGCTAAGTAATACTGAATCTTGTATTGAACTTATTTACTAGTATAAAAAATTAACTATAATTATAACACCACCTTAACAAATGTCAATGACTGCTTTATTATTTATAGAACAAAAGTATGGTATCTAATTACTTGATATTTGAATTTTAACATTTTTGCTGGACCAGAAAGACTGACATTGAAGACATGAGGGAGGAGAGAGAGAATTGAGATGAGAATGAGATGGAAATTTAATGAAGTGAAGATGAAATGGGAGAAAAGATTTACGTTACAATGAACAAAAAGAATAGAAAGAGTGAACACAAAAAAAAAAAGAAAGAAACAATAAAAAAGGAAAATGAACAGAAGACAAACCCAATCTCATCCGCTAGAGACAGTGAAGGTAGGTACTTTTAGCCACGATAAACCAAAGAGGCAAACTATACTGTAAAATAACACTTGCCTAATATTAATATATAAATAATACATGTAAGTGGCCCTTAAGGTGTATGTGTTGCTGCATGCCTTCAATCCAGTACTTGCTCAGACTAAGTATTTCCCCCTCCTCACTCTAAACCAACCCCCCCCCCCTTCCATTTGATATGACTTTCTAAGATGTCACACATGCTCAGTAATCATAAGAGGCAACACTGGGAGGGGGAATTCCCCACTATGCAATTCACACCAACTCAAACTGTCACTATTTTCAGTTACAGCAAAACTGCAACACAGCGTATAAACTTTGAATTTGGCTTAAAGCTGCATTTAGCGGGAAATTGTGTGCCTGTGCTGCAGGTTTTTGAAACCTAATACTTGCTATGGTAATGATAAATATATTTTATGGATGGGTAGTTTACCTACGGAAGGTGGTGGGTTATCAGTAAGTTTGTGTACTTTGTTGGTGTGTTAGTGTGTATGCTTTTGGTGTTTAAGAGACTGTAGAACTAATTTTGATAGTTTAGGTATGGTTGCAATGGAAATGAAGGGTTAGGTGGTCATGATTGTGTTTCAAGTAGGTGTGTTTACCGTGTGGTGTTAGGGATTATGTTTTTTTTTACATTTTTTTTTTACATTTTAGACCATTAAACTTTTTTAAAGGCTACATGTTTGTGTAGTTGTGTGGTTTGATTTAGAGAGACACATTGCCCTGGACCCAGGTACATTCCATACAGACATTATAGAACAAATCAGACATTTTAGAACAAATCAAAGAAAAAGAAGGGTATATTGTGGCCACACAAAATTTTGTTTAACAAATAAGCCCATACTAGGGCAATGAACAATAATAAAAAGCACTTGGCTGAAAACTAAAGATGCTTCATATGGTTATCTAATGAAATAGGTGACAGAGCAACAAAGAAGTGTTGCAGTGATAGATGGTAAGAATTATAGTTTCCAGTCATGACCTGACATCCCATAAGGCCACAAATGCAATGGCCTAGGGTGTCAGGATCTATAGGGGCGGCATGTCTGAAGTCCTAATTTTTACTAAAACGTGAATTGCTTACTGGAGTAATAGCAGAGTGCAAATGATCTCTAATGTATCTCCTAAACCATGCAGCCAGCCAAGAAAAAGCAGAGGGGTAAAATGTAACAATGGTAAAGGCTGAACCTGCCATTGATCGTAAAAGAAACAACCAAGTAGCAAATCTTCTAACTGGTTACCTCCTAATGTAGGGAGAAGGAAAGCAGTGAATGGACCTGCCTTGTATCTCACTGATGATAACTATCATCCAACTGGTTACACTGTCACCTCCTAATATACAGAGAAGGAAAGCAGTGCCTTGTACTCAGGGCTAAGCCCCAGTAATACGTTTTTTGGATGCTCTTGGTAGCAGCAGGCAAGGAAGAAGCAGCAGTGGCTCCCAGTGGAACCAGGCCAGTGAATCTTCTAACTCCAGGCTGTGAACCGCACACCGCACACTGTCCAGCACCAGGTGTCAGAGAACCTCTGCTCCTTATTCTCCCAATTCCCAAAGCACTGTGATAAGCCACTTGCCCTGCCTGATCTGGGAGCACAAATCAAGTTGAGACAATTGGTCGCACGCAACACGGTCTGAAAAACCACTTCACTTATTCACCACCACACTGACTTAAGCAAAACAAAAAAAGGGTTAATGCTCACATAGTTCAGCCACTAATGAGCCCCCTATACCCCAGGCCTGGTATTTACAACTCTGGTTGTAGTTACAGTTAAAGGATGTCTCGTGTTCTGGGGGGAAGAGTGAAGCGGTTGGAGAGGGGCTCCATCAGAATTGTGCAGGGGGCCCCACTGATTTCTAGTTACGCCCTGGTAGGAGGCGTGAAACTATATAGTAGTCAATTTGGCCTAGGGGAAAAAAAGGGTAAATCCGGCCCTGTTCCAGTAATGGGAATTAAAAAAAAAAAACAAAAAACACCCAGAGATTTGATCCAGGGCTCATTTTAAAGAAAAGACTGCAGGCTACTTGTTGGAGACACAGTTGCCTTTTCAGAAAAGTTTTGAAATATGCTCTTATTGTGCTTGAAGCAGCACACTTTGTGAACTTAGTGATATATGTCTAAATTGCAGGCAGATTATTTTGTGCTTACTGGGCAATAACAAACTTCAGTTTCTTAAAGGGCAAGTGCAGCCCCAAAATAAAAACTTGCATACAGGTAATCACCCCCAAAAACCCTAAACGGTAATACTTTAAAATCTGAAATATATAACCTGAAATCCTCCACAATGTCTGTTTCCCCTGTTTCTTCTTCCCAGTTCTTCAGTTAACTGTAATTTATGGATTTGACAGTTAACATCACAGCCAATGACTGAATGTTAATCCCCTATCTGCCTCTTCTGAGCATGCTCAGGCTCAGTACAGGCTCAGTACAGGTTTCTAAATGCCCAGTACAGGTTTTCTGGATTGCCCACGAGGCATCCAGAAGCATAGGCAGTAGTCATCTTAAGAATTCAAATAATATATCAACATATTTTAAAGAGGCCATTCTTCTAAAGATGTTCTTATGGGGGTGGAGTCCTTTAATATCACTGTTTGGTTAAATGTTAAAGCCGTCTTCTTTCTCATAATTGTTACATATGCTATATTTCGACAAACATGTCTATATAGATGTGAAGTACATGCCATCTGCCACTCGCTTTTTTTTTCAAGCAATGCAAGGAGAGTTTTGAAACAGGTTTAAAGATATTTAAATCCTGAATAATATTTTCTTTTCCCTTTTGTCCATGACGAGAAGAACTTCAGAGATTAAAGTACCTCTTATAACCATTGATGGGGGCGGAAACCACACTATGTCCCCTACCAGTTATACCAGACACTTAAGCATATTGTAGAAAACCGTGAAAGCTTGTTTGAAAAATGTTACCCAGTTAATGCCGATCTGTGTATAGGATACTTCAAATGTCCTACAAGCAGCCTAGTATCTTTGGACGTTGGGACCCAGTCAAGGTACACTTCTGGATTATACATAATACAATAATATATTTTGTGAAATTCTGTTGAGTTGTAGACCATTCTTTTAAAAGAATAAGCTATGAGCTGTTGTTATTGCCTAAGTTCGGAATATGAGGGAAAGTGTATTAATGCATTTCATTTTATCTTGAACCAATATAATGATATTTGATACAGCTCAGACAGAATAATGAATGAAAATGGCTTTTGTCCGTGTACTATAGCTATTGTAAAGGTACAAATGTAAACCCTTGTACCCAAAAGGGCCAAATTTATATTTTTGTGGCTGGAGGATTTGCAAGTCCCCATGTAAGAAGGTACTAGTTTATGATTTACTGTAAGTGCATAATTTTTGTTGAAACTTTCAGCTAAGTCAAGAGAAGTTATAAAACCCTTCTTCAGCCAAGAAACCCGGTGGCCTTCCTTTACTCTACCGTCAATATATATTTACTTCTCTCAACAAGGAAAACAGAGACACATTTATGAAGAATCCTATAGGTACCTCCAGCAGTCAAAACCCAAACCATCCGTACCAATCAGAATAGCAATTGTTGGGCCTCCTAAATCTGGAAAAAACCACAGGTAAAGTATTACATTTTCAATGTTACATTTAAATGGTTTCACAGACAAGCCAATCATTTGGCAACCTTCTGTTTGAACAAATAATATGTTTAAGCTTAAGCCTAGCCCTGTGAATTCCAGTTCACATTTTTCTGGACACAATTATAAGGCTAAAATCCATTTTGTTTTTGTAAAAATATAGCACAGAAATAGCTGATTGTAACAGTGCATCAATTGATTTTAATTTTCATTGTTAGACTTTATCTTACCCCCCTGGTAGTTACACCACTGGTTCTAACTGGAGGGAAGAACAAGAGGGTGTTTACTTTCGTGACTTTCATGTCTATTAAGGCTATTTTTTTGTGCAGAAATCATGTAGAAAGGGTAGTGATACATATAGCAACCAAATGTTGCTATTTTTATTATAATATCCAACACATAAATAAACTTTAGCTGTATGTGTTGTTGTTTTTTTTTAAACTGTTTATTAGAAATGACACAGGTAATATACAGTAATCAACGTATTATAAAACATTAACATTGTTCAACAAAATCGAGTGGTGTACTTAACTTGTATTATATATCCACAGATGTGTCTAAAATATAAAGTATATGTGTTGTTTTATAAGTCAGTGTTCTTTTAAGGATAAAACGGGAAAAAGTGGGGGTTTAAAAAACTGGGCAGGGAAGTCTTCTTTATAATTATTCAGATGTTGTCAGCTTGTAGTTCAGAGCATCCTCAGAGAGATCGAAGACTTAGCAGAGGATCAGTTTGACTCGGTCGTCAGTCTTTGATTCCTATCAGTTGTTAAACATTGATACATTCATTCAGATTTAAGGCAAGTTAAAACATATTGAGTTTATATATTGACATATTGGTTTTAAATTTATAGTAAGTATTATATGGCTCTATGTTGCAGAGGCCAATTGTGCCTTATTTTTGGAATTTCACTGGGCATCCTCGTCCCACATTACATATGTGATTCTAGATATGGAAGGTCTTGGTTAACGAGAAACTTCCACTGTTTTAAGTTTAGGATGTCAGGGGTTATCCACTTCATTACTTTGATTTCCTGGCATAAAACAGGGTTTCTCTTAAAAAGTTAACTGGTGTTTGGCCAATGTCTATCTCAGGATCCCTAGAATGCACAGTTTAAGTCCATCGAGACTGTTGTCCTCAGCAGGTCTGAGAGAACACCCGTTACCTTACACACAGAATCTGTTTATTTCAGGGCATCTCCCATAGTAGATGCCAAAAAACAGTATCAGGTTGTAACATTTAGGGCACGTGCTATCTCGTCACCCTTGTTATGTGTTTAGTATCTTAGAGGAAAGGTGTGCCTGTTGCAGTACACAAAATTGTATGAAATGTTTTTTGCAGGCGGGAGAAGACCGAAGTTTGTAAGATGGCCATGATGTATGTGATTTAGTATAAAAAAGAGAGTGCTGAGAGTGGTAAGCTGTGGGTAGAAAGGAGAAGCTGAAAAGCAGATTTTTAGCCCAATTGATCAGAATAGATATAAATATAATATGATTGAAAGGGCCAAACATCTCATACATGTGTGTACAATGTTTTTGTACTACCCAACCAGATTACACAAGGGACAATATACCACCTGGCCCTATGTTTACTGCAGCTGATATGTGTAGTGTAAACATGTGTAAGATATGTTGGATTGGATGGGATGTACTGCTATGTGTAGTGCAGTGTAAGGTTCGGTTGAAAAACTCATATTTGTAAATGTGTGCATTATATACATTTTTTATTGGTTTTTACTCCTTATTGGGACTAACAAGGTAATTTACTGTAAACTTTCACAGCAAAGTAACGAAAAAAAACATTTTTATTATTTATTATTTATTATTTTTATTATTAATTCTGGTCACCTTCAGATAGGTCGACAGGGGGTTGTATGAGGGTTGTGAAAACAACTTAATAATTTTCTTACTAACCTAAGAATCTATTTTATTTTATTGTCAGATTTATTTATGTTTCTATTTCAGTTGCTAGGAAACTTGCAAGTGTATATGGTTTAAAGCGACTATCTATGGGAGATGCAATTCGCTTTGTGTTACAAAATCAAGAAAATACTGAATTGGCACAGAATTAAATGTATTCTTAGAAAAGGACTGGAAGTGCCTGACAACCTATCACTTAAATGCTCAGAAGTGGCTTTGATGGATCTAGCATGTAATACAGTAGGGTAAGATGTATTTACTTTAATAGGGGATTCTATGTGATTTTATGGCATGCCCACCCCATGTGAATCTAACTAATCTAACTTACTTACCCATCCCTCAATGAACAATACTTACCATCCCTTAAATGTTCTTGAAGAGGAGTCCTCTTGAGTCTCGCTGGGCGCATTCCAAAATATTCACTCCTCTTTGAGAGCTTGCACAGCCGTAACGGAGGAGCTCAGGTAGAAGCTGTCAGTGATGCCCCGTTACCCTGACCTAATATGTAGCAACCAAATAGAAGTTAGCTTTTTACTGGGTTACTAAAGTTAGATAAGATCTGATTGTTTGCTGCAGATTAATAACATGGGCAAACTTTTGCATCTTTTTTTGTTCTGTAAATGTGCTGCAACTGAAAATTAAATATTTTCATTAACAAAGAGGATCACTTATCTTAAATATTAAGCTCATAGTCTCATAAAAAAATTAATGAATTAAGCATTCATTCAAGATGTTTCTGTTATCATAGCGGTGACTCAAAATCACAAAAGCAAAACGCATGTTTATCTTTTCTTTTGCCACAGTGTTGTTCTTGATGGATATCCTACTACTAAACATCAAGTATATCTGCTGGAAGCCTCCATTATAATTCCTATAAAAATATTTGAGTTGCAAACTCCCATCAAGGATGTTTTAAAAAGAAGGCATTGAAGACAGGAGGAACTTTTCCAGGTATTTTTCAGTTTTATTTTGTGAACATTTAGGTCTTGTTCTTTAACATTTCAATCTAAAAGAAGGACCACAAGAAGATATGTTTTAATATTAATATGTAAGCTTCAAATCGAACTGTAACTCATTGATTACATTTGAGAAAGAGAAATTCTGTTTAATAACTAGCTAGTAGAGACCGAGTAAAAGTTTCCTTTTCATGACTTGTACTCTGGATGGTCTTAAAGGGTATGTCCACCCTTAAATTTACTTAATATAGGCTTCCCCTGGTCCCCGCCCAACCGCATTATTTTTATTTTAAGAAAGCTCCCCAACTCTTACTCTCCCTTTTCTCCGCCGCGCTCCGGCCCTCTGCTGCGAGAATGCAAGCAGAGGGGCGGGACCGGCAGCCGCGTCTGTGATTGGCTGAGCGGCAGCCAATCACGACGCCTGCGGCAGCTCACTCACGAGGAAAGAGGAGAGGTAGTAAGAGTTTGGGAGCTTTCTTAAAATAAAAATGATGCGGTTGGGGTGGGGGACCAGATTAATGCTAGGGGAGGGAATCGGGAGAGGGGAGGGAGAGAGAGAGGGAGGGGGGAAAGGGCGCAGTACGCATGGCAAAATCTACTGAGGCCAGTAGGAGGCAGAGACCTATATGGACTCTGCTAGCCTCCTGGTGGGCAGTTTTTGGGACTTTGGGGGGGGACTACAGGAGACCCTATGGAGCTGGGATTGGTAAGGATTAAACTACATACATGGTGGGGCCGTAGTTGGGGGGATTTAGTTTTGGGGTGGACATGCCCTTTAAGGGAACTAAAATCATTAGACAACATTGTCCAAATGGACAGAGCACATTCACAAAAATACAACAAGTTGTGTCTCACTCCCTTTGCTGTGGCTGTTTTGTTGATTTGTGAAACTAACTTTTGGGTACAAGAGGTCATCTCCCATAATCCACCTCTTTGCTTGGTGAAAGTCCTGCCCAGCTACTGTAAGTGTACAGATTTCACTTCACATGAAGATGCAGCCTGCCTCTCTCTGACACAGAACAGTTATTTTAGTGTAAAGGATCTAAAATGTAATGTAAGTAAAAATATTTCAAGTACCACTTTAATATCCCCTCGCATTGTTACGCCCTACACCCATGATGTGCCCAGATTCTACCAGTACGTAACTCTTGTATATAAGCAAGAGAATCGGTTCAATCAATCGGAATACACTTAAGCACAGCATCAGAACTGATGGCGTGTAGAGTGTATGTAATGAAATAAATGGTGGCTGGCCTAAGAAAAATTATTGAGAAGTCCAGAAAATAGCATCAGTCAAATACAGTCTCTACTTCGAAAGAATAAAGAAGGTATGAATATGTTTTGCCTTGTACATTACAAAGGCATCTTCTAAAATACACAGTATATTGAAATAAAAGCAAAAGTCTTGAAGGAGAACTATAGTGTGTATAAGTTTTAAACGTTAAATGAAATGTACAGGGATTAGGACTGGTAAATCCCATCCCAATATTGTTTCTGTGAGGAGCACCTGCCCAAATAAAACCGATCTGCCTGTCTTCCTCCTGGGCTCAAAACTATCTTAATCCAGGACTAACCTGGCAGATGAACTGTACGTGCTGTAGCTCTTCAACAAAATGATATTGAGAGGTAGGAATATCAATACTACTCCCTGCCCCAGGGAGGTTATAGTTAGCCTTATGCAATTGATAGATCTTTGCCCGTGCTCTAAGACTACTATTGCCTACTGCACAAAGTTGTAGTAAAGTGAAAGTACATAACCTCTGTAACAATCCAAATATTATCCTCTCCCCCCCCCCTCCCCCATACAGTCAGCCCTCAGTTACATTGATCGGTTCAGCAGTTGTGTGTGGGAATTAGAACAGCCGAGAGATGGCAGTTCATTGGCATTGATATGGTATTTGATTGTTTCTAATTCTAAACCCATTTAAGATATCCACATGTTTTATTGCTGCAAGGTGTGGAAAACCACAACAGTTATAAGCAATGTCAAATTGTCACATGTCATTAATTGTAAATGTTCAGTATCCGCAAATAGAACAAAAAGAAAAGTGGATTCTTTTGTGACAACTTCTGTATCCCTGTCTTATACATGAATGGAATGTTGGAATCATTACATATGTAAATTATCTCTTGAATGAATTATATCTGGACAGGTAAAGCAGCTGGCATTGCGGACTTCTGCATCACTCCTCAGGAGCTTGTCTCTCGGCTGGGAGAGTTTGGACAATACTGTCCTGTGTCTTTAGCACAAAGAGGTGAACTGTTGACTGTTCTGTACATTCAAGCCTGCAGTTTACAGCAGAATTATCGTGGACATTATTACAAAATGAGGTTCATGGAAAGAACTGGAAGTAAGTTGTATTCATTAAAGGTATTGTCTTTTATATAAACTGCATAATTACTGTGTAAAAGATTTGTATATTAAAAGTTTTTAACAAACTAGAGATGGGCGAACTTTCGAAAGATCATTCCGTAAAGTTCCGAAGTTGTTCTGTTCCGAAAATGAACCCATAAAGTCAATGGAGGGGTAAATAGTCTGGAAAGCTCGAATGAACTTTCCGAAATATTGCAGTGTAAACTTACCTTACAGGCCCCTGGATCTGGGGGAACTGGGGTGTGGGGAACACGTCATGCGGCGGGACAGCATAAAAACCAGATGTAGCGCACACGTGTTCTACTTCCGGTTCTCCGCTGCTGTCGAACCAATTTTCGATAAATCCGTTCTGATTTTGACGTCGCTCAAACTTGATATCGGCCGAGACATCCCAAAATCACCGTTCGTGGATGCCGAACGGCCGTCAACCGACCGGACGTTCGGTGGTTCCCGCCCACCGCAGCTCGAAAACCGGGACCCCTCCTGGGTCCTTACAAGGACCTTTGTGGCCCTGACAAGGGCCCTTTGGGGCTTAAGGGGTTCCGCAGCTTGAACGGGGCCCCCTCCCTGGCCCTATCAGGGCCTTGCGGCACTATAAAAGCCCTTGTGGCCCTGATAGGGCACCAGTGAAACCACCGGATTGAAGAAAGAAGACATCGCCCAAGGGCTCTTTAAGAGCCACTCACTGGGGGTCCCGGTTCGAGCTGCAAGACCCCCAACAAAGGCACTTATCAGTGGCCGCAAGGGCCCTTACAAGGGCCAGGTAGGGGGGGGGGTCCTTGTCAGGGCAGCTCAAACCGGGACCCCATCCCGGCCCATGTAAGGGCCCTTGCGGCACTGATAAGTGCCTTTGTTGGGCTTGAACCCCGGGACCCCCAGTGAGTGGCTCTTAAAAGAGCCCTTGGTCTTCTTTCTTCCATCCGGGGACACCAGCTCCGCTGAGGCCACCGACCGAGAAGTACCCCTGGGCGTCAGGGTACCTCTCGGCCTCATCGAGGGCTGATGTTAACCGGCATCTTGATCCGATGCAACGTCTTCGGGCTAGCGACACCAACACCACTGCCAGACAGGCTCACTGCGGCCGACAGTGAGCCCGCTGGAGAAAGAAGTGGCTAGCAACATCGGCTCCGCTGAGGCCAGCGGTGCCAGCAGGCCTCAGCGAGCCTGCCTGGTATCGGCGACCTCTGTGGTGTTGGGTCGCTAGCCCAAAGACGTTGCGTGGATCAAGATGCCGGTAACATCGGCCTCGTTGAGGCCACTGGTGCCAGAGGTACCCCTGGTGGCCACAGGGTACTTCTCGGGGTCGGTGGCCTCAGCAGAGCTGGTGTCACCAGATGGAAGAAAGAAGACGTCGCCCAAGGGCTCTTTAAGAGCCATTTACTGGGGGGGTCCCAGTTCGAGCTGCAGAACCCCCAATAAAGGCACTTATCAGTGCCGCAAGGGTCTTACAAGGGGCCGGGGAGAGGGGTCCCGTTCAAGCTGCGGGACCCTTAAGCCCCAAAGGGCCCTTGTCAGGCCACAAGGGCACTTATAAGTGATGCAAGGGCCCTGATAGGGCCAGGGAGGGGGGTCCCGGTTTCGAGTGGGAACCTGGTCTGATAAGTAAGTTTCTGGGGGACTTTTTTTACAAACGCACAATGCGGTTGTGTTGGGGGGGGATGAAACTACACTAAAGAAAATTATGAGATTTTATTGTGGATATACCCTTTAACCAGATCACTGCTGGACTGGGATGGTATTTTTGTTTACTAAGTAAAGAATGGTAATTCTGTTTTAATTGGAGAGTTTTTACATTACCAAGCCAAAAATATTGATTTTGTAGGCTTTTTTGAAATGTGCAGAACTGTATGTGCCCCCCCTGGCACCTCGCCCACTCCCGCCTCCTGACAGGTTACCGAAAAAACTAAGTGTGGCTGACGTGAAGGCAAAATTCCCCCAAAATGCAGAAATGAAGGGTTACTGTCCAGTTACTTATGTGGATGGCAAAAAAGGTTTGAAAGAATTATGTCCTCTCCATGTTTTATTTCTTATTTTTGTAAGGACGAGAATTGCAGAGTTAACAGCCATAAAAATATTTGTTGCTTAAAATTGGCTGCTTTGATATCACCAACCCCTTATAACAAGGGACCTTTATTAAAAAGGACCACACTCTCCTACCTATAAAAGACTCCATGATCATGGTTCTCAGCTGCAGTCTATCCAAAGTTACAGCAGTAAAAATTGTGTTTCTTCCTGCTAGCACTGTGAGCTGTGGCATCACCAGCATTTGTACCTCCAAATTTAAGGTTGAAGCTTGTTACATGTGTTTACAGTTGAGACACAGCATCATTGGCTGCATCAAAACCCCACCTCCAAACTGCTAAATCATTTTTTAAAAATAGCCACAAGCCTGAAATAGAGGAAAAGACAAAGGATTGTTGCTGGTCTGCAACTAGTCTACAGAAAAAAAACCAATACTCAGGGTGAGGATTGAATCCACCAAATTCTTACCCGGGTTTTCCATTGGCCACTGGTTTAGGCGTGATAATTAGAAAGATTGCTATAAAAGAAATGTGCCTTTTAAGGTAGGAGAGGGTATGTTAAAGGGAGTACAAGTTCCTTTAATGGAAAATCATCAAACGTTTGATCGAACATTTGAGGATTTTCGAAAATGGCACGCGGAAACCGGAAGTAGCACACGTGTGCGCTACATCTGGTTTTTATGCTGTTCCCCGCGCATGGACGTGTTCCCCACACCCCAGTTCCCCCAGATCTCAGGGGCCTGTAAGGTAAGTTTACACTGCAATATTTCGGAAAGTTCATTCGAGCTTTCCAAACTATTTACCCCCCATTGACTTTAATGGGTTCATTTTCGGAACAGAACCAACTTTCGGAACTTTACGGAATGATCTTTCGAAAGTTCGCCCATCTCTAGTTGTTAATAAACCTTTTAATATACAAATCTTTTACACAGTAATTATGCAGTTTATATAAAAGACAATACCTTTAATGAATACAACTTACTTCCAGTTCTTCCAGTGAACTCATTTTGTAATAATGTCCACGAAATTCTGCTGTAAACTGCAGGCTTGAATGTACAGAACAGTCAACAAGTTCACACCTCTTTGTGCTAAAGACACAGGACAGTATTGCCAAACTCTCCCAGCCGAGAGACAAGCTCCTGAGGAGTGATGCAAAGTCGCATGCCAGCTGCTTTACCTGTCCAGATAATTAATTCATTCAAGAGATAATTTACATATGTAAGGATTCCAACATTCCATTAATGTATAAAGCTAGGTACACACGTACAGATTTCTGAAAGATAACAGACAGGATCTGCAAGATCCTGTCTGCATCTTTCAAAGATCTGCATACACACATGTGAGAACGCTCGGGACTGTGTGTTTCCATCGGCCGCGCTAGAGACTCCTCTATAGGGAGTCTAGCGCTGCCGATGGAAATTTTCGGCCTTTCCCGAACGAGCGTTCGGCCGACCCGATCGTTGGCGCCGCGCGCTCTCGGGAAACGAAACGTACACACGTTACGATTAAGCCCCGATACCGTCGGATCCGACGGTATCGGGGCTTAATCGTTATGTGTTGTACCAGCTTAAGACAGGGTTACAGAAGTTGTACACAAAAAATACTCACTTTTCTTTTTGTTCTATTGAGGGATACTGACATTTACAATTAATGACATTGACAATTTGACATTGCTTATAACTGTTGTTGCTTTCCACACACTGCAGCAATAAAACTATGTGGATAACTCTTAAATGGTTTAGAATTAGAAAACAATCAAATACCAATATCAATGCCAATGAACTGCCATCTCTCGGCTGTCTAATTCCCACACACAACTGCTGACTCAAATGTAACTGAGGGCTGACTGTATGGGGGAGGGGGGGGGGGGGGGTAAAATTTTGGTTTTTTCAGGAGGTTATGTACTTTCACTTTACTACAACTTTGTGCAGTATGCAATTAGTAGTCTTAGAGCACGGGCAAAGATCTATCAATTGCATTAAAGGATAACTATAACCTCCCTGGGGCAGGGAGGTAGTATTGATTATTCCTACCTCTCAATATCATTTTGTTGAAGAGCTACAGCACGTACAGTTCATCTGCCAGGTTAGTCCTGGATTAAAGATAGTTTTGAGCCCAGGAGGAAGACAGGCAGAATCGGTTTTATTTGGGCAGGTGCTCCTCACAGAAACAATATTGGGATGTAGGAGTTACCAGTCCTATATCCCTGTACATTTCATTTTAACTGTTTAAAACTTTATACACACTATAGTTCTCCTTCAAGACTTTTGCTTTTAATTTCAATATACTGTGTATTTTAAGAAGATGCCTTTTAATGTACACTAGCAAAACATATTCATACCTTCTTTTATTCTTTCGAAGTAGGACTGTATTTGACTGATGCTTTTCTGGACTTCTTCAATAATTTTAGTTGCCACCCACCATTTATTCTTCATAGCATCAACCTCACACCAGTTCTGATGCTGTGCTAAGTAGTATTCTTTGATTGAACCGATTTCTTGCTTATAACAAGAGTTACGTACTGGTAGAATCTGGGCGCTATCATGAAGAGGGTGATGTTTGCTATTCAATATAGATGTCGTTGTATATTATTTAATATTTTTACTTACATTAACATTATTAGATCCTTTACACTAAAATAACTGTTCTGTGTCAGAGAGAGGCAGGCTGCATCTTCAGGTGAAGTGAAATCTGTACACTTACAGTAGCTGGGCAGGACTTTCACCAAAGCAAAGAGGTGGATTATGGGAGATGACCTCTTGTACCCAAAAGTTAGTTTCACAAATCAACAAAACAGCCACAGCAAAGGGAGTGAGACACAACTTGTTGTATTTTTGTGAATGTGCTCTGTCCATTTGGACAATGTTGTCTAATGATTTTAGTTCCCTTAAGACCATCCATGGAGTACAATGTCATGAAAAGGATAAACCTTTTACTGGTCTCTACTAGCTAGTTATTAAACAGAATTTCTCTTTCTCAAAATGTAATCAATGAGGTTACAAGTTAGATTTGAAGCTTTACATTATTAATATTAAAACATATCTTCTTGTGGTCCTTCTTTTAGATTGAAATGTTAAAGAACAAAGACCTAAATGGTTCACAAAAATAAAACTGAAAAAATACCTGGAAAAGTTCCTCCTGTCTTCAATGCCTCTTTTTAAAACATCCTTGATGGGAGTTTGCAACTCAAATATTTTTATAGGAATTATAATGGAGGCTTCCAGCAGATATACTTGATGTTTAGTAGTAGGATATCCATCAAGAACAACACTGTGCAAAAGAAAAGTATAACATGCATGTTTTGCTTTTGTGATTTTGAAGTCACCGCTATGATAACAGAATCATCTTGAATGAATGCTTAATTCATTAATTTTTTTATGAGACTATGAGCTTATATTTAAGATAAGTGATCCTCTTTGTTAATGAAATATATTTTAATTTTCAGTTGCAGCCATTTACAGAACAAAATAAAAGATGCAAAAGTTTGCCCATGTTATTAATCTGCAGCAAACAATCAGATCTTATCTAACTTTAGTAACCCAGTAAAAAGCTAACTTCTATTTGGTTGCTACATATTAGGCGTCAGGGTAACAGGGGGCATCACTGACAGCTTCTACCTGAGCTTCCTCCGTTACGGCTGTGCAAGCTCTCAAAGAGGAGTGAATATTTTGGAATGCGCCCAGCGAGACTCAAGAAGGACTCCTCTCTTCAAGAACATTTAAGGGATGGGTAAGTATTGTTCATTGGAGGGATGGGTAAGTAAGTTAGATTAGTTAGATTCACATGGGGGTGGGCATGCCATATAAATCACATAGAATCCCCTATTAAAGTAAATACATCTTACCCTACTGTATTACATGCTAGATCCATCAAAGCCACTTCTAGGCATTTAAGTGATAGGTTGTCAGGCACTTCCAGTCCTTTTCTAAGAATACCATTTAATTCTGTTGCCAATTCAGTATTTTCTTGATTTTGTAACACAAAGCGAATTGCATCTCCCATAGATAGTCGCTTTAAACCATATACACTTGCAAGTTTCCTAGCAACTGAAATAGAAACATAAATAAATCTGACAATAAAATATACATAGATTCTTTAGTTAGTAAGAAAATTATTAAGTTGTTATTCACAACCCTCTATACAACCCCGTCGACCTATCTGAAGGTGACCAGAATTAATAATAAAAATAATAAATAATAAAATAATAAAAATGTTTTTTTCGTTACTTTTGCTGTGAAAGTTTACAGTAAATTACCTTGTTAGTACCAATAAAGGAGTAAAAACCAAATAAAAAAATGTATATAAATGCACACATTTACAAATATGAGTTTTTCAACCGAACCTTACACTGCACTACACATAGCAGTACATCCCATCCAATCCAACATATCTTACACATGTTTACACTACACATATCAGCTGCAGTAAACATAGGGCCAGGTGGTATATTGTCCCTTGTGGTAATCTGGTTGGTAGTACAAAAACATTGTACACACATGTATGAGATGTTTGGCCCTTTCAATCATATTATATTTATATCTATTCTGATCAGATTGGGCTAAAAATCTGCTTTTCAGCTTCTCCTTTCTACCCAACAGCTTACCACTCTCAGCACTCTCTTTTTTATTACTAAATCACATACAGTCATGGCCATCTTACACACTTCGGTCTCTCCCGCTGCAAAAAAAATTTTCATACAATTTTGTATACTGCAACAGGCACACCTTTCCTCTAAGATACTTAAACACATAACAAGGGTGACGAGATAGCACGTGCCCTAAATGTTACAAACCTGATACTGTTTTTTGGCATCTACTATGGGAGATGCCCTGAAATAAACAGATTCTGGTGTAAGGTAACGGGTGTTCTCTCAGACCTGCTGAGGACAACAGTCTCGATGGACCTTAAACTGTGCATTCTAGGGATCCCTGAGATAGACATTTGGCCTAAACACCAGTTAACCTTTTTAAGAGAAACCCTGTTTTATGCCAGGAAATCAATAGTAATGAAGTGGATAACCCCTGACATCCTAAACTTAAACAGTGGAAGTTTCTCGTTAACCAAGACCTTCCATATCTAAGACTCACATACTGTATGTGGGACGAGGATGCCCAGTGAAATTCCAAAAAATAAGGCACAATTGGCCGTCTGCAACATAGAGCCATATAATACATACTATAAATTTAAAACCAATAATGTCAATATATAAACTCAATTATGTTTTAACTTTGCCTTAAATCTGAATGAATGTATCAATGTTTAACAACTGATAGGAATCAAAGACTGACGACCGAGTCAAACTGATCCTCTGCTAAGTTCTTCGATCTCTCTGAGGATGCTCTGAACTACAAGCTGACAACATCTGAATAACTTATAATAGAAGGACTTCCCTGCCCAGTTTTTAAACCCCCACTTTTTCCCGTTTTATCCTTAAACATGAACACTGACTTATGAAACAACAAATATACTTTATATTTTAGACACATCTGTGTGATATATAATACAAGTTAAGTACACCACTCGATTTTGTTGAACAATGTATAATGTTTTATTAATACCTGTTGATACTGTATATTTACCTGTGTCATTTCTAATAAACAGTTTAAAAAAAAACAACAACACATACAGCTAAAGTTTATTTATGGTGTTGGATATTATAATAAAATAGCAACATCTTGGTGCTATATGTATCACTACCCTTTCTACATGATTTCTGCACAAAAAAATAGCATTAAATAGACATGAAAGTCACGAAAGTAAACACCCTCTTGTTCTTCCCTCCAGTTAGAACCAGTGGTGTAACTACCAGGGGGGTAAGATAAAAGTCATAACAATGAAAATTAAAAATTCAATTGATGCACTGTTACAATCAGCTATTTCTGTGCTATATTTTACAAAAACAAAATGGATTTTAGCCTTATAATTGTGTCCAGAAAAAATGTGAACTGGAATTCACAGGGGCTAGGCTTAAGCTTAAAACATATTATTTGTTCAAACAGAAGTTTGCCAAATGATTGGCTTGTCTGTGAAACCGTTACATTTAAAATGTACATTGAAAATGTAATTACTTTACCTGTGGTTTTTCCAGATTTAGGAGGCCCAACAATTGCTATTCTGATTGGTACGGATGGTTTGGGTTTTGACTGCTGGAGGTACCTAATAGGATTCTTCATAAATGTGTCTCTGTTTTCCATTGTTGAGAAGAAGTAAATATATTGACGGTAGAGTAAAGGAAGGCCACGGGTTTCTTGGCTGAAGAAGGGTTTTATAACTTCTCCTTGACTTAGCTGAAAGTTTCAACAAAAATTATGCACTTACAGTAAATCATAACACTATACCTTCTTACATGGGGCTACTTGCAAATCCTCCAGCCACAAAAAATATAATTTGGCCCTTTTGGGTATACACGGGTTTACATTTGTACCTTTACAATAAGCTATAGTACACGGACAAAAGCCATTTTCATTCATTATTCTGTCTGAGCTGTATCAAATATCATTATATTGGTTCAAGATAAAATGAAATGCATTAATACACTTTCCCTCAATATTCATGAACTTAGGCATATAACAAGCTCATAGCTTATTCTTTTAAAAGAAATGGTCTACAACTCAACAGATTTTCACAAAATATATTATTGTATTATGTATAATCCAGAAGTGTACCTTGACTGGGTCCCAACGTCCAAAGATACTAGGCTGCTTGTAGGACATTTGAAGTATCCTATTAGCCAGATCGGCATTAACTGGGTAACATTTTTCAAACAAGCTTTCACGGTTTTCTACAATATGCTTAAGTGTCTGGTATAACTGGTAGTGGACAATATGTGGTTTCCGTCCCCCATCAATGGTTATAAGAGGTATCTTTAATCTCTGAAGTTCTTCCTGTCATGGGACAAAAAGGGAAAAGAAAAATATTATTCAGGATTTAAATATCTTTAAACCTGTTTCAAAACTCTCCTTGCATTGCTTGAAAAAAAGCTGAGTGGCAGATGGCATGTACTTCACATCTATATAGACATGTTTGTCGAAATATAGCATATGTAACAATTTAGAAAAAGACGGCTTTTAACATTTAACCAAACAGTGATATTAAAGGACTCCACCCCCATAAGAACATCTTTTAGAAAGAATGGCCTCTTTAAAATATGTTGATATATCATACTATGAATTCATTACTGTATGACTGCTATGCTTCTGGATGCCTCGTGGGCATCCAGAAAACCTGTACTGGGCATTTAGAAACCTGTACTGAGCCTGTACTGAGCCTGAGCATGCTCAGAAGAGGCAGATAGGGGATTAACATTCAGTCATTGGCTGTGATGTCAACTGTCAAATCCATAAATTACAGTTTTTAACTGAAGAACTGGGAAGAAGAAACAGGGGAAACAGGACATTGTGCAGGATTTCAGGTTATATATTTCAGATTTTAAAGTATTACCGTTTAGGGTTTTTGGGGGTGATTTACCTGTATGCAAGTTTTTATTTTGGGGCTGCACTTGCCCTTTAAGAAACTGAAGTTTGTTATTGCCCAGTAAGCACAAAAAGAATCTGCCTGCAATTTAGACATAATATCACTAAGTTCACAAAGTGTGCTGCTTCAAGCACAATAAGAGCATATTTCAAAAACTTTTCTGAAAAGGCAACTGTGGTCTCCAAACAAGTTAGCCTGCAGTCTTTTCTTTAAAATGAGCCCTGGATCAAATCTCTGGGGTGTTCTTTTGTTTGTTTTTTTAATTTCCCATTACTGGAAACAGGGCCGGATTTACACTTTTTTCTCCCCTAGGCCAAATTGACTACTATATAGTTTCACGCTCTCTACCAGGGGCGTAACTAGAAATCAGTGGGGCCCCCTGCACAATTTCTGATGGAGCCCCTCGTCCAACCGCTTCACTCTTCCCCCCAGACACGAGACGTCCTTTAACTGTAACTACAACCAGAGTTGTAAATACCAGGCCTGGGGGTATAGGGGGCCCATGTAGGTGGCTGAACTTATGTGAGCATTAACCCTTTTTTTGTTTTGCTTAAGTCAAGTGTGGGGTGAATAAGTGAAGTGGTTTTTCAGACCGTGTGTGCGTGCGACCAATTGTCTCAACTTGATTTGGTGGCTCCAGATCAGGCAGGGGCAAGTGGCTTATCACAGTGCTTGGGAAGTTGGGAGAATAAGGAGCAGAGGTTCTGACCACCTGGTGCTGGAAGTGTGCGTGTGTGCGGTCACAGCCTTGGGAGTTAGAAGATTAACTGGCCTGGTTCCACTGGGAGCCACTGCTGCTTCTTCCTGTGCCTGCTGCTACCAAGAGCATCCAAAACGTATTACTGGGGCTTAGCCCTGAAGTACAAGGCACTGCTTTCCTTCTCTGTATATTAGGAGGTGACAGTGTAACCAGTTGGATGATTAGTTACTATCAGTGAGATACAAGGCAGGTCCATTCACTGCTTTCCTTCTCCCTACATTAGGAGGTGACAGTGTAACCAGTTAGAAGATTTGCTACTTTTGTTTCTTTTACGATCACATGGCAGGTTCAGCCTTTACCACTTGTTACATTTTACCCCTCTGCTTTTTCTTGGCTGGCTGCATGGATTTAGGAGATACATTTAAGAGATACATTTGCACTCTGCTATTACTCCAGTAAGCAATTCAAGTTTTAGTAAAAATTAAGGACTTCAGACATGCCGGCCCCTATAGATCCTGACACCCTAGGCCATTGCATTTGTGGCCTTATGGGATGTCAGGTCATGACTGGAAACTATAATTCTTACCATCTATCACTGCAACACTTCTTTGTTGCTCTGTCACCTATTTCATTAGATAACCAATCTGAAGCATCTTTAGTTTTCAGCCAAGTGCCTTTTTATTAATTTGTTCATTGCCCTATGTATGGGCTTTATTTGTTAACAAAATTTTGTGTGGCACAATATACCCTTCTTTTTCTTTGATTTGTTCTATAAATGTCTGATTTGTTCTATAAATGTCTGTATGGAATGCACCTGGGTCCAGGGCAATGTGTCTCTCTAAAACAAACACACAACTACACAAACATGTAGCCTTTAAAAAAGTTTAATGGTCTAAAATGTAAAAAAAAAATGTAAAAAAACATAATCCCTAACACCACACAGGTAAACACACCTACTGAAACACAATCATGACCCAACCTACCCTTTCATTTCCATTGCAACCATACCTAAACTATCAAAAAATTAGTTCTACAGTCTTAAACACAAAAGCATACACACTAACACAACCAACACAAGTACACAAACTTACTGATACACCCAACCACCTTCCTGTATGGTAAACATACCATACCATAAAAATATATTTATCATTACCATAGCAAGATTATTAGGTTTCAAAAACCTGCAGCACAGGCACACAAATTTCCCGCTAAAATGCAGCATTTTAAGCCAAATTCAAAGTTTATACTGTTGTGTGCAGTTTTGCTGTAACTGAAATAGTGACAGTTTGAGTGTGTGAATTGCATAGTGGGGAATTCCCCCTCCCAGTGTTGCCTCTTATGATTACTGAGCATGTGTGACATCTTAGAAAGTCATATCAAATGGAAGGGGGGGGGGGGTTGGTTAAGAGTGGGAGGGGAAATACTTAGTCTGAGCAAGTACTGGATTGAAGGCATGCAGCAACACATACACCTTAAGGGCCACTTACATGTATTTATTTATATATTAATATTAGGCAAAGTTATTTTTACAGTATAGTTGCCTCTTTGGTTTTATCTGCTGGCTAAAAGTACCTACCTTCACTGTCTCTAGGGATTGGGTGTCCGCTTCAAATTTTTCCCCAATTTCACTCTTCATTCTTTCAATTGCATCATACTCCATCTCTTCTTCTTCCTCATCCTCATCTTCCTCTTCTGGAAACTCCTCAGCAAGAATATGTTCAATCTTTTCACCTTCATCATATATTTCCTCCTCCTCTTCTTCATCATCAGAGTCTTTCTGGTCCAGCAAAAAATGTTAAAATTCAAATATCAAAGTAATTAGATATACCATACTTTTGGTTCTATAAATAATAAAGCAGTCATTGACATTTGTTAAGGTGGTGTTATAATTATAGTTAATTTTTTTAATATATAGTAAATAAGTTCAATACAAGATTCAGTTAATTACAGAATAGGGTTTCCCTGACCCTGTTAAGGAGGTTGTAGTGACATTTGTGAGTTGTCAAGTTTGATAAGAGTAACCGTCATAGTCATCTCAAGAGACTCTAGTGTCTTGTGTTCTGTTCTCTCACAGCTGTGATGTATGTGATATTTGGGCCTAGTGACTGACATGTATTTGAATGTATATTATTTTACCTTGACACATTTCTTGACAAAGAAATACACTAACAAATATGTGAATATATGAGAATGTAGGCACTCTCACCACTTTTTCTTCTTTCAGCTTATTTTGTTCATCTGTTAATTCATCTCTTCTCTTAGCAATCTGATCATCCTAAAAAGGATAATATGGCAACACCTTTTTAAAATACACTACACTAAGTTACTGTAGTTTTATTCTTCACAGAATATACAATAGAAACTTTAACAAAGCCATTAGCCAATACTCAGTTCAACAAAAAATGAATACCCTTATTTTTTTTTTAAACTCTTGAATTTTTTGTTTCCGCTTCTGTTTTCTTTGCCTGCGTTCTTTCCACTTTTCTAATAGGGGTGGAACAAGTCGATCACAAATAATGCTTTCTTCTACTTCAAGCAAGACAGCGATGTCTGGGAAGAAGCCACCCTCCTCTATAAATTGCACCTCTTCAGCTGTATTGGGAAATCCATCTAATATAAACCCATTGGAACTAAGAGAAAAAAGAATACAATGTTCAACAGAAGATTGTGTTTATTCCAAATCAAGACAAGTAATTAAGGGGATATTTTATTTATAATGTATATATATAAGGACATCCTGTACCTGTAAAACATAATAAATATAGAGTTTATTGTACTGTTATGCATTTTTTGTAATCCCAGGGCCAGCAATCAAGGCAATTGTTTTGTTCAGGGACCCACATAACGTAATCTGGCATTGGAAGTCTCCTAAATGGTTTGTCTTTCAGATGTTAAAGCGATACCAGTTCTGCATAGCCAGACAGCAGGTTCTGTTATATAACTGAGTCTCATGCTGCTGGTAAATAACATCATTGATAGTGAGCTGTGTTTAGTTTCATAGTGCTATTAACGATATTAAACTTAATGTTTATCATTGAAACAATATTTCAAAATGACCATCTAAGATCAAGCCATTACCGAAAAGGTTCCTTTGTCCACCAATCTGTTACAATCTGGTCAAGCAATTCTAATGGCAATGACACTGCATCCTCTAGGTATGATTTGATTGCTTCTTCTTTTTCTGTTAGAACCACTTCTTCCTTATTAAAAAAAACAGAAAAACTTGTAATTTAATATCCCATCTGCAAGCTTCTTAAATTTGAAATTCCTTAAATTTTAATTACAAAACGACATTTAAGAAAAAAAAAACTACTAAAAAAGAAAAAGATGCATTGAATAAAAAAAAGCTAAAAAACACCCACATATTTCTTTAAATAACCTTCCAGATGGTTCAGTGAAGCCTAAAATCCATGAAATAAATTGGAATTGTGATTGGAAATACAAAATAAATTCTTTGGGCGTGCTTCCTTAAGCCTCTTCAGTTCCAGCCAGAGAGGAAGACTGGAGGGTACATTCTGATTACCATCTTGTCATCCCAAAAATTTTCTAAAAGGATTGTGGGTTATTGCACAAAATCATACAGATACAGTAACTATTTTAAATACTTTACAATATCTGTTTTGCAAAACTCTCATGCTGTATTTTTTTAGCAGATAAGTGACATTCTTTTATAATTGGTTTGCCAATCTGTAATCTGACAAAAATATCTATTTTTTTTATTCATGTAAATGCAAGCATTTACTTAAACATTGTTCTTTGGTCTGGCTTTGTGAGCTATACTTACTATATTTCTTTTACCGTGTGTTTTAGACAGGATTTATGGTGGCTGTGTGCATTAAAAAGTAAATGCATGTGAATTTAGTTTGGCATTCAAAACAAAAAAGCATTAAGATGACAAATGTCTCTCTCCATAAACAGCTCCCATATAGGTTTCCTATGTAGCGTAAGAATTGTTCCCAAGAAAAGACCTCAACTAATGGGTCACAAAATTCCAAAACATACACTGCATACTCACCTTTCGATGGCATGGCAATAATCGCACAACAAAAGGAAATCCATGGAACATTGTATTATTTACCTCTATTTCTCTGTTCTCTTCTACTATGTCCTCAAACTCATTGTTTTCTAATTGTAGCAAAGTGGCTTCTTCATTTATATTGTCTGTTCCTTCTTCATTATATTGTGGTCCAATTTTCTTCTGAAGTTTTGAAAGCATTATTTCTTGCAGGCACTCTTGAAACTGGATGTGGAAAATACCTAATTTTTCTGCCATCAACCTTGCACAAATGGTTTTGCCAGCACCTCTGGTTCCAATCAACAGCACTCTTAAAGGTGGAGCCTATAAAAAGAAAGATAAGTATATAAAAATGCAAACCAATATATAACTTCTGCAAGTTGCTACCTTTTTAGCAGAAACAGGCATTATTAGGATTATTCCTAATGCAGACGGTTAATAAAATAAGACAATAAAGAATTGTTAAGTATAGCATGTGTTCATTAAATCAAAACAATGATGCCATCAAAAATGCCCATACATGAGTATTAATATTGCTTATTTATGCCTTAAGATACATTTTTACCCTATATGTGTGTAAATGGATGAGATTAGGTTTAAATGTGAGCTATGTTATTTTCATGCTTTTTCTGCACAAAGTTGTGAGCAACTGGGGTCTGTGGAAGCTCAAAATGTTTTGTAGTAAGAAGACTGAAGTGCGGGAAGCATATAGAATAAATTTATTATCCAGTGTCAAAAAGAGGAACTGAGCTGCTGGGATAACTAACACATGGTCAGAAACGAAAGCAAATTTTTACAAATTCAGTTGGTCAATATTTTAAAGTTGGTAAGTCTATATTAAAGTAAATAGTATTTAATTGCCAGTTATGTATTTAATGGTTTGATATACAACCTTTAAGGGTTGTTTTAAAGCAGTATAATTCTCTGGATTTTGTAGAAACTTGGTTCTTGCTTCAGGTGTTGAGCAGTAATAAATTCTCTCTTTGTATATTGCTGCATTTTCAGAGTCTCCAGGATAAAGAACAAAATTATCTTTCAGAGCTACTGGACAAAAGTGTTTGGAATCTCCATAATTCCTCTTTCCTTCTCGAGTACAATCTTCGTCCTGCACATAAGAAACATAATTACAATAAATCCAATGAGAAAAACTGCTTACTTACAAACTTTTGCTTAATCCTATGTCAACATAAATATTTCTTTTACACCTCTCCTCCTTTTTATGTTCAATATGCAGTTTCCAGAGCATAGCAATCACTTGCATGTGTCCTTTGTTTCAGTTGAACTTATTTATTTACTTTTTTCTATTTTCACAATCCATACAAATTCGTTGCCAGTTACACCCACTACAGTTCCTTTATGCTTACTTCATTCATACATACATACATTTACTTTGTATGTATATTACTACATTTATATTGACATTTTTTCCCCCAAAAAATAAATTCTAACACCATCCCATTTCTCCTTCTGTTCTACTATCCATCCTCCTACACTTTGACTTAGTATAAAAGGATGTAAACTACTTTTGGCCTTTTGTTTATTTATGCAGTACAGTATGTACCTTTATTTCTACTTCTGCATAGAAAGAACCGTTCTGAATATAAACCGAGGTACTTACTTTTAACTGATAAACTAGGAAAATTGCTTGACTCGAGTATAAACCAAGGGTTGAGTAACTTGACTTTCTCCCATAGGCAGCCCCATAGATAGTTCCACAGACAGTCCCATAGAAAGTCCAATACACAGCCCCATAGATAGTCCAATAAACAGTCCCATAGAAAGTCCAATAAACAGTCCCATAGAAAGTCCAATAAACAGTCCCATAGAAAGTCCAATACACAGTCCCATAGAAAGTCCAATAACAGTCCATAGAAGTCCATACACAGTCCCATAGAAAGTCCAATACACAGCCCCATAGAAAGTCCCATACACAGCCCCATAGAAAGTCCTATACACAGTCCCATAGAAATTCCCACACACAGCCCCATAGAAAGTCACATACACAGCCCCATAGAAAGTCCCATACACAGCTCCATAGAAAGTCCCACACACAGCCCATAAAAAGTGCCATACACAGCCCCATAGAAAGTCCCATACACGCCCATACAAAGTCCAATACACAGTCCCATAGAAAGTCCAATACACAACCCTATAGAAAATCCCATAAACAGCCCATAGAAAGTCCCATACACAGCCCCAGAAAGTCCCATACACAGCCCCATAAAAAGTTCCATAGAAAGTCCCATACACAGGCCCATACAAAGTCCAATACACAGTCCCATAGAAAGTCCAATACACAGCCCTATAGAAAATTCCATAAACAGCCCCATAGAAAGTCCCATACACAGCCCCATAGAAAGTCCCATACACAGCCCCATAGAAAGTCCCAATACACAGCCCCATAGAAAGTCCAATACACAGCCCCATAGAAAATCCATAAACAGCCCATAGAAAGTCCATACACAGCCCCATGGAAGTCCCACAAACAGACCCATACAAAATCCAAACACCACCCATAAAAAGTGCCATACACAGCCCCATAGAAAGTCCAATACACAGTCCCATAGAAAGTCCAATACACAGTCCCATAGAAAGTCCAATACACAACCCTATAGAAAATCCCATAAACAGCCCCATAGAAAGTCCCATACACAGCCCCATAGAAAGTCCCATACACAGCCCCATAAAAAGTTCCATAGAAAGTCCCATACACAGGCCCATACAAAGTCCAATACACAGTCCCATAGAAAGTCCAATACACAGCCCTATAGAAAATTCCATAAACAGCCCCATAGAAAGTCCCATACACAGCCCCGTAGAAAGTCCCATACACAGCCCCATAGAAAGTCCAATACACAGCCCCATAGAAAGTCCAATACACAGCCCCATAGAAAATCCCATAAACAGCCCCATAGAAAGTCCCATACACAGCCCCATGGAAAGTCCCACAAACAGACCCATACAAAATCCAATACACCACCCCATAAAAAGTCCAACACACAGCCCCATAGAAATTCCCACACACAGCCCCATGGAAATATGCTTGTGAAGGTTCTCATTCATCCAGGTCATGGTATATCTGTTGTATTCAATTCGATCAACTGGACTTTAAGTTAAGTTCTTGAAGACGTTTCGCTAGTCATCCGACTGGCTTTCTCAATTCAGAACGTCTTCAAGAACTAAACTTCAAGTCCAGTTGATCGAATTGAATACAACAGATAGCCCCATAGAAAGTCCCACACACAGTCCCATAGAAAGTCCCATACACAGCCCCATAGAAAGTCCCATACACAGCCCCATAGAAAGTCCCATAAACAGCCCCATAGAAAGCCCCATACACAGATGTGCCCTACATACCTTTCTGTGCAGCCTGAACACTTAAAGATCATTTTTTTGCCTTGCAGTCTGAGATGATCTGAGTGTGCAGGACAACAATTGCCTAACCCACTGAAATCAAGAGGATTCTCTGTTACAGTGTACAGCTTCTGTTTTCCCAGGGCTATGTGATTTTGTCCAGCAGCATCCAGATCAGCACAAACCTGAGTATAAACTGAGGGGAGACTTTCAAGATGATTTTAAAGGTTTATACTCAAGTATATATAGTACATATTGGAGTGTTTTTTTTGTTTTCTTTTTTACAAGAAACTGGCACAATTGCTTCATTTATTCCATAATTGCACACATAAAAGGTGCAAGAAAGGTTTCTAGTTACATTTGTAAAAACCATGGATCCCTTTGGAGAATTCTGTCATAGTTACAACCCCTGACTTTCTGCATGTTGGCAATCTCAACTACTTGAATTTGCAATTCCTTGTCATATAAATAATGACATATTATGCACAAAATTCTTTTCTTGTTTTTCAGTCCATTTTGGATATTTCTCTCTTTATAAATGAAGTTTAATTTAGTCTAGTTTATTTGACAGGTTAAAATAAATAATGTTTTTTGTTTCTGTACGTAATTAAAGATTTAAGGCCCATATGCTCTGAGAGTTTTGGCAGATGCTCAGAGAAGGAATGTCTGGTAACCCTGATGTCACAGCCGAAGACTGAAGGACTTACCTGGGGATTTCTTCTCACAGGATCTATGGTGCTTAGAGGAACTCTTGGGAGGATTTAAAGCAATCAGAAGCACTTTTAAAGTCTGTAGCTTTTGAGGTTTTTGGGGATGATCAACCAAATATAATTTTAGGGGTAAACAGGCAAGTCAAGAAATTCTAATATGCGGGAAAACAGAAAACATAAACAGGTAACTACGGCAACTTACATCTTCCTCTCCCTCTCCTCCCTCTTCCTCGTTTTCCCCCTGTTCTTGGTCCTCTGAGCCTAGTTCAGACTGCATGGCCTCTGCTTCTTCATCAATGTCTTCTGGTGTCATTTCCCAGCCATAATACTTAAAGGGCTCTAACATAAAGAAGTAGGGAATCACAACATCACATTATTAAACAAACATGGTTACTGCACAATGAGAGAATTGGGCCTGTAGCCCTCAATCTGATGTGAACCACAACAGTCTGTATGCCAGTATACATATATTTCACAAGATATAGAAGGTTGGAATACATAATTTTTACTTCATGTAATTTGCTTGGTAAATAATGACAATCATTCTATGATCAACCAAACTCACTTTCCATGGAATGGACTGTTTCTTGAAGCAGACCATCTGGAGATTTCTCCTTTATCTCCATATATGTGAGAGATACGTCGCCTGTATCAGTAAGCATTGGCTCTATCAGTGCCCATTCCTCATTAAACTTGGATATTTGCATTTTTAGTGGTTCCATTTCTGGTACTTCTGGGAATCCACCATCTGGAACATCTGGCAAAATAATTTCTAGGAAGAAATAAGGTAACATGGAAATAATTAACTGAAGTTGCGAGTAGCAAACTAATGGTATGGTTTGAAGTGATTACCTGTCCACTAAATAGCAAATATTTGTTTACTAAACAAATAATTAATTTGCAATAATTACTGCAAATCTGTTCATTAGCACATCACTGGCAGTCTCTAATATAGTATAAATGTAAAGAAAATCTACAAATGATCAGGTAGAGAGGACAAAGATATCCAGAGGATTGGAAATGAAAAAATATAATAGGAATAGAATAATAATACAATAAAAACACACAATAGGAAGACAAACAAGCAGAAAACATTAAAACATCATTAGCAAAGCTATGGGGAAAAAAACATTCAGGCTAGCAAGGGGAAATGGACAAAATTACTTGGTTATATTTTTACTTCCTGGGTTATATTGAACATAATCTATTATTGTACCTTTTAAAGTGCAACTAAACCCTCAGAACAACACTGAAATAGAAGGCAGATCACATTATTAAAAAACAGTAATCGGTTTCTCACTACTCAATTTGATGTAAGTGCTGAAAAATTGACCTTTCTAACATGGGGATGGGGTTTTATTTCCCATCATTCCAGTATCGCAAACTGTAGTCACTAACCACTGTGTTCTTTTCAAATGCCCAAATCTAAACTACTGCAGGAACTTGTTACAGTCTCTCCTGGTGCCCCTTTCCCAACTTTCCCTACTAGTTTGGAAAACAGCTTGTAGCTCTATGGCTGATAAGGATCCCTGTTTTAAAAATTAAAAAACTTTGAATGATGCGCTACCCATTTAAATTGTGTCTTATCTTTTTGCCTAGGTCACCTATGCCTAGGAACGGCCTTAAAACAATTGCGGTATAGTGCTCCTCCCTAATAAATACTGTTATAGTGTTGTTTTTTGAACACATTTTTTACTCATGTTGGTAGAAAAAAAAACACTCCAGGTTCTACCCTCAAGATCCTCTCAGTGGTTCATTTTTGAGACTGCGTAGAAATTGTAGCCTTGATTGTGATTTTTTAAATCAAGCAGAAGAAATGTGTGAGAGATTTAGGGAAAGAGGGTACTCGAATTCAATTATCAAAAAAGGATTTAAGAGAGCGTGGCATACCCCCAGACAAGGATTACTTATACATAAAAATAAGGTTAAAAGAAACTCTAAACTAAGAGTGATCACAAGATATAACCAACAATGGCAGGAAGTACGAAATATCTTAAACAAACATTGGCACTGGTTGACAAATGATAAAACTCTGAAAACAAAAGTAGGATACTATCCCAGTATGACTGCTAGAAAGGCAAAAAGCCTCAAGGACAATCTGAGTCCCAGTCACTATGTGCGCAATAATAATTTGTTGGAAAAATGGCTGGGAGTCAGTGGTCAAGGTAGAAATAAAGTGAAGAATGGGAGCAGAGCATGTGGCAGATGCAGTATGTGCTCCTATATGTTAGATACAAAATCCATAAGGTTACCGAATGGAAAAATGTGGTCTTTGGGTGGTGCCATAAATTGTCAAACATGGGGGGTGATATATCTAGCTATCTGTCATTGTGGAGCC
Source organism: Hymenochirus boettgeri (assembly GCA_019447015.1). Classification (NCBI taxonomy): domain Eukaryota; kingdom Metazoa; phylum Chordata; class Amphibia; order Anura; family Pipidae; genus Hymenochirus; species Hymenochirus boettgeri. Next base: position 142,693,675 of record CM033473.1, read on the forward strand.
CGTTATGTAGGGAAAACAATCAGGAAATTGACTACCAGGATAGGAGAACACATTAGAGCATGTGCAAAAGACCAGATCCTGCGCAGTTCTATTGCTAAACATGTGTATGAAAAACACCAATAAAATGTGCAGAAGTTTGCCTGGGCATATAATTTGCAAAAAGCATGTGGGGAAGGGATGTAGGATTGATTATTCCCACCTCACAATATCGTTTGGATGAGGAGCTACAGCACATACAGTTTTCATTTGGCAGGTTAGTCCTGGACTAGTCCTGTATAAAAGGTGCTGAAGCCAGGAGAAGGACTGTCAGAATCAGTTTTCTTTTGGTTATTGAGAGGTAGGAATAATCAATCCTATATCCCTGTCCCAAAAACACAGTATGCAGTAGCTAAGACAGTTGTGAAGTATGTGACTGGGGCAAATGCAATAAAATGTGGCAGAAGTTTGCCTGGGCATATAATTTGCAAAAAGCAATCAGATGTTATCTTACTGCAGCCGATTGGTTGCCGCAAATTTACATCATTTACACCTCTTATTGCATCAGCTCCAATATGAGCTCAAATTAGTACACAGAAGTTGCAAAGTAAAGAACAGTGGGACAATTCCAATATCCACAATTTGTCAGAACAGACATAAATGGTTCAGTGTTTCAGATAATGAATTGCCCACTGTTCTTACTTTGCAACTTCTGTGTACTATTTGAGCTCATATTGGAGCTGATGCAATAAGAGGTGTAAATGATGTAAATTTGCGGCAACCAATCGGCTTGCGAAGATAACATCTGATGCTTTTTGCAAATTATATGCCCAGGCAAACTTCTGCACATTTTATTGCATTTGCCCCAGTCACATACTTCACAACTGTCTTAGCTACTGCATACTGTGTTTTTGGGACAGGGATATAGGATTGATTATTCCTACCTCTCAATAACCAAAAGAAAACTGATTCTGACAGTCCTTCTCCTGGCTTCAGCACCTTTTATACAGGACTAGTCCAGGACTAACCTGCCAAATGAAAACTGTATGTGCTGTAGCTCCTCATCCAAACGATATTGTGAGGTGGGAATAATCAATCCTACATCCCTTCCCCACATACTTAAACATTTTTAAAATGTTAAATAGTATAGTAATCCTTTAAGGCAGCAAGCAAGTATGCTGTATTCCTTTGAAGTTATTCTTGCTTGCTGCTGAGGGAGAGGTGCTGTAAATGAGGTTGAGTGATGTCAGCTTGCAAACTCTGTAGCAACTTTTATAGGGAGAAAACAATATAAACACTTTAAAAAGGTGATGGATTGCTGCCTTATCTTCTGCCTTAAAGCATAATATTTAACCATTTTATATATAATCTGTGGTTCCGATGGAGGATACAATCTTGGAAAATCTAAACGTTTGACAGTTTGTCTATGTAGATACAAACAGCAACAGGATTATTCCTTGATGTAGTAATAGGACTTGTATATATAGTATAGCAGTAAGAGGAGCACACTACTTCTTGTCAATTTCACAGTTTATTAGATGCAAAACAAACCACTACAATGTTTTGGGGTGCTCACTGCCCCCTTCCTCAGGTAGGCAGTGAACACCCCAAAACGGTGTAGTGGTTTGTTTTGCACCTAATAAATTGTGAAAATCACAAGAAGTAGTGTGCTCCTCTTGCTGTTATATATACTGTATTACCTTAACCCTCTGGGTATGTGATGTGGAGGATTGCACCTACAGACTACTAGGCCAAAGCCATTGAAGGTGTGCTAGAGTGGCCCTAAATTGGATTAATAGGACTTGTCCCTACGTGTGATTTGTTCTACTGTTGTCATGCAAGGCCGTTCCTAGCATAAGCTCAATAGTGACTTCCTTCACCCCCGAGCAAAAGAAACCCGGTGAGTATCCAGAAGACAAAACGCAGGCCCTGTACTATAGGCACAATCACCATTTCTATAATAAACGTCTGACAAGTTCAAAGATAAATACAATGTCCCTTTATTGGCTCCGAAACGTGTCATACACATATATATTAGAACCACATCATTCCACAAGGGAACCAAGTGTCAAACATGGGGGGTGATATACTAGCTATCTGTCATTGTGGAGCCCGTTATGTAGGGAACGATCAGGAAATTGACTACCAGGATAGGAGAACACATTAAGCAGTGCAAAAGGACCAATCCTGCGCAGTTTCATTGCTAAACATGTGTATGAAAAACACAGGGAGATTTCAAGGGTTAAAATTTGTGGGAATTGAGACTGCCAGAATGGGGGAAAGAGGAGGTAACAAAAAAATAAAGGTTGCTTCGGTGGAAACCAAATGGATAACAAATTTAAAAACACTGACCCGCTGGGGACTAATGATGATATACACTTTTCATGGTTTTGTGTAAATGACAGTGTGTGATTGTGGGAGAGTAAGCCATGGTGTGATGGGCCATTGTTATAATTATGGGAACAGGATTATATTGATGTACAAATAAAAAGATGGTATCTCTTTAAAAGCGATTCAAAAGGGAGGACTGACGTGTAACTGATACCCTGACGAAGCGTCCGGAAAGGGCGCGAAACGGCGTCGGTGTTCTTTGGCTGGGTGGAAGGGCTAACGGAGGTGGAGCTCGCTACACGGGACCGGAGACCATTGTTTTCATGATATCAGCATAAGGTCATGAGTATGAGAGGATATACCATCACTTCACACGGAGAGACACACGTATGCGGGCTAATAATTTGCTTATGGAGTGGTGGACGGGTGAAGATTGTTGTTTGTGTCAAGTTGGGACTGCAGTGAAAGCTCATATGGGAGCTAACTAAGACCTGATACCAGCACCGAGTTTAGTGTTTGGGACAGCCGAAGCAGTTGCCGTATATCCTAGTGCTAAAGGTGGCGTATTGATTGATCTGCTGAAAAGACAACAGAAATCTCTATTCGAGGTTGTAAGTCCCGATACCCCTCCAGGCTGGATGCCCGTTGTAGAGAATTAAGTCTAATGGTGTTCATATAATGGTTAAGAGACATTTGAACTTGTGGTGACTTTTTTGACTCTGCACTAAAGTATATAGTAGCGGTGAGGAGCCTACAGATACCATCATGCTTGTTGCCCTTCCGCCAGCCTATTGTTTTGTCTTGTTTGCTTCTTAAATATTCTATGTTGATCATACAGGT